>JAUPFT010000003.1:3126428-3688928 GCA_036936625.1 Parnassius smintheus behrii
GAGCAAAGTTCTGGCTTTCGTCATATCAAGACGTCAGTCTTGATATGACGAAAGCCAGAACGAAAGCCTTAAAGCAGAAGGGTTAGATGTCTCTCGTGCCTGATTTTTTTTAAACTAACACAACAAATTTGGACAGCAAAATATAGTAACAAAATATTTTTTTAATATTAGTTTCACTTTAAAAAGTGATTAATTTAAAAATTTCAATGTTTGACTATCAAAACTTTAAACTAGTTTGATAATTTCATAGAATATTAACGTAATATCATTAATGTTGATTACAAAGTTACGGAAATAAGCTGTAGTTAATATTAAATTACAAATTTCGTAAATATTTACATAGCAAAACAGTGTTGATTATAATTGTTAATATCGATTAGCAATTTGCAGTTTCCATGAAATTGTTACATATGAAATTCTTTTTTTATTTCTGTACTGTTAATACCATAAAGTTTTCAAATAAAAGTGGTAGAGCAACGCTGCATCACGATTGGATCACCTCGGCGATTACCAGCGTAAAATAGCAGCATAATAATGCTGTGTTTTGTATGGTGAGTGGGTAGTGAAACAATATATCTTAGTTCTTATGAGTGAGAATGCTTTTCAGTTTTGATTATTAAATCGAAGATAGATATAGATGAGCTACAGCATCAACTGACCATCAGGTAGACTATGTGTGTAATAGTGGTGATATGAGGCCCACTTTTAACAAACTCCAAGTGGTCTAGTGGCGGAGAAATGAAACTACTATTTCATGTGCAAACGAATGGTGTCGAGTATGGAATATGGAATATGTTTTACGTCAACCCTGACTATATTTATATGTCCGGCTACGTCGCTAGTTTACCAACAACAATTTTTATTTGTCGAGCTAATTACAATTCTTACATTATCACCAAAAAAGATTAATCAAAATACAACTATTACGTGCATTCCATTTGCCGGCGTGAGACTCGTGTATATCTTCTCGTAGCTACGTCGCTGGACTGGGCTATAAAAGTTTAGCAGGCCGGCGAGCGCTCGTAGTCGGCGAGCGGCGGCGATGTTGGACCACAGAACACATACGAGTATACCCCTAAAGGGGACACAGCTCCGGAACAGCAAGAAGAAGCGAAGCTGCGGCGTTGAATAAACGGCTTCAAAAATGGCTTGTGAAGACGATATAGCGCTGAATGTTATTTGTGGCTGTTTCTTGCTTCTTTATTAGAACGTTAAATATATACGTCAAATTATCTCCCATCGATATGCAACCTGCAATATCTCAGTAGCCGGGGATAATTAGAAAATAAATGTTTTCTTCGCCTTTTGTGTTATGGTAGCAGCAGGGTATATATTATTTAGGGTTGATTTGCCTGGCTGCTACAATGTGCTTGTTCTTACGCTAATTCGGTAAAAAAACACATGTGTATTTAACTTGTTCCTTTGGGGATTCAAACTCACAGCCCATCAGTACCTAAATAGAATGCTTTACCGAGCCGCTGCCATGTACTATTATAACGCTTGTATAATTTCCTGATTACAACTGCATTAATATGCTAATTAAATTGAGAAACAATTCCAATCGTATCTTAAATGTTAAAATTTGCATAAATGGAAACTAATTTACTATACCTACATTCACACGATTCACAGCTCGTACAACTTCGACTTGGAAACGAGTGCGGGTTTGAGTGTTCTCGCATGTTAGCGTCACACCACATAATAGAAAGAAGAAAAGTAAGAAATAATAAGAAAAAGCATAAGTTTTATCCTTACCATATAATAGATTATTTAACACTATTCACTAATAATATGCACCAAAAGGCACATACTAATTTGCGCAATCTCACCTGTGGTCGATTTTGACATATTAACTTTTAGTAATTATCGTCATATACTCGTAAGATGTACTGTGTAGTAATCATCATCATCATCATCATTACAGGCCTTTACAAGTCCACTGCTGAACATAGGCCTTCCCCAAGGTATGCCACAAAGCACGGTCCTGAGCCACCTGCATCCATCGACTTCCTGCATGTCTTACCAGGTCGTCACTCAATCTAGTGGGGGGTCGCCCTACAATTCGTCTACCGGTACAAGGCTCTTCGAGCTATATGGCCGGCCCATTGCCACATCAGCTTACTAATCCGTTGGGCTATGTCGGTCACTCTGGTTCTACTGCGGATATCCTCATTTCTAAGTTTATCACGCAGAGAAACTACGAGTATAGCCCTCTCCATAGCTCGCTGAGCGACTTTGAGCGTCCTTATACGGCCAGCAGTGAATGATCACGTCTCAGTTCCATATGTCATCACTGGCAACACGCACTGGTTGCACAACTTAGTTTTCAGGTTTTGAGGCATACTTGACGAGAAGATGCGTTGTAATTTCCCAAACGCTGCCCAGTCGAGTTAAATCCGTCGATTGACCTCTCGGTCGAAGTTGGACTTACCTAGCCGGACTATTTGTCCCAGGTAAACGTACTCGTCAACAACTTCGAGCATAGTGTTCCCAACAACTTCCGGCATAGGTGTGACATGGACATTCAACATGATCTTTGTTTTGTCCATGTTCATCTTAGGACCTATCCGTTGGGAGGCACTATTGAGGTCATTGAGGATAGTGCTTAAGTCCTCCAGTGATTCTGCCATAAGGACTATATCGTCAGCAATGGGAGGTGAGTGATGTACTCGCCATTGATGTTAATACCGTATTGTTTCCAGTCCAGTAGCTTGAAAACGTCTTCCAATGCAGCGGTGAAGAGTTTCGGGGAAAAAACGTCACCCTGTTTTACACCTCTCTGCAGTTGGATAGGTTTCGTACTCTGATTCTGTACTCGGATAGCCATCGTAGCCCTACTGTACAAACACTTCAGCACTTCGATATACCGACAGTCAACTTGGCACCGCTGAAGAGACTGTAGCACCGCCCAAATTTCGACGGAATTAAAGGCTTTCTCATAGTCCACGTATGCCAGGCAAAGTGGCAGATTGTACTCTTCGGACTTCTGTACAATTTGTCAAAGGTTATGTATGTGGTCTATGGTACTAAAGCCTTTTCGGAAACTGGCTTGTTCGGGAGGCTGGAAGTCGTCGAGTCTGCGTGCGAGACGATTCGTAATGACTCTCGAAAACAGCACGTAGACGCGGCTCAGAAGGGATATCGATCTGTAGTTCTTCAAGAGGGCGTTGTCACCTTTCTTGAAGAACAAGACCACCGCACTTCTGCTCCACGCCTCTTGAGTATTGCCGCCATGGAGGACGGAATTAAAAAACCTCTGAAGGGCTTCAAGTACCGGTTTTCCACCCGCTTTTGGAAGCTCCGCTGTAATTCCATCCTTGCCCGGGGACTTGCCGTTTTTAAGGTGCTGGAGAGCCATTCTAATCTCGCTCCGACTGACGTCCGGGATGTCATCGGAATAGTGTCGGATAAGACCCGCTTTTGGATCGTTACTCACACTTGCGTGTGGCTCCAACGATGATGTTTACAGCTGCCCATAGAACCTTTCAATCTCACTCATAATCTCAGGTGTCCCGGCAACGATGTTGCCACACTCAGTCTTCAGCTCTGATAGTTGGCTCTTACTGGCAGACAGATCCCCGGCAAAGACTTTGGAGCCCTGGTTCCGCTCAATCGCTTCTTCAATACGAGCAGTATTTAATTTGCGTAAGTCTCGCGGCATGCATTTGGAGATCTGTCTGTTCGGCTGCCTTTATGCTGTCAAATCTGTTGACGATTGCAGCCTCATCTCCCGTCTAACAGCCATGAGATTAAGAGTGTGATCGGAGAGCTTTTGTGTTCTTCTGCGGCCGGTCTTACAGAACTTAGCTCCGACCGCATGGAGAGTTTCCACGAGCTTGTCATTCATATCGTCCACTGCATTGCAATCTTCTAGGCACTGAAAGCGGTTACGTAACTCGAGCTGAAAGGTTTCGGGATTCTGGATTAGAGCACGAGGGGGACGGAGCGTTGACTTCATTAGACGGGACCTCTCCAACTTAACGTTTAGGTTCAGTGTGCCTCTAGCCATTCGGTAATTGCTGCTAGTTTTCACCCTTGCGATCACTGAGACATCACTGAACAGTTGGCGTCTGGTCGTCATAATGAAGTCAATCTCATTTTTTGTCGAACCGTCGGGGCTCTTTCTTCCGTGGGGCCGCTTCTGGAAGTAAGAGTTCATCATAAAGAGTCCCTCTTTCTCTATGAAGTCGGCCAGCTGCTGGCGCCTACGGTTCCGTTGCCCTACTCCAAATTTCCCTAACTTCAGCTCACCGCTTTCTCTTGTGCCTAATTTTGCGTTGAAGTCTCCCATCAACACCGTGTAGTGGGTTTTGGAGGAATGCATGGCTCTGGAAATATCCTCATACATTTCCTCCACCTCCTCATCGGGATGTACCGAGGTTGGTGCGTAAATCTGTATGACTGTAATCTGTATGATGAATATGAAATGACAAAACATTTTGAATGTTGCGGAATTGAAATTGGTAATTTTAATCTTATAATATTATGCATATATCGAACACCTAATTCAGACATATATATATTTTTCGAAAAATTAAATAAATTATTATTAAAATTATCAAGAGGAAATAAAAAGCGAATAATCATAGCAGGAGATTTAAATATAGACACTATAAAGGTTAGTAATTACTCTAAGAAGCTTAAGGATTTATTACTAAATTTTAACTTAACTCAGCACATAACCTCCCCAACCAGAATTAATTCATGTATTGATCACTTAATAAGCAATATTACAGAAGCAAAAGGTTCTATACATTATTTGGGCCTCTCTGACCACACGGTACAAGTACTGGAGCTACCTATGAAAATCAATAAAACAGTAAAATACTGGTTTGAGGTAAAAAGGGACTTTGCGAAAGATAATATAGAAAAGTTCTTGGAATGTATACAATCCATATCTTTTTCTGAAATCTATACTGAACAAGACACCAACAAAGCATTTTCAAGCTTTTATAATATTTACAAACTGTTCTTCGACCTGTGTTTCCCAACCAAATTAATTAAGATTTCGTTAAGAAATAATAAAAGTTATTGGCTTACAAGAGGCATAAAAAAATCTTGCGTAGTAAAAAGAAAGCTATACTGTAAATATCTGCTTACAGCGGCAAATAAAAGTCTAAACAAATCTAGATATATAAGTTATGCTAAAATTCTTAGGAAATGTATTTTAAAGGCACAAAAAATTCAAAATGAAAAATATATATTAGCATCAAATAATAAAGGTAAAACTATATGGAATGTCATAAGAACAAATATAACTAATAAACTAACTAATAAAGAAATAGATACCATAAATTACAATGGAAGAACCCTGGTAGAAGGATATGACATTGCAAATGGGTTTAATAATTTTTTTATAGATTCGACAAATAAAGACAGACCAAATATGTCAAATAATTGTATGTGTAAACAATCCCGTCACTCAACTATATTCTTACGACCTACGACTCCTGATGAAGTTAATCAAATTATATTATCTCTTCGAAACACTAAGTCGGTTGGGTATGATGAGTTACCGACAAAAATATTAAAACTAAGTTCTTTAAATATAGCACCAATACTTAGTCATATCATAAACTTATCTTTTACCCAAGGAATTTTTCCTGCAGATCTCAAGTATTCAGTTTTAAAACCCATCTTCAAAAAGGGCGATACTAAAGATATTAATAATTACAGACCTGTTGCAATGGTGCCCATTTTGTCAAAAGTTTTTGAAAAAGCAATACTTAAGAGACTTAATGATTTTATGGAAAAATTTAACATTATTAATAACGCACAAAATGGTTTTGTAAAAAATAAGTCCACAACACTAGCGACCTTTCAACTCGTTAAGCTTATTACAGAATGCGTCAATGACGGTGTACCAGTGGTAGCTCTTTTTTTGGATATGAGTAAAGCATTTGACTTTGTTCATCATGGCATACTTCTCAATAAACTCGAAAGCTACGGAATACGTGGGAAAGCAAATGAATGGTTTAAAAGTTACCTCGGTCAAAGACAGCAATGCACTGAAATAACAATGCTCAAAAACCTTAGAAAGGTGCACATTCGGTCGGAATATCGGTTGAACAAATATGGTGTACCACAAGGAAGTATTCTGGGTCCTATACTCTTCCTAATATATATTAATGAGCTACCAACAATAACTCCTCATAAAACGATTCTTTTCGCTGATGATGCAACAATCATTCTTAAATGCACGAATAAAAATATTTTTAAACTTGATATCAATAGTACACTAAAACATATAATTGATTGGTTAAATTGTAACAATATGACTGTAAATATAAATAAAACTAAAATAATGCAATTTCATACAACTAGAAGTAAGCAAATTAATTTAAATATAATGTACAATGAAAAAGTGCTACAAGAAGTTGATTATTATAAATTTCTTGGTATCACTATTGACAATAATTGTAATTGGAAAAGGCATGTTCAATCGATATGTGACAAATTAAACAGATTTGTATTTGCACTTCGCCGACTTCGAGAAATAGCATCTGCCAAAGCAGCCTTAAACGCCTATCATGGCTATGTTTCATCGATATTGCAGTACGGACTTTTAATATGGGGCAACTGTTCTGAAATAGAACGCGTATTTAAAATCCAAAAAAAATGCATTCGAGCAATCTGTGGAGCACATCCCATGACATCGTGCAAACCATTATTTAAAGAAATAAAAGTGCTGCCACTCGCATGTATGTATATAAAACAAGCGGCGATTTTTGTCAAACAATTCCCTGAATACTTCCCATGTAATAACTTTTTAAGAGATAGAAATTTAAGAGAAAAATCTAATAACAGAATATACTTTCCAAAATGTAAATTGATGCTCTTCCAAAAAAATTCATATATAATGGCGATTAAAATCTTTAACGCTTTACCCGACGAGTTTAAAAATTTCCCAGTGACAAAGTTAAAAAACCAACTTCATGAATGGCTTTTACTTAATTGTTTCTATACTGTTAAGGAGTATCTTGATCACAAAAATCAAAACAAATTACATATTTAAAAAATTGTATCCAAAAATGCTTGAATTTTTTGATTTGGACTTTGATATAGAATAATTATTAGTTAGTTAATTTTACTGTTTTTACATATGAACATTTTGATATTTGTAAATAACTTAAATTCATCAAAAAAAATTGTTATATAAAATTAGTCAAAATTTGCACGCCTCGACAAGGCAGAATGTATAGGAACTTGCATGATATAATAATACTATTGTAATATCTACCTACATTCTATGCAAATAAATAATTATGAATTATGAATTATGACCTTCAGCGAATACCGTTTGGTGATTCTGAGTATCAGGTACGCGACCCTCGTCGACACACTCTCAATGTTTACAACGTTGTTGACGAGAGACTTGTGGACGATAAATCCGACACTTCCTTGGGACAGATGGTCGCCCTCCCGGTGATAGAACAAGTTGCCGGACTCGAGAATTGCCGTGTCCTCCCCCTCTCTTCAGACCTCGGATAACCCAATAATATGCCAGCGCAACTTGTCTACCTCTTCTTCCAACTCCAGTATCTTCTCGTCAGTCCTCAGGGTGCGTGCGTTATATGTTGCCAGGTCGAGCCGTTGTAGGTGGCAACCGAACCTCCACCGGGGATTCTTAGCACCCCCTGCCCCGCCGTTACCATTGTCGCCACCGTAGCCAGGAATAGCGGGGCCGCCGGGGACTGGGGGCCGTTTGTTTGCATCGTTACTCATGGGGGGATATTTGCCATAGTTGCCACGCTTCGCGAGCGGGTTGGCAACCGCAGTTTTTTATTATATCATTGCTGTTATCAGGAAGATGCTGCTGCCCATCTCCTGCCTGTCTCCCTCTGTCGCCTCTTACGACACCCACGGGAAGATATGGGGTAGTGGATATTCTCAACAGTGGCGGTTGAGTTGGTAATGTGTAGTTGCTGTGTAGTAATGGGGTATGAATATTCATCACATGTCGTCCCTTAGGTGTCGTAGAAGGCGACAGAGACCAGGAGATAGGCAGCAGCGTTTTCCTAATATATTGAAATAGTGGTTGCCAACCCGCCTGCCAAGCGTGGCAAATATGGCAAATGATCCGATCCTATGAGACGATGATCCTCTACCAAACATGATATAATATTGAAACGTTTAGGCGAATCTATAGCGATTAATACTAAATAAAAGAAATCTATTTGGAAAATCGTTTGAATAGGCTGTATGGTTATTGATCATTGCTCGTTCCGAAGGAGACGTAACTTCGAGTTCCAACTTGTCAGAAACTTTATTAATGCATTTTGTATATAAAATTACAACTACAAGCATGCCTTGCTGCATGTAGATTATTAAAAATACAATTTGAAATGTTTAAAATATAATACATATGCAATTAAACATGAATATATAAATAAACGAACTCTTAAATACTGAACGCAAAATTACATTACGTTCCAAAAAAATTGTTTAAGTAAGCGTGGCGATTGAGGAAAATCATTTTATATAACAGGGGTGGACCATTTTTTTATAGAGTAATGGTGACCAACGAACACGCAATCCACCTAGTTATATGTGGGCGCTGTAACCTATAACATTAACAGCTACCCTCGATTAAGAATCAAAATGCAGATGCCTTGTCACCCATGAGGACTTATATGGAATGCCTCGTTACCACTATAAAGGATCTTCGGTTCTTAAAATCACCATACAAAATACAGCAAAAGCAAGCTGCTATTTTACGATTGTGTTTTGTGAGAGGAAGGTCCTTCGCCGGTCGAGGGGTGCATGCAGTGCAGCAGTGAACTTTACGGGCTGATGAAGAAAGATGTTTAAATTATACAGATTTAATAATTTAAAGTAATTAACCCTTATTGACTGACGATATTTTATTTTTTATTAAAAAAATAAAATTTTAAAACTATGGCTATCTGCAATATTCCAGTTTTATTGTTCAGAACGCGATATAAAATTTTATATCTTGTTCCGCCTATGCTTGCAGTAGGCAGTTGTGTCGCATGCACCAGATTCAAAAATGGAAAATCAATTCAATGAGATGAATAATAAATATTTTTCTCTTCCATTTTTAAAACGTTTTAGTTAAATTTAACATATTTCCTCGAGTTTTCTAGAACTCACACAGCATCAGGACGTCAAACTTTAGATAAATCATCTAAAATTAAATAAAATGCATGAAAACCAATTGTGGGTCCTTATATCTTAGTCCTCAGAGATGAATACGTATCTGTGGCCTCCTTGGTTTGAATTGGCTGCAGGTGTTTAAGAACCACAGGAGCTATTCACAAGCAGCTTTATTTAATTTATTTGTTCTCTTTATACTAGGCACACACAATTATGAAGAAAGAAAACATAATTTTAAAATTTTAGTTAAATAAAAAAAGTACATTTCATATTTTATTACATTATTAGACTCTTAAATCTAAGACTTTTACTAGCTATTCTATACATAAACACTGCAAAGCGCGCATACATTATTTGTTGTATCATGGTTACATATGAAAATATATTAAGAAATTAACACCCTCTCACGTCTCGTGCATATCGTAAGATCAGAAGCGGTATGACCCTCTCGCACCCATCCTTACCGGAAATCCCTGGACAGCGACGGGAAGCAGAATCAGGGGGGCGAGACGTGGCGATTACGGTGAATCCTCGCTACCAAGGGAGTGGTACACGTATAGCTGTGAACAGTTCAGGGGGATGGTGAGAATGAGGACGCTTACATTTATTGCTCGTACACACATACACACACATAAACGTGTACACATATACCAATAAAAGTGTAGTATATATACCAATATATATGTTCTACATTATTATTAGTTGTTACTAATAAGTACATACAATGTGTATTGATAAATAGGTTCCATTTTTTATTTATAGAATAAGGGTTACAAGCGAGCACACAGTCCACCTGATGGTAAGTGGATGCTGTGGCCCATAGACTTAAGAATCAAAACGCAGATGCATTGTCACTCCTGAGGACTGAGATGGAATGCCTCGTTTCTAGTAAAAAAGGGTCTCCGGATCTCTACACTCACCATACGAAACACAGCAGTATTAAGCTGCTATTTTACGCTGGTATTCTGTGAGAACGTGGAACTTCCTCGGTCGAGTCGACAAATTCGTCTTCCATCCGTAATATACCTGCAGCGCGGCTTTATTACGTATAAAACACGTATCAGTGACGGCAGATAGGTGAAAACCAGCCGCTATTGATAGAATTGTCAGACCATTTCGAGTAAACCATGGGTACTAATTCGTATTGGTCGATGATAATACACATCAAGCTCAAAGAGTCAATGCTGTTCTCCGAGAATACATCACAAGATTAGACTGACCTGCCGGCTCTCCTGACTAAAAGCCAATAGAGCACGCGTGAAATGCTCTTAAGCAAGCTGTTTGGAACCTGCAACTACCTCCCCAGATAGTGTCAGAGATAAGAGAAGCTACTGTTTAAAAATGGGGCAAGTTAGCGCAAAAATACTGGATAACTTGATCCTCAGCATGCCCAGCAGGATCTACGCATGTGTTCGAGCCAGGGGAGGAGTTATATTGTATCAAATAGAAACCTTCTATTAATAAAATTTTGTATAAATTTGGATAAACAATTTTTTCTTTTATTTCTGTTAGAATTACTAAGGTAGTATTTAGTTAAACATTTAAATTTAAAAAATATATAACGTAGACAATTTTGTTGATAAAGTTAAATTTTGAAAATATATTAGCTTTTGCTAGTGATCACTAACATTTTTTTGATGTGTGTACACAATTTATTGTAATTTAAATATTTTTTAAAATCACTGCAAGCCTTAAGCGCAAAGCGCGTATGTTCTACTAGGGCCTAAAATCAAGAATCCGACGTTTTGTGGCATGAAAACGTTTCTAACAATTATATTGAACATATAAATGATATAAAAAGCATATTGTCAGAAAGATAAATGATTGGTTAACTTATTTATTTTAAATTGGTTATATTTTGTATTTCTACAGCAATAAAAATATCGATTGCTGCAGAAATACAAAATATTCCAAAAATCAAATTTAATACATACATGACCAAGGACCACGCTGCATTTATGTATTTGTAACAAGAATGGCCGGGGAAGGACCACGCTCTCACAGAATACCAGTGTAAAATAGCAGCTTTATGCTGCAGTGCATCGTTTAGTGTGTTTAGGCAATTTAAAACTCTTTTTACTGAAATCGTGACATTCCATCTTTTTACTCAGGGTTGACAATGCATCTAAATTGTGACTCTTAATCAAAAATAAATGTAAGATATCTAGAGACTCCAACATTCACTTGTCATCGGGTGGACTGTGTGCTCAATTTTCACCCATATTTATTAATTTTTTTAAACATTAGTACAAAAATATACATTTTTCTAAACATTACTACATAACCATTGCTAAGCATTAAAACAACTTGGAGAGTATTAGAGTAGCAGAACATACGAGTAAGTATCATTATGAACTGCGGAGTGTATAAAATTTAAAAATATATAAACATCGAGCTTGTGCTCATAAGAGGCAACAGAGCGACACCAATCAGTAGACGGTCAGCACTCTCTTCCTAATAAAGATTCAAATAAAACTGCGGTGGGCGACCCGCTTGCCAGGCGTGGCTACTACGGCGAATATCGCCCTATGAGGCAAGCTATGGGCGAGACCTATGCTCAGCAGCGAACTTTAATGGGCTGTAACGCTAACGGTAAGCATCGAGCTTATACAGTAGCTTTCCATGTTATTTATTTTAAAGCTCGCAAATCTCGTTGTAGAGTGAGCTGTGTTGGCGATAATGAGGTTGTCGAGCTTTTGATTTCCATTGCGATGGAACGCAATCACAACAGATAAGTAAATAGTAAACTTTGAAACAGTGTTTTTACAGTTTTATTTCAATACTTAATTTTTTCATTGTATGGAGTAGGTTATTCATATTCAAAGAAAATTTAACTAAAACCGTTACCACTGAGCCTATTTTTTTTAAACTCCGAGAACGCGAAGACAATTCTCCTGGTGCTGCAAATGTTCATGGACCGCAGTCGTCACTTATCACCAAGTAAGCCACATGCTCGTTTGCGCCCTCTTCATTAGAAAAATACGGTGATAGTGTAGTGTATATTTAGGCAGGTAGGTAGGTTGTTTATTCCTCCTTTATAATATACACTATCATTGCAAAAAATATGTGTGCAGTTCTAATGCGGTAGAAGTCAAACAAATATAAAATCGAAATATAAAATTAAAAATATTTTACGGCAAATCATTTTTTAATAAGATAATTTTGAATCAAACAAACGTTACAGGCCTTATGTTTAGACAAAATTTTAGTGTAATAAATCGGAATAAGATCTTTTTTCGTGTAAAAATTGCTTTTGTTATTACACTATCTACTTCATTTTATAGGTAAAGTCATTTTGTCAAATAAAATTTGATTGACTTATGAAATCGTTGATTGTTATAATTTGATAATTTTACTAGATACGGCTAATTTTATTTATTTAATAAATTTGTTTATTTTTTATATTATTTATTTTTTCTGTTGAAATTTATAATTACTGTGTCTAAGCGGGGCTTTAGGCTGTGTCTAAAGCCCCGCACACAGAGGAGGCCGATATAATAGGAAACACTATATTAAAATTGAAGCAAGGAGTACAAAGCTTCAATGGCTCCCCCATATATCAATCAAAACTAGATAGCAGACTTAATTCTGCAGCATATGCTGTAAAAAAAATTAGAACTCTTACCAGTGTTGAAACAGCTAGAATAGTTTACTTTAGTTATTTCCATAGCATCATGTATTTGGCTATGGGGACACGCGACTTATACTGAAATTATATTTGTTTTTTTTTTTTTGTAAAATATAATTTAAAGCCAAAAGAGTCGTTGAGACAAAAATTTAAGGAAATTAATATTATAAACTCTGGCCTCTCAATACATTTATGAAAATATATTGTACGTACACAAATAAAAATAGTTTTGCAAAAATAAGTGATATTCATTCTGTAAATATTAGGAACAGACACAAGCTAGTAATAGTACCAGTTACTCGACTCCACTGAGTCAGTAATTCTCATTCTTGGGGCGATGTATACGCTGATACAACAAAATCCCAGAAAATATACAAAACTTATACACAAAGTTCAAAATTTTTATTAAACTAAGTTTGTATAAAAATGGTTATTATAATATTAAGGAATTTATGGATGATAATAACCCCTGGGAATGGTGGTTGCTACCAAGTTATTTCCAATTTGTTTTGTGTTACTAATTGTAACATACATGATTGTAAGCTATTACTTTAAAAAAAAAGTCCGGCTGGGTTTCTTGCTGGTTTTTCCTAGGACAGAGGTTTTTTTTGCGAACCAGTATTTAATGAAAATGTGAAAATGACTTTTAAGAAGTATTGTTTATAATCTATATTGAATAAAACAGTTTCTGTTTCTGTTAAACAAAATACCAGCAATACAGTTAACATTACTAACATCTTCTTTAGCCATTATTGGTAAGCTGAAAATGCTCGTGTTAAGATTGGTTCACGATAGTAGTCGAATGGTGGATTCGAACCAACAACGTTTTCAGTTCGCGTTCCGCACCCTACCATTAGACTACTGTCGCTTACTACACTGTTTTCTATCTCATTCTCTCGCAGGCTAAATCCTATACAAGTATATATTTGCCTCTTTTTAGTGTCCTTTTTGCATTTCATCAAGTTTTAAATGACAACGTTTCTAAAGAAGTTTTCACTTCAAAAAACATTGACGACCCGTTGTTCAGACGCAAGTCGGTAATCTTGAAGTCTATGCTTGTGTAGTGATTATATCCGGTATAATACTGGAATGTGTAACTAGATTAAGCTTTTTAAGCACAATTGCGCAAGCAAAGGCGCGTAAAAGAATCCACTTCACTATATCATTCCGCAGGTGTCGTAAGAGGCGACTAATTGAAACTTAAACACCATCCTGACGAGCTTGGCAACTATGAAGAGTAGTTGCCAGCCTCCTCCTCCTCCTCCTATTATAAAGTGTGTGGACGCATGTGTTCTGTTGAAATTTGATAGGAAGAACAAAAATAATAACCATTTAATGTATAGCTGTTACTCGGGCTGCTACTGCAAGCTGCTATTTTACACTGATATTCTGTGCAAGCGTGGTTTTTTCCCGGCGCATCTTGCTACAAATACAAGCAACATACGCACGCAAAAAATCAAAAAAAGCTCTCCGTTAAGGCACTTAGGATTAATAGATCTTAACAATGAGATAGTCTAAACATTGTATATAGAAATATAGGAAACGTTAAATCACAAAGATGCTTTTGTTACCTAAAAGATATAGATTGCTTCTTTGGTCTAGTAGTCGTAATCGTGATTGCTGATAATGACGTCCCAGGTTCAAACCAAGTTTCAACTCATAATCAGTTATTGGGTTTTTTATCAAGTGGATTTATTATATAAAATCCGAGGGCACTGTGATCCAGGTTAGCGCGGATACCAAGTCTCTGTTGGAAACTGGACACCGTGACCGATATTCGGTCTGGAGGACCTTATTATTATTGCTATTTTAAAAGTACATACATATTAATTTACTTTATTCATTTTACTTTACTTTGTGGAAAAGTTACTAGGCTTTTCACATATAACGTTTTGTTTTACATACGACTACTCGTTTATATAAATTTTTTGGTTCAAACCAAGTTTCAACTCATAATCAGTTATTGGGTTTTTTATCAAGTGTATTTATTATATAAAATCCGAGGGCACTGTGATCCAGGTTAGCGCGGATACCAAGTGTCTGTTGGAAACTGGACACCGTGACCGATATTTGGTCTGGAGGACCTTATTGTTATTGCTATTTTAAAAGTACATACATATTAATTTACTTTATTTTTTTACTTTACTTTGTGGCAAAGTTACTAGGATTTTCACATATAACGTTTTGTTTTACATACGACTACTCGTTTATATAAATTTAACATGTTCAAACACACAGATCCAAACTAACTTTATGAAAGCAGTAAAAACACGACAAACGAACCGCTGCAGGTTTGATTCCCACACGGAACACGACGTGTTCCGTGTGGGAATCAAACCCGCGGCCACGCAAACACTTGCCGCTTAGTTACTGCACAACCAAGACAACTAAACTTCCCCTGTACCTTTACACGATAAGTTGCTTGCAATATTAATATTAATTCTGTGCAGTGGCAACATTGTCCGAATTTCGCGTTCTAGACAACAGAACTTATTAATCAAATATAGCAACACAGTACGCAGGCTTTTTTCATAAATTACAGTGCAGGCAAAGGAAAAATAAGGCACTGAACATGTGATTGGTTTACAACGCATTTTGAGTTACCCTAATTTGGCTTACTGCTTGAGCTAAATCCAACTAATAGCCAATTGATTTACTCGAGTTTCTTACAACAGATAATTTTTAAATAATAATTTGACCTTTCAATTATCGATTGATGTTTTATATTCAAGAGTGGCAAACGAACATAGGAGCATTAACACAGCTATTTTACGCTGGTATTGATAAGCTATAATCTGCGAGAGCGTGGACCTTCTTCGTTTGCACCCACCCAATCATGCTGCAACTCATATAGCTGCAGCGTGGCTCCACCGTGTAAAAATATTGACTTGGTGGTCAAATTATATGAACACTAAGCCACGCTTCCAAGCTTTGAACCTCAGTTAAATTTGACATTATTTCAACACACAAATTTTCATTTCATCTTACAGAGAGATAAAATACCAATAAAACGTTTCCTAAAATAAAAGCAAAACGAAATAGTCGAAGCAGAAAATAACAAAGCAACAAAAGCCTTGTCAATATCCGTCTATCTTTACTTCATTTCGGGTGCCGCAAAACTCGAATGGTAAAAAGAGACTTTCCGAAATGACAGAGCACTTTTATTGTGTTCAAATATTTATCGCCGTTTGATGTTTGTAGCTTCATCTGTTCATAGACTAACTATAATAATGAAAGTTTATTCAAATTTTAGTACATTTTTTTAGGATAGGGTGACAAACGAGCACACAGTCCATCTGATGGCAAGTGATCGCTATGGCCCATAGACATCTACATCTATCCTCGATTATGAATCAAAATGCAGATACGTTGTCACCCGTGAGGACTAAGATGGAATGCCTCGTTTACGGTAAAAAGGGTATCCGGTTCTCTACACTCACCATACGAAACACAGCCATATTATGCTACTATTTTACGCTGGTATTCTGTGACAGCGTAGTCCTTCCCCGGTCGAGCCGACCCATTCGTGCTACAACTATACCACTAATAAACTGCAGCATGGCTTTACCACGTATAAAAACACAAAACTAAGAAATTGCGTAGCAAGTAAATCATGGTAAGTGAAAGAAATTTTGCCTTTTGATATCGAAGAAATAAATATTTTACTTCATTTTAAGATTTCTTGTAATAAAGAAATAATTTAGAAATTTTATCAACGCCTTTCCTAAAATATAACCAAAATTCAATTTTCTTCCGATCCGCCCCAGAATTATTTTCGTTCAAACGCAGAATTCAATTCCTGTTCTGTACACTTTTGTATGAAATCATAAATAGAATTTAATTTAGATGGCAGGCGTTATTAAAAGAAATGAAAAAAGCTATTAGGCAGGTAAAATACCATTCCATTCATATTTTTCTTATACGTGGTAGAGCCATGCTGCAGTTATATTAGTAGTATAGTTGTAGCACGAATGGGTCGGCTCGACTGGGAAAGGACCACGCTCTCACAGTATACCAGCGTAAAATAGTAGCTTAATGCTGCTGTATTTCGTATGGTGAGTGTAGATAACCGGAGACCCTTTTTACTGGAAACGAGGCGTTCCATCTTAGTCCTCACGGGTGAACGCATCTGCATTTTGATTCGTAATCGAGAATAGATGTAGATGTCTATGGGCCACAGCAACCACTTACCAACAGGTGGACTGTGTGCTCGTTTGTCACCCTATCCTATAAAAAAATATACGTGTCTACGCCGTTCTCGACCCGTATCTGTGTTCTATTTAGGAGTAGGGGTGACCAACTAACACATAGTCCACCTGTCTGTCACCGCTATGTTATAAATTATATTTATAAATCATAACACTTTTAACTTGGTTATTATTTTAGTAGGTCACAAGAGTTATTAGTTAATTAATTTACACATAATTCTCCTATTTCTCGTCCAAACACACTTTAATTAGTGTATTTTGTAAATACTAGTAAACTGTACAAACGTTTTAGTCTTTGGACCAACTTCACCCAAAAAGCATACAAGGCCACCCTTCATTGTATTATATTCAATCAAAATTCAAAAAATACAATGATGTGTGGTCTTGTTAAGCCGTGTCGGTCCGTGCATCAAGTAAGTTAAAAGGACGATTTTATATAATCATGCGAAAAATTAACCTCTTAGATCCTGCAAGAAGCGTGTGCCATAGGCCGACGAGACAGAAGTAAAACTTTGGCTCGTCAGCTTAATTGTATTGCATAATGTTTATGTTCAGTTTTTACTAACATAGCATGTAAGAAAAATTGTATCTATTCTAACGTATATAGATCTGAGTCAAAAAATAAATGATTTATAATAATAGTAAGTATTTTATTAGGTACTCCAAGGAGCCTATTTTACTTCCGCTGTTCGTGTTGCAACACAATTTTCAGTAGCAAATTTCGTTTAATGTTAGCTCTTACAACTGCAGAGGCTACTTCCGTGAGGATATTATTGCAAAACACGCAACCTAAATTACTTTTAATATATACAAATTAGCGCACAACCTACTTATAGTAATTGTGGTCCATAGTCATACGTCTTCCATAGCCATATATACATATATTTTCGATTAAGAATAAACATGCCCATCGGTTGTCACTCTTAAGGAACTAAAATAAAATTACTCCTTTTCAGTACAATAATTCTCCGGTTCTATAAACTACAGCAGCATTAACTTGCTGTTCTTTGCTGATATTCCGTGATAGAGTGGTCCGTCCCAAGTCAAGTCGATCTAACCGTGCTGCATAATAAAGCTGCAGCGTGTCTGTACCAAGTATAATAATAATAATAACTGTTATGAAGTTATCCCACGCGGATAATGAAAGCTTAAGTGCAAGAAAAGAATCAAAAAATAGCAATGATTTGCGTCCTATTTTATAAAATGGTTTCATCAACCAACAAATTAGTTAAAGTCGAACTAAATTTAGATCAATCAATCATTTCAAGCGAAAATAAATTTATAATTTTTACTAAGCAAATGGAAAGGCACATGGACTTACTCCATTTAAAGGTTTAGTCACTTGAATAATGAAGCTCTATTTAGTTTTTGTATACGAATTCTGATTAATATATAAGAATTCTGAAAAATGAAGCTATATTTAATTTTTATATATTTATAGTGCAGTGGCAGGTAACAATAAACACCACCCCGTGTCTTCCCGCGGGTGTCGTAAGAAGCGACAGATGGAAACTGAGGCAGAAGATGGGCAGGAGCATCTTTCTCATAGCAGCAAAATAACAATAAAAAATCAATCCACTCGCCTAGCGTGGCAACTATGGCAATTCATCTTTCATGATGAAAGTTATGAATAGATCTAGCCTCGATATCCCTAGCTAAGAAGAGTAAAATAGTTTGACAGTCTGAAGTCAGAACTTAGATATTGCGTAAACAAGAATTAAAGCCTTGAATTAAAAGCGAGCGAATTTGTATAAAATTTCACCCATACAAATTAAGTGGCCTCTCCGTCCTTAAGTGTGATCTATTTTAATTTTAAAAAATATCAAAATTCGGTTCAAAATTAGCAAATACAGCGCGTATGTTATATACTGGTTACTATATCCTTAAGTAAAACATCAAGGACTAATTCTTTTCAATATTTAAAAAAGCGGGAAAAATCCTGTAATAAACATATATATATATATATATATATATATATATATATATATATATATATATATATATATATATATACATATTTATATATATAGATTTAATACAGGATTTTTTTGTATATATGTAACGTAATAATAATATAGTATGTAACGTAATTAACGCCCATCCTCAGACACCCCAATTAGTATATTATGTTATAATCACATACACCGAATTTTTAGTTAAACATTTTTATACACCTTTATTATTTATCAAGTTAGTTATACTAATTCCGGAAAAATGTTGTGGTCACAGTACAAATCCACGAACGCAAAGACTTTAACGTGCTTGAAATAAAGTTCATTTTTCTTTATTTTTATTGAATGACTAAATTAGTAATAATACAAATAAAACTGCACTCTTAAAAGTCTTATTGCCTTAAGTTGCCTAAATTTGTACAGTCAAAACAAACTGAAATGGACCGTCCATTTCAGTTTGTTTTGACTGTACAAATTTAGTGTGACTGTAATTTACGTAGTTTTAATTATTTTTGGGATAAAAAATTACCTATATTTAAAATGATAGGAATCGATTCAGTAAACGATTCTGAACAAACTACTTTCTCAAAGTGCGTTAATTATGTTACATGTTATATATATATATATATATATATATATATATATATATATATATATATATATATATATATATATATATATATATATAAGGGTGGTAAACGATCACACAGTCTACCTGATGTTAAGTGGACGCTGTAAACTATAGATATCTACATTTATCATTATCAATAAAAAATAAAAAAGCAGATGCATTGCCAGCCCTGAGGACTGAGATGGAATGCTTAGTTTCCAGTTCCTCCTCCGGTTCTCGTCACTTACCATACGAAAAACAGCACCAATAATCTGCTATGTTACGCTGGTATTCTGTGAGAGCGTGGTCCTGCCCCGGGCGAGCCGCCCATTCGTGCTGCAACCACAATATAGCTGCAGCATGGCTATACCACGTAAAGAAGTTTCAATTCTCGTGTCTTTATTTTTATTTTATTTTATAATGTATAATAAAAATACATTTAAATAATTTTTTTCGTGTGTAGGAGTGAAATAAGTAACACATGCTTTGATAAGCCTCGCGTTATTTATATTTTAAATATAGAAATTAAGATATTTTAATGTGTAAAACATATACGTAATAATCATCTGTTTACCAGCCTTGATTCCTTGATATATATTTTACTTAATTTGCTAACACTACACGAAACCATAGAAGCCCTCAAAGGATCACTGTCAGCCATATCAGAACTCTTCAATACTCGTATGAATGAGTTTCAGCAGGACTTAAATAAGACTAGTTCAACTATGTCCTCAAATATATCTGTACTGTCAAAGGAGTTCGCAACATTCAGAAAGTTTATCCTGTCCGCTCTTGAAACCTTTCCAACACAGGTTGAATTTCTTGGAAGAGAGATCGACCGTTTGGAAATAAGACGGCGTCGTAAGATTCTGCTTCTTCATGGGATTCCCGAGGACAAGTCCGAGGATACATCTTTAATGGCTTCTGACCTTATAATGGAGATGCTCAAGATTTCCAATGTGTCTAACACTTCTTTTAGCCGCTGCCATCGCTTTGGACATCCAATAGAAAAGAAGCCAAGACCAGTTCATGTAAAGTTCCGGGATGTCCGAGTCCGTGATTAAGTTCGGTTCTCAAAAATAAAACTGAAAGACACGGGTGCCACTATGTCCGAGTTTTTAACAAAAGATCGTCACAATAAGTTCAAGGTGGTCAGGCAGAAGTTTGGGATAAGTAATTGCTGGACTAGAGATGGTATGGAACCGTCTTAAGCGATAATATGTTCATATTATCGCTTAAGACGAACAACTTGATGGCGCAAACCGTCTTAAGCGATAATATGTTCATATTATCGCTTAAGACGGTTTGCGCCATCAAGTTGAATCCCTGGCTGAGCTCGAAGTCGTCCCAGTAGTACCAGCTGCTGCTACGCAAGCAAAGAATAATAGATATATAGTCTTAGTATAGAATAGTCTACAATAAAAGAAAATTTGTTGATATTTTCTTTTATTGTGGACTCTAAATTCTTTAACTACATTATTAGCAATTTACTGGGTGGCAGCACTCCACATGGAGGAGTCCGTCAGAGCAGATATCATCCTGTCATCTATTTCTGCCACTGAAAGCAGTACTTGCACTGCTGTGTTGCACTTGCTTGCCGGTCTGAAGCTGAAGAGCCAGTATAATTACAGGCTGCGAGGAATTCCATCATGGTTCTCAGAGTTAACTACGCATCTGTAGCCGTTATTGTTTGAAGTCGCTTGCAGATGTTCATCGGCTGCAAAACCAATCATCACCACGTGAGCTGTGAGTATTTCATCAATATAGGAACACTTTAAAAACTTCATAAGAGATTCTTTCTTTGCAAACAAAGTAAACACAAAATCCTAATCCTGGCTTGCTCAAATATTGACAAATGAAAAATAAGATTAAATCCGTGATGTTTAACATAAAGGTAATGATATATCTTTGTTAAATCGTAAAATACGTTACAAGAATGCTCAGATCATATAAACAACTGTTGTTTATATGATCTGAGCAAGAATGTCATAGTCGAAAGAAAAAAAAAGTTAATGCGACACAAAATATCTTCTAGACATATGTACCTACTTATGCCGAGTCAACTTTTATATCTTTTAGCTTTTCACTCGTAGCTTCTTGCCAATATTAGCAAACTTGTATCAACTTGTAGTCACTTTGATGTCTGTCTTTTTATCACAGGATTTTTTTTTCAATTCTCAAAGTCGTAGATGATTGAAATTTGGTATGGATATGATATACCTACTAAATGAAAATTTTTATGACTCTTTTATATCATGTATACCATTTTATCTATTCTAATTAACATTAGATGTCTTAGAATCAGAATTGTGTTATTTACATTTGATAATTTACATTCATTCATAATAAAAGTTAATATTGAATTTCATAGTCTTCTCTTAATTTATGGATAAATGTTTTTTTTAATAGCTAATTGATAATATTGTCCCCATTGACTATTGGCACCATGGAATTGATGCTGATTTTTTGGGTTTAGTAGACTTTAAAATTTTATAGATGTAATTATATTAACGGTGAACGTGTGAAGTACTAAAATCATGGAAACTCGCCTGCTAAGTATGGCAACTATGTTAAATATCCCATATGCAGCAATCTTTGGCTCCCCAGTAGGCCTCCGCCTATGTTTAGCGGTAGACTTTTGATAGGCTGTAACAGTATCGGTAATATTTAATTGCAACGTCGTGCGGTGTGATGGCGCAATGCAATGGTGACAAAAAAGAGTAATTCACTACCCACGTTATCTTGTGGGTGTCGTAAGCGGCGGCGAAAGGAAAATATAGCAGGAGACAGACAACAGCATCTTCCTGAGAGAAACTTGCAAACGCGCCCGCCGAGCGTGAACACTGTGGCAAATACCACCCCTTTAATTTATGGGGGAATTCTGTGTTAAGCAGCAAAAAAAATATACCGTAACAGTATATTAGTCTATTATACTGAACTTATGCCTCCTCTATAGATTGCCCAAGTGCGTGTTGCCAATCGCAGTTTTTTATTTTAATCGTCATAAGGAGACGCTGCTTCCATCTCCTGATTTATTTCCCTCTGGCGACTCTTACGACACCCACGGGATCATATGGGGTAGTTAATTCTTACCCACCCACTACACGGGTATAAAAAATATATTTATTTAATTTAAATTTATTATATTATACTTAAATATTTTGTTATGATAGTATTTATTATTTATATTATTCATTAATTTATAGTGAGAAGTTTTCATTCGCAGTACATACCAATTTTATCAAAGCTTAACGCTAGTAAGGTTCATTAGACCAGCTCTTATTAATCGAATCTCATTAATCAATCAGCATTAGTCAAACATTTTGATGAATGATTTGTACGTAGTAGCTCCATGCTGGAGCATGATGAACATTGAAGTAATATGTACTTACGTACTAAAACAGCTATTTTAAACAAAAAATGTGCGCTACTCTGTGTTCGCGCGGTTGGATCGGATCATAGAATAAACATAGGTAGAATAATCAGTAGTAAATTGTGTTGTTAAATAGGTACATTATATCGAGAACAATTTTTAAATTTTGTCGTTAATTTTGTATAATAAATTTGCTTATCTAATATAATATTACATAATATTATATCACAATTACATCTTAATGATATTTTTATCTGAATATTTTAAAACGTATCTATGTCAAATAGAAAAAAAACATACTAAATATATGTTTACCAAAACTTATTAACATAACATTTAAATTACAAATATATTTATTTGAATCAGAATAAGAGTCGTTCATAAATGGTGCGCATGCGAGAATTAAAAATGGACGAATTTATTCCACTTTGACTTTGATGTGGAAGCCTAAAAATAAAATAAAAGAATAATGGGCAGATTTAAATATAAAAATTTGCCTAATTATGATAACTTATATATGTTTCTACAAAAAAGTGTGTATAATAATATATTCGTCCTATACTTAAGTACCCACAGAAATTTCGCATCTGAACAAATTAATTTCATAATCTATATTCCATGACATGAGATGGCGTGTTAGAAATAATTTGTTTTATTATTAATTTATAATACTTTTTTATTGATTAAGTATCTTATTAACCGATGAAAAGTAATTCCTTGGTTTTTAATGACATTTCTTGAATTATTTGTGCAATATCTAAGTACTCACGACGGCATATTTTTATCAAGAGATTTTTTTTAAATCAACACGATACGTGACAACTAGAGAGTGACTGATTAAAGTGCGGTGCGGTGGACCGCAGTTTAATGGAACAGAGTTGCTGAATGCAGTGTCGCCTCTAGTACGTAGTACATAATAGCTCAATGAGCACGATAGAACAGAATAACAGCGTATCTTTATTCTATAAATTATTAAAAATTATTTAAAATATATTATTTTTGATATGTAGTGTACTAACAGTCCGTCAGTTGTTTATGCTGAACAAAATATTAAAACAGCATACCGAACTTCCATTTAACTTAAAATCCATAGACAGGAGAATAATGGACTTAGTTTGTGTAAACCCTTACACCAAACACGCATTTGTGAACAGATTTTACATATCCTTAGGACCATTTCTATATAACAATTAACAAGCTCAAGAAGTCACTAAAGATATATAGTGTAAGTCATAAAAAATGTAATATAATTGTAAAAGAATTTCTGAATAAATTAAATTACGAAGACAGAGAACTTGTTAGAAATTCTAATATAGTTTTGAATTAATTGTAGGTAGCAAATAATTGTTATTTAGTTATTATATTTATTATAAAATATAGTTCAATTATTTAAATTATCTAGTGTCCTACATTATTAAACCTATAATGTACATGATGGTCTCAAACACCGGTACTCAACCTAGTTCAGGCTGGTAGCTAATATTATAAGATTGACTTTTCAATTTTTATTTTGTAGATTCTACATTATTAAGCTACATATACGAGTGGTTTTATTTTTTACTATTAAATGTTATTTTTATAAGACTTATTGTTACTTTATTTAATTGTTATCATATTTGTTCCTGCATGTCAACATGTGAACTGGAAATGAAATTAAAATTATTTATTTAATTATTTATTTATTTAAAAAAAAATTACTATTAGCTGCAAAATAACATAAAAAATTCATTTAAAAATTAATAAACTGAGTGCTGATTTCAAATGATCCAGTTTGACTGAAGAGCGATTGTTATGCACGAGGGGGTCGCGCGAGGTACGGAGTAAGTACTTTCATGTAAGCTACTTACAGCGTCACATTCTTTGGAAAATAAACAGTTAATACAGTTGCCACGCTTAGCTTGCGCGTTGGCAACCGCGGTTTTTTATTTTTAATCGTCATTGGGAAGACGCTGACGCTTAAACATATTAATTAATTAATTAAATATGCGATCAAAATTACAAAAGAAGAAAGAACTTTTAGGAAGAAAGAAAATTGTATTAAATATGGGCTTAAATAAGAGAACCTAAACCGACGAGCATGTATGCGTAGGTATATGGATATAAAGGAGGCGAGGGAGGTGTATTTGCGTGTGAAATTTGCCGCACTTTCATTTTAATTAACAGAATAAAAATTCCTAATTCACATCGGGAATACGACCATAAACACTACAGTCGCCAAAAACATCGCTCAACTTTTCTCAGTGTTTAGTAAAACTAAAAATTAATTACGTTCAAACAAAATATATCAAAGAGCTGCTGAATGTTATTCAAATGAGAGGTAACCGAAATAGTTGCCCAAACTGGAGCTTTTAACATGACAAGGGTTAATGAGTTCTCATCTGAGTTTCTAAAATCTTCCAAATGAAATAACATAATATGAGAAACATGTTTCAATCAGAACAAGTGAAATTTCGACATGGTAGAGTCATGGTGCAGTGCCGTATATTATGGTTGCACCACGACTGGTTGGACTCGCTCAGGGAAGAACCACGCTTTCAAAGAATATTAGCGTAAAAAAATCAGATCTGGTGTGTATTGTATAGTGAGTCTGAAGAACCGGAGATCTTTTTACAGGAAAAGAGACATTCCATCATAGCCCTCGGGGGTGGCAACGCATCTGCACTTTGATTCTTAATCGAGGATAGATGTAGATGTTTATAGGCCACAGCCTAAACTTACCATCAAATGTGTGCTCGTTCTTTACTTAAATTCTATAAAAAATAAAAACATATGTATTAAAAAAATTTAATATACCACTTTTTTCATATCCTTACACGTCATCCAACTTTAAGCTAGTCGTTTGTTCAAAATTATACGTCTCTAGCTTATCGGGAAGTTAGTTTAAAATAAATTTCTAACTTGGAATTGAACAGAAATACACGAAAGCGAGTTAAAACATGAGAAAAAATCTTTATTTAAAACTTTATAAAAGGGTGATGCACTGATGAAATGAAGTATGTGTAATAAAAATGTTAGTTAGAGAATACAAAAGTAAAATAATTACAAATTAATGAACAAATCTGTAAAAAGATGGTAAGCATGCAATTTGGTCTATCCTTACTTTCTAACTATCTAACTTTCATTTAGCAACTTATTGTATTACCACCTGCTCGATAGTGTAGTCTAAACGCGCTTGTTTTGTGGCAACTTCTAACCGCAAGTCTTTAGCTGTCAAGTTCCCTTAAACATTGCGCAACGTAGTGCAATGTCGCTCGGTCTATTACCCTAGCTCTATTCCCTCACTATGCTCTGTTTAACTCAATTTACTCGACGACACAGTTGAAGCAACATTATCGTAATTTACTCTGAGGTGTCGCACAATTACATTGCAGCAAAAGTATTACTGGCAATATTGCTTAGCTTTTTTATACGAGTAGACTAAGTTTGAAAAATGCCCGCACACCGTCCACCTAATAGTAAGTAGATGCCCATAGACACTCGTAAGTACATGTGTTTCTCGATTAAGAATCAAAATATGTGTGTTATCACCTCTAAGAACTATGATAGGATGCCTCGTTTCCAGTAAAAAAGTTTAGTTTAGCAGCAAAATTTCTAGCACGAAGCAATTTTAAATACCCGCTTCAGATTTTTGTAACAAAATAAAAATAATATTACGACACGAGAAATTCGGCAAAAAAGCAAATACCAATAAATTTCAAAATACAATTACATAAAGCTCGCGAAAAACTTCTTTTGTATGTAAGTCATTTTATTTATACTAACAACTCGCCCCGCCTTCGTCTGGAGAGGACTTATTAATGTGTCGTTATTCAGAAATTAAATAATCGAATACCATTTAATTTTTTTTTTCTTTTATCATATTCAAGTTTTTGAAATAAAGTATTTCCTATATTCTTTACAACATTGCTTCTTATCTGTTCGTGAATCTCATAGCAATCCTTTCAGCCATTTCAAAGATTAGCCTGGACGAACTGAAAGACAGACAAAAGTTTAAGAAATGGTTGATTATGTTTCCTATTTATCAATGTACGTATCAATAGGATGCTGATAACATCCTGAGCTTAGTAGACGGCAGTTATTTCAATATTACTGGCAGACACTTCAATTTTTGTAAATATGCATAGATTGTAAGTATATTAAAGTTCGTATGCGTTTATGAATGCTGCATGATCTTTTTTATCGCCCGGAAAAAATGGAGTGTAACAAATGAACGGAGCAGAATCTTACGGCACTGATATTTAAAAAAAAATAAAAACACATAGTTTTATTGCCGTTCATATATTAGGTTGGATATGATTCTAATTTCGATAGATTTTAATTAATTTATTTATTTAATTCAAAAATTTTGTCTTTATTTGTTGTAAAATATCTGTGCCATAGGCTTCTACTCCATTCACAATTTACACCCTATTTTTTTCTAGAGGGTAGAAAGGGTCATCCAGTATATTTATTTAAGTAATACCTATACTAAGATAGTTAATTTTCATATAGTTATTATGTTGATCTTTAATTTTTTTCTTTCAAAATTTTTTTTGCTTACTTATAGTTTGAAAGAGAATGCGTAAAGGCGTTAGCTCCGCCTTTTGTGCAACAAAAACCCATTTATCACCATCATTATCATCATTACAGCCCTTCACAAGTCCAATGTTGAACATAGGCCTCCCCCTAGGAACTAACAAAGCACTGCCCTTTTTTAAAGTTCTAATAATTTAAATAAACAGTTTAAATGGCTTTCTTCACTAACTGTACTTTTTTATATATTAGAACGGTTTAGCTAAGGAACATTCATTTTTCGATAAAACTATTTGAACCTAAATCGCAAAACTAGGATGAAGTATCTAAGAAGCATTGAACTTAATGCTGTGGTAACATGATCGGATAGACAGGGGTTAAACAGTAATCTTTTTGATATAGAACTTCCATGAATCGAACGCTGAGCAATAAGACGTTACTTAATGTGAGAAGGGTTCAATACAGTAATCTTTTCAGTTCTATCAATTCAGCTTAATAAATAACGTATGAGAAGCATGAAGCACTTTTATCTGGCTTAAGAGATTAAAGTGGCATTTAGAAACACCATTATTATTACATACTATCGAAGTCCACGGCTGAACACAGGCCTCTCCCGTGGGAATGAGGGAGGTTATGGGGCAATCTATGAGGAACAATCTTTCGCAACCGCACTTTTTAGTTTTTTGGATGGTATTAGGAAGTTCTCGTTGCCCATCTCCTAGTTTGTTTTCCTCTGTCGCCAGTTACGTCACATTACTTTAATTATCTCGACACCCACGGAACTATATTATGGTCTAGTTGAAATTAACCAAGATAATGAAAGAACAAAAACGAATTATATACTTTTTACCTTTTTTAATTTGAAATTTAATACAGTTCTTTGAATCTATAAATATAAATAAATTATAGTGTATAATGTCCTCCAGACCTGATTTTGGTCACGGCGGCCTACCTCAACTGGGACTGGCCATCGGCGCAGGACAGGATTATAGTGCCCAAGTGTATGCGCAAGCACAGGTGCACTCTCTATTTCCTTCTCTTTCATAATCCGATAGGACGGCTAAGCGACACAACCGGAGAAAGATCAGGTGCAGGACCAACGGCTTGTATAAGACGACATAAGTGATTTCCGAGGCACGGGAGTGAGACACCGCCAACTTCCGACAACTTCCGACCTGACCCGGGATTTGAACCCAGGATCAGCAGTCACTGTACTACAACCACTAGACCATCGAGGCAGTCACTTGAAGTGCCTATGTATGTCAAATTGAAGCGTATGTCGTAACGTTGAAATAGCTGCTTTTTATTGAGCTGAATGGGTTATTTGCATGCCATTAGGACACGAATAACCAATTTTAAATTTTGTGTCTGTCTGTTCGTCGGTTTGTCCGGGCTAATCTTCGAAATGGCTGAATTGTAATAAACGAAAATAAAAAAATAAAAACAAAAGTCGTTTATTTCGACCACAAGGATCATAGATGTTAGTAATAATACAAATCTTAAAACTAATGTTAGTAAACCTTAAAACTATTTACCTAATTTTAAAACTATATCTAAGACAGGTCCGATTAGTCAGCACGTGCACCATATGACAATAGTTCATGTACTGACAGTAAAACCTGTCAGAAAATGCATTCAGGATGCCATTGAAACTGGCCCACACCCTGCGCACTAGGGATGTCCATCGTTTACGCATGGTGATGTGGAAACAAACCACACGCGCATCCGCGAATATACCCGACGCACTACAAAAATGAGGCCGACCCAACAGCACCCTGAATGCATTACTGCATTGAACACGCAGAACATTATACTGTGTCTGCGTGTAGTCCACCCACAGATTGCTCGTGTAAAAGTAAGTGCAGTAAGCTCTAAAGAGCGTTACTTTAACAGGAACTGAACAACGAGCGAACCCCCGAGCGATCATGTTCGCTCTAACAGACAATGCCCTGTGCTCTGTTTCTCTCTCTCTCAATGTCAGCATCATCTTTCAGGTCAAAGGATACCATATGACCCAGGTACTTAAACTGAGACACCCCTCTTAACAGGGTACCGTATAACTTAATGGGTGGTACGTATGTGGGCAAGGCTTTACCTTTAGCCTGAAAGACCATGCATTCGCTTTTCTTGACATTATAAATAAATCCGTGATTGCGGGCGTGGCTCTCACGTATGCTCAACAGTTTTGCAAAGCCGCAAACAGAAGCACTCAGCAACACCATGTCATCTGCGTAACTGATGTTGTTGAGGCATACTCCGTCAATATGACAACCGACATGTGTGGTGCTAAGCAACTCTATCAGCTCATTCACATAAAGGTTGAAGAGCTTAGGAGAAGTTAAGCCCCCGTCGTACCCCGCACTCCAACCAGCGAATATTTTTCGGACCATCGCACTACATTAACCTGGTTTCGATACCAAAATTTGAAGATCCTAGTAACTTCTTCCGGCAGTCCAGTATCTTTCAATTTCTGCCATAGGATATCGTAATCCAACGCCTTGCTGAACTGAACCTTAGTTCAGAAAACAGGCATAAATAGGCGTTCGTCTAACCGAATAGTACTTCACAGTTTGCTTCAACATAATATGGCTGATTCTGTTGACAAACCCGGCCTGAAGCCAAACTGATTGTCGTGTAGGCATATATGCTTATCAAGCTGGGCGTTAAGATGGTTAGCGAGAGACCTTGAGCGTTCGGTCCCATACAATCCACGCGCTCTCGCTACAATATATCACGGAAAAATACGCCCGAATATTTGGAATTATTTCAATTAAAAGAGATAAGCGAACTTAAGAAATTAAATAAAACGTGTAGAATATATATTTTTAAATTATCTATCCATTAGCGTAATTCTCAAATGATTAGAGCATTTCCTTCTTTAGCAACACATGCATGTAATCAATAATTTTAGTCATTTTTTAAAAGTAGATTTTAAATGTATTCATAACACATAAAAACAAATTAGAACGTGGAATGTGATGATAGGATGTCGAACGTTAATAATGTGCTTTTAGATGTAGCTTATTTCTCATAACTAATGAGATAGTAGTCTCTGAAAAGCGCACTTTTGCCAGGTTTTGGTCAGGGTACCACCTTAAGCAAACTGTCAAGCATATTTGCAACAACCGTGGCAAGTGAGATAGGCCTATATTTGGACTTATCGGATAACAACTAGCATTAAAGACTTTATCAAAATCAACTAACATTAAAAATTAAATCTCTTAGTAAAATAGTATAAACACAATTTAAAAATTTACTGTTTGCTGATTCTGTCACTGATGTGGTGCTACAGGGAATGGAACTATTTATTCCATCATCTGTGGTACCTATCGTGGTCTCGGGATGTAAATACCAGCGTTCTTAAAAAGAGGTATAATTCTGCTTCCAGGTTATTCAAAAATTTTTTTTTTTTTTTATAGAAGAGGGGGCAAACGAGCATGCGGCTCACCTGATGTTAAGTGACTACCGCCGCCCATGATCAACCGCAACACCAGGAGAATTGCAGGTGCGTTGCCGTCCCTTTAGAAAGGAGTAAGCTCTTTTCTTGAAGGTCCCCAGGTCGTATCGGTCCGGAAAAATCGCCGGTGGTAAACTATTCCACAGAGAGGTTGTACGTGGAAGAAAACTCCTTGTGAAACGTACAGTGGTGGACCGCCAAGCATCCAGATGGTGTGGATGGTATCGGGACGTTTGCCGTGTAGTGCGTTCACGAAATTTGGCGGCTGGGATTAATCCGAACAATTCCTCAGAGCACTCCCCGTGATAGATGCGATAAAATACGCAAAGAGATGCAACATCTCTTCGCAGCGCCAGTGAATCGAGCCGATCGGAAAGCACTCGATCGTCGACGATTCGAGCCGCTCTGCGCTGGATGCGGTCAAGTGGAAGGAGCTGGTACTGGGGAGCCCCAGCCCAGAGATGGGAACAGTATTCCATGTGCGGCCGAACCTGCGCCTTGTAAAGTTGCAGGCGGTGTGCCGGCATGAAATACTGTCCCGCTCTGCTGAGCACGCCAAGCTTTTTAGAGGCCAATTTGGCCTTCCCTTCCAAGTGACCACGAAACTGCACGTCACTCGATATGTCGACGCCTAGGATTCCGATACTGGCTGAGGCAACAAGGGGAGTGCCTTGAAACTGAGGGGATACGACAAAGGGGTTCTTTTTAGCGGTTAACGCGCAAACTTTTGTCTTCTGGGGGTTAAACTGGACTAGATTTAGTCGTCCCCAATCCGAGACTCTGTTCAGCAAAGACTCGACTTCAGACACAAGTTTGTCCCGGCACTCGGAGACGTTTTCCCGAGAAATATTGGCTCGGCCGGTGTAAAGAGCATCACCAGTGCTGTCATCTGCATAGCAATGAATGTTACGGGTATGCAACATATCATTGATATGCAGAAGAAACAGCGTTGGCGATAGCACGCAGCCCTGTGGAACACCAGCATTAATAGGCTTGCAATCGGAGCTTGCACCGTCTACAACGACCTTGATGCTCCGATCTGCAAGAAAGCTGGTGATCCAATCGCACAATTTCTCGGGAAGCCCATAGGAAGGGAGCTTCGAAAGAAGCGCTTTGTGCCAAACCCGATCGAAGGCCTTCGCAATGTCCAAACTAACGGCCAATGCCTCCCCCTTGAACTCTACTGCCTCCGCCCATCTGTGAGTGAGGTAGACCAGAAGATCACCAGCTGACCGACCACGGCGAAAACCGTATTGGCGGTCACTAATCAGCTGGTGATGCTCAAGGTACCTCATGAGCTGGCAGTTTACAATGGACTCCATTGTTTTGGAGAACAAGGAGGTGATGGCGATTGGCCGGTAGTTGGACGGGTCTGAGCGGTCGCCTTTTTTAGGGATCGGGTGGACGAAAGCCGTCTTCCATGATTTTGGGACTACGCCTAGGGAGTAGGAGTACCGGAAAAGACGCGTTAAAACCGGTGCCAACTCTGGAGCACACGTCCTCAGCACAATTGGGGGGATTCCGTCAGGCCCACTCGACTTGTGGATGTCCTGGGAGAGGAGTGCTTTGCGAACCGAGCGCTGTGTGAACTGCACTTCCGGCATGGAGCACTCACACCGCGGGATGGTCGGCGGCGTACTCCCCCCGTCATCGAGAGTCGAGTTAGACGCAAAGAAAGAGCCTAGAAGATCGGCTTTCTCCTTTGCAGTATGGGCCAGTGAGTCGTCCTCCCTGTGCAGAGATGGAAGAGATGGCTGACAGAAATTCCCCTGGACAGCCCTGGCGAGAGACCAGAATGCACGGGTTCCAGAAGAAAGGCGAACTAGTTTCTCGCCAGTTCTGCCTATGTGCTCTGACTTAGCCTTGGCAATGACTCTTTTGAAGGACCTAGAGGCGGAATTATACTTCTTTTTTAGAGCGCTGGTGTTTACATCCCGGGACGCTGATGCATCAACCCAGGCTTGGTAGCACTCCTGCTTATAGCATGATGCTATTTTACAGGAGCGACCAAACCATGGCTGAGATTTGCCTCCAATGGGCACCACAGAGGAAGGAATAAAAAGTTCCATACCCTGAAGTACCACATCAGTAACAGAATCCGCAACAACGTTGGGATCATCCGGCGAGAAGCAAACCCGCCCCCAAGGGTAGGATGCAAAGAAAGACCGCATCCCATCCCAATCGGCTGACCTATAGTGCCAAACACGGCGGCAGCCTGCAGAATGCAACCGCGATTTCAGCGTGAGTGGCACAACACTCCGGACCAGACAATGGTCCGAGGAGCCTAAAGGGGCGTCGACGGAAATCTGATATCCGTCCGGGTGAGAGGTCAGCAGAAGGTCCAACAGGGAAGGTGCATGATCCTCCACATCTGGAATCCGCGTAGGCGAAGTAACCAGTTGTGTCAGACCATATGCCAAGGCAAAATCATGAACAGATCTCCCCGCATGATCGGTTAAACGTGAACCAAGCCATTCGGCGTGATGGGCGTTAAAGTCGCCGAGGATCACGATCTCTGCGGAGGGGATCTGCTGTAGCAACGAATCTGCAGCCATTTGGACGTAGTCGAAGAGTCGGTCTGTTTCGGCATTACCGCTATGGGACCTATAGAGGCACCCGTAGACGCGCGGATGGTCGTCGCTGTCTACGCGTAGCCAAAGGATGGACAGGTCCGAAATTTCAAGTCTGCCGAGGAAATGTAACAATGTAACAATGTAATGAAAGGAAATGTGAAAATGTAACAGCGTATCTTTAGCGGGTGGTAAACATAAAGTTGCTAAATGAAAAGTTAGAAAATTAGAAAGTAAGAATAGATCTAATTACATGCTTAACATTTTTTTACAGATTAGTTCATAAATTTTTAATTATTGTACTTTTGTAATCTCTCATTAACTTTTTATTACACCTACTTCATTTTTTTTATCAGTGCATCACCCCAAGGTAGACACCCACCCATGGTAGAAAATTCCTCAGGCATTAATATCGCCTCCATAACAAGTGTGTTTATAAAGTTTTAAATAAAGAATTTTTTCTCGTGTTTTAGCTCGCTTTCGTGTTTGTCTGTTCAATACTAATTTGGCAATTTATTTTAACCCTAGCTCACTAACGTTAATTTCAAGTAACTATCACTAACCATTCGTAACCTCTACGACGTATTAAAACATCAATAATTATTTATATAATCAACTTTATGTATGGCACGAAATTTATTAGCAGTCTTAGTTTAATCGTAATCAAATAACATAGTCTGTTTTGGAAACAAGCTACACTGAACAATGATTGCACATGGAAACAATATGCAACAGTGGTAGAGCCACGCGGCAGCTTTGCTGTTGCACGTATGGGCCGGCTCAAACCGGGGTGGTACCACGACCTCACAGAATACCGGCGTGAAGTGGAAGCTCTGCTTTCGCATTTCGTCTGGTGAGTGCAGGTGGCCGGAGGCCCAAATCCCCCCCCCCCCATCAACATGGTAACGGAATTAAATAATGATAGCCTACCCCAGGAGGGTACCAGCACCCCTGGAGAATCCCTCGCTGAGCATCCACGACCATGTTTCTCCACTTCTGAGCGTGGGTGCTCAGGCTGTCCCGCGTATTCTGGGGGGGGGGCAAAATTCCGCTCAAGACTACAACTACTCGGGGCAAACGGAGCAACAAAACCAAGGCGACCCCTGCCACGCTGTCCGTGAATTTCTGCAATATCAGGGGACTTCACTCTAACCTAAACGCCGTCCACTACCATCTCGAGACGGCGAGGCCGGCTCTGCTCTTTCTGACCGAGACGCAGGTGTCCTCTCCGGCTGATGTCTCGTATCTCTCCTACCCGGGGTACAAACTGGAACACTCCTTTGTGCCTCGGCTGGAGTTTGCGTTTACGTCAGAGAGAACATCTGTTCTCGACGCCTCGGCAGACTTGAAGGTTCGGACCTGTCCATCCTTTGGCTACGCGTAGACAGCGACGACCATCCGCGCATCTACGGGTGCCTCTATAGGTCCCACAGCGGTAATGCCGAAACAGACCGACTCTTCAACCACGTCCAAATGGCTGCAGATTCGTTGCTATAGCAGATCCCCTCCGCAGAGATCGTGATCCTCGGCGACTTTAACGCCCATCACGCCGAATGGCTTGGTTCACGTTTAACCGATCATGCGGGGAGATCTGTTCATGATTTTGCCTTGGCATATGGTCTGACACAACTGGTTACTTCGCCTACGCGGATTCCAGATGTGGAAGATCATGCACCTTCCCTGTTGGACCTTCTGCTGACCTCTCACCCGGACGGATATCAGATTTCCGTCGACGCCCCTTTAGGCTCCTCGGACCATTGTCTGGTCTGGAGTGTTGTGCCACTCACGCTGAAATCGCGGTTGCATTCTGCAGGCTGCCGCCGTGTTTGGCACTATGAGTCAACCGATTGGGATGGGATGTGGTCTTTCTTTGCATCCTACCCTTGGGGGCGGGTTTGCTTATCGCCGGATGATCCCAACGTTGTTGCGGATTCTGTTCCTGATGTGGTACTTCAGGGTATGGAACTTTTTATTCCTTCCTCTGTGGTGACAATTGGAGGCAAATCTTAGCCAAGGTTTGGTCGCTCCTGTAAAATAGCATCATGGTATAAGCAGGAGTGCTACCAAGCCTGGGTTGATGCATTAGCGTCCCGGGATGTAAACACCAGCGCTCTAAAAAAAAGTATATCTCCGCCTCTAGGTCCTTCAAAAGAGTCATTGCCAAGGCAAAGTCAGAGCACATAGACAGAATTGGCGAGAAACTAGTTCACCTTCCTTCTGGAACCCGTGCATTCTGGTCTCTCGCCAAGGCTGTCCAGGGGAATTTCTGTAAGCCATCTCTTCCATCCCTGCACAGGGAGGACGACTCACTGGACTCCATGCCGGAAGTGCAGTTCACACAGCGCTCGGTTCGCAAAGCACTCCTCTCCCTGGACATCCACAAGTCGAGTGGGCCTGACGGAATCCCCCAAATTGTGCTGAGGACGTGTGCTCCAGAGTCGGCACCGGTTTTAACGCGTCTTTTCCGGTACTCCTACTCCCTAGGCGTAGTCCCAAAATCATGGAAGTCGGCTTTCGTCCACCCGATCTCTAAAAAAGGCGACCGCTCAGACCCGTCCAACTACCGGCCAATCGCCATCACCTCCTTGTTCGCCAAAACAATGGAGTCCATTGTAAACTGCCAGCTCATGAGGTACCTTGAGGATCACCAGCTGATTAGTTACCGCCAATACGGTTTTCGCCGTGGTCGGTCAGCTGGTGATCTTCTGGTCTACCTCACTCACAGATGGGCGGAGGCAGTAGAGTTCAAGGAGGAGGCATTGGCCGTTAGTTTGGACATTGCGAAGGCCTTCGATCGGGTTTGGCACAAAGCGCTTCTTTCGAAGCTCCCTTCCTATGGGCTTCCCGAGAAATTGTGCGATTGGAACACCAGCTTTCTTGCAGATCGGAGCATCAAGGTCGTTGTAGACGGTGCAAGCTCCGATTGCAAGCCTATTAATGCTGGTATTCCACAGGGCTGCGTGCTATCGCCAACGCTGTTTCTTCTGCATATCAATGATATGTTGCATACCCGTAACATTCATTGCTATGCGGATGACAGCACTGGTGATGCTCTTTACACCGGCCGAGCCAATATTTCTCGGGAAAACGTCTCCGAGTGCCGGGACAAACTTGTGTCTGAAGTCGAGTCTTTGCTGAACAGAGTCTCGGATTGGGGACGACTAAATCTAGTCCAGTTTAACCCCCAGAAGACACAAGTTTGCGCGTTAACCGCTAAAAAGAACCCCTTTGTCGTATCCCCTCAGTTTCAAGGTACTCCCCTTGTTGCCTCAGCCAGTCCATATCGGAATCCTCGGCGTCGACATATCGAGTGACGTGCAGTTTCGTGGTCACTTGGAAGGGAAGGCCAAATTGGCCTCTAAAAAGCTTGGCGTGCTCAGCAGAGCGGGACAGTATTTCATGCCGGCACACCGCCTGCAACTTTACAAGGCGCAGGTTCGGCCGCACATGGAATACTGTTCCCATCTCTGGTGCCAGCAATACGGGCATCCGGCCAAGTACTGCCGGTCAAAGGAGACTGTGTGCGGCAAGTGTGGGGAGACGGGACACGAGCGTGGGGCCTGCACAGTAAAGGAAGAAAAGTGCGCCACCTGCAAGCGATTTGGCCGGCCCGACTCTGGTACGCACGTGACCATGGCAAGGAACTGCCCAGCAAGGCTTTATGCAGAGCAAAGCCCCGTGGCCACCACGCAATACTGCCGATAAGGGCATGTCCACGGATTTTCGAGATCGAGCCATTAAAATGGGGCAGATCAACTTGGGTCGGGGGGAGCTAGCCGCGGCTGAGTTGCCTATCCTGGCGCGTGAACTGCACCTGGACATTGTTCTTATACAAGAACAGTACTCCCAGGCTGCAGGAATCGTCCAGGTGGGTGGCCACCCGTGGCTGGCATCTATCTTGCCGACCCAACAACTGGAGTAGCATTGCTGAGCCACCTCAGCAATGAGTTCTGTGTGGTTTGCCATGTAAACCGATGGGACCTCTATGTGGTGTCAGCGTATTTTAAATACAGTGACACCATCGATGACCACCTGCACCACTTGGAGGTCACCCTGAGTTGCCTAAAGGGCAGAAGGGTCATCGTCGGACTCGACGCAAATGCGCACTCGCCACTTTGGCACTGTGACAGCCGACACTACGTGGGTAGAGGCCAGAATGCGACGTACCGAAGGCAGCAAATGGAGGATTTTATATTCGCCCAGGGGCTTACACTGGAAAACCAGCCTGACCAGCCCTACACCTACTCTGGACCTGGAGGAGAGTCGAACGTGGACCTTACGCTGTCCATCCGGGAGGTTCACGTTGCTGAGTGGCGAGTGCATGAGGGAGTCTGCGCCAGTGACCACAACCTGATAACGTACTTAGCTACTACCAGCCGGCCGACCACTTGCGCTGCACCCGTCAGGGATCCTCCCCGTTTTCGTGACCGGGGGGTGGATTGGGACAGGTCCCGGACGATTGTCAAGCTACGAATGGGATGGCTGCACGTTGAAAAACCCGCAGCCCTCCTGGCAGCGGAGTTCTCAGAGGTCGTAATCCGTTCTGCGGAGGAAAGCTTAGGGGAGCGTCGCCCCAGGAGGTCGAGGGGGCACGAATGGTGGACAGATGAATTAGATAAGACTCGGAAGTTGCAATGCAAACTTAGGCGTGCTTGGCAGTGTAAAAGGCGTCTGGGAGGCAGGTCTGAGGAGATAGCCAGAACGGCTTTTCACAGCGTGCATGCGCGATACAGGAAGATGATGGTGGAGGCGCAGCAGTCGCAACATCGAAAAGTCGCCAATTCTGGCAATGAGGACCCATGGGGCCTTGCGTACAGAATTTCTAGCGGAAGGGTGCGTCCGCCTGCAAATGTGATCAATGGGATCGCCTTTGCAGGTGGGCACCCAGACAGCCTGGTTTCCGCGATGCGCGGATTAATGTCTGCGCTTTGTCCGGATGACAGCACCGACTGTGACTCACCATACCACAGGCTAGTTCGCCTGCTTCATTCGCCTGCACACATTCCATCTGGTGAAGCTGCGTCTCCACTTGCGGTTTGGGTTCTGGAAGGCATAGTCAAGGCCTTGCCTAACACGGCTCCGGGACTCGATGGTGTTAGCGCGAGAATTGTGAAGAATGTCTGGATGGCAGCACCGAGGGAATTTCACTCGGTGTATGCTAAGTGTGTTGTAGAGGGTTTTTCCCAAAGTATGGAAGGACGGAAGACTGATTGTCATTCCTAAGGGTAATGACAAGCCGCTCACCGATGCCAAGGCGTACCGTCCAATAACGCTCCTGCCTGTTTTGGGAAAGTTATTAGAACGCGTCATTCTAAGATGTGCTCCTGCAATCAGTCGTGGGATATCAGAGTACCAGCACGGATTTTCTCCGGGGCGATCTACAGTAACAGCGCTACGTGTATTGCTCAGCGCGGCGAAGTATTCTCAGGCATGCTACGTACAAGCTATCTTCTTGGACATCTCTGGTGCCTTCGACAATGCCTGGTGGCCGATGATGATGGTCAAAGCTAAAAGGGGAGGATGTCCACCTAACATTTATAAAATGTTGGTGGACTATTTCACCTCCAGGCGTGTGGGCCTCTACATCGGGGACCAGGTAGAGTGGAAGGCCTCGACCATGGGATGTCCTCAAGGCTCTGTGCTGGGCCCAACACTGTGGAACTTGTTGATGGACGATTTGCTTCGACTCCCTCTGCCTAAGGGAGTAACCATGACTGCCTATGCTGATGATGTCACAGTCTTGATTGAATCGGATACGAGAGCGGATATCGAATCCAGGGCCAGGGTCACTCTGGACCTTGTACGGGAGTGGGGGCTGCGGAATCGACTGAAGTTTTCCTCCTCAAAGTCAACCATCATGACTGTTAGAGGAAAGCTTCAGCGCCCCCCCCCGTTATTAAACTTGGTGGGGAATCTATCAGGACTGTGACTACCGCTAAGGTACTAGGCGTGGTTTTGGATTCAGGACTATCATTTGTGCAACATGCGACTGATATCTCTGAAAGAGCGACTAAGGGATTCGGCAAGATGACTCGCGTATCGACATCGTCATGAGGCGTGCGATACCCAAGTTTAAAAATTGTGTACAGGGGAGTGTTTGTGTCCACGCTTGCGTACGCGGCAGAGTTCTGGTATGAGCGAGCGAACATGTATACAGTCCGTAGCGTACTACTGAGATCGCAACGATCCGCCCTTGTATTGCTTACCAAGGCGTACCGATCCACTAGCACGGCGGCCTTACCGGTGCTGGCTGGAGTCCTCCCAGCTGACCTGGAGGTCATCCGTGCTAGTAGGATGGGTGTGGCACGTTTGACCGCGCCCAAAGAGGAGTTGAGCAGACGAAAGCGCGAAATCTGGACTGAGGTGATAGGTGCCTGGCAGGAACGATGGATGAATGATACGAAAGGACGCGAACTATATCGATTTTTCCCGGAGGTGGCGTTGAGGCTCAGGTACACCTGGGTCTCACCGGACTATCAAACATCCCAGATTCTCACCAGACATGGATGTTTTCGGAAGAGATTATGCGACATGCGACTGTGTGATACGAGTATGTGCGAGTGTGGTGTGTCAGAAGAGGATGTTCACCATGTTCTATGGGAATGTCCTCTGTATGACGACCTGAGAACGAAAATGATGGATGGACTAGTTCGTACGGTTCAGGGACCAATTTACTACTCGGATCTCGTCAGCGATGGGGTGAACTACGGGCTGTTGCGTGAGTTTGCGCATAGGTGGCACGATCGCAGGAGAAGGCAGGAAAGGATGCTGGTAGGAAGGCCCGACGACGTAGTCGTTATTGTGCCGTCAGCCCCAGAAGGGGAGAATGACGTTAAACTGGGACAAGGAACAGAACAAGTATTTGTAGGGAGTCAAGAAAGTGCGCGCGGGAAAGAGCAAGGTGCAAGTACCGCGCGCATCTCCCGAGATTCGGCCCGTATGACCTGAGGGTCGGTGGGGCCATGAGAGGTGGTGGGTTGTTCCCATCTCTGGGCTGGGGCTCCCCAGTACCAGCTCATTCCACTTGACTGCATCCAGCGCAGAGCGGCTCGAATCGTCGACGACCGAGTGCTTTCCGATCGGCTCGATTCACTGGCGCTGCGAAGAGATGTTGCATCTCTTTGCGTATTTTATCGCATCTATCACGGGGAGTGCTCTGAGGAATTGTTCGGATTAATCCCAGCCGCCAAATTTCGTGAATGCACTACACGGCAAACGTCCCTATACCATCCACACCATCTGGATGCTTGGCGGTCCACCACTGTACGTTTCACGAGGAGTTTTCTTCCACGTACAACCTCTCTGTGGAATAGTTTACCACCGGCGATTTTTCCGGACCGATACGACCTGAGGACCTTCAAGAAAAGAGCTTACTCATTTCTAAAGGGCCGGCAACGCACCCGCAATTCTCCTGGTGTTGTGGTTGATCATGGGCGGCTATACTCACTTAACATCAGGTGAGCCGCATGCTCGTTTGCCCCCTCTTCTATAAAATAAAATAAATAAATAAGTGCTCCCTGCAAATCGCTTTTTTGCAGCCCTTACAGAAGTTAGTGGTCATACGACGTTTCTTTGCAGGGAAGTTGCTGCAAATTTTGTGGTTTCTGGGAACATCTTGACTAGAACCTTCCTTATTATCATTTCAATCATTCAATTTACAAGATCTCCGCGATAATGTGCTTCAAATTTCGTTGCAAATTTCCGTAAACAGTCCGATATCTCTCTTTCAGCCAAGGCTTCATCTGTTTGTCTGCCATTTCTAATGCAAAAGGCCTCCTTTTCATGTTTTTTTTTCATTTTGGATCGCATTAGTATGCGCGTGAATGACATAAGAATTCACTATAAACAGATTTAGAATATCGTAGAAAAAGCACAGCGGACATCGATTGGTCTTACGGCTGGTACTCATGATCGAACACATCTGGTCTACAGTACCAAACGCACCCTTGTGGAATTATAGAATTCAATAATTTGGGGCTTTTTAGAATTAATATTGATTGCAGGTTGTTCATCTATAGTAGAAATGAGGTAAACAACCCTATTTGACTTCGGTTTATATAACATCAAAGTAATTTCTTTATAGAAACCGAACATCAAAGTACCTACTTTAGTATATTATTAGGTAGAGACTACGGAATTATATTCGGCACGATTCTGACCTCCTTTACATTAACACACCCACCACATGCTCATCAGTAAAGGATACTCTTAATATCTTCAATATTTCGCCAATTTGGTCAATAAACTTTCGTCCATAATTCGTCTCTTGCCGACTCCATCGTTCACTTCTCCAACATAACCTGGCTTTTTCTCTGATCTCATGCATTGTCGTTTATGACGAGAGTGCTCTCATGCTTCTGCCACACCTAACTTTTACTACCTAACATTAAGGAGACTAACACAGCATTATAAATTGCTATGCATGCCGTTATCGACATATTCTGACTTCCCACAAATGAGTTCTTCTTCTTAAAGTGCCATCTTCTTTCGAAGGTCGGCGATCATTAAGGTAACTTGGATCTTTGATGCCGCGGCTCTGAATAAGGAACGGGTGCTCTTTCCAAACCATTGGCAAAGGTTTTTCAGCCAAAATATTCTTCTTCGACCCACACTTCGTTTTCCTTGGATCTTGCCCTGTATGATAAGTTGCAGTAGATCGTATTTTCTGTTTCTCATTATGTGGCCGAGATATTCAAGCTTTATTTTCTTTACTAAATATACAACTTCTGGTTTTTTCTTTATGTGGCTTAGCACTGTTACGTTCTTTATTTTGTCTCTCCAGGATATCCTTAACATTCTCCTGTATACCCACATTTCGAAGGATTCAATCTTCTTACAGCTCGATTCTGTGAGGGTCCATGCTTCAACGCCATACAAAAGAATGGAGAAAATATAACAGCGTGCTAATCGTACTCTTATCTGGATGTTCAGATTTTTATTGCACAGAAGTGACAAGCTTGAAGGAAGCATTACGAGCTTGTTCTATGCGGCACCTTATTTCAAGACTGTGGTCTCCCGTATCATTAACCCAGCATCCCAAATATTTATATTTGCTAACTTTTTGTAGAGGCTGTCCATTACATAGTAGTGAAGGGTTAGTAGGTGGTGGTGTTAGTAGGTAAATAAGTAAGGAGCCCCAATTACTCTGTGCTCTGCGTTCAATCGTCGCTCTATATATTTATCATATCTAACAGGCTGAACACACATCCCAAATACAGATACTCATCTACTTACTTAACCAACTTTCTTCTCTCCTTATCAGATAATATATTTTTAATTTATTTTTAGATCGTCAAGTATATTGAATTCCTTCTTGAAACTGTGTAGCTTGTTTTTATGATGGTGTTTTCTACCTACGGTCTGGAATCTTTATGTGTAGAAAATCATGTCGCTTAATATTTTTTTTTTATTTTTTTTTATAGAAGAGGGGGCAAACAAGCATGCGGCTCACCTAATGTTAAGTGACTACCGCCGCCCATGATCAACCGCAACACCAGGAGAATTGCGGGTGCGTTGCCGGCCCTTTAGAAAGGTGTAAGCTCTTTTCTTGAAGGTCCCTAGGTCGTATCGGTCCGGAAAAATCGCCGGTGGTAAACTATTCCACAGAGAGGTTGTACGTGGAGGAAAACTCCTTGTGAAACGTACAGTGGTGGACCGCCAAGCATCCAGATGGTGTGGATGGTATCGGGACGTTTGCCGTGTCGTGCGTTCACGAAATTTGGCGGCTGGGATTAATCCGAACAATTCCTCAGAGCACTCCCCGTGATAGATGCGATAAAATACGCAAAGAGATGCAACATCTCTTCGCAACGCCAGTGAATCGAGCCGATCGGAAAGCACTCGGTCGTCGACGATTCGAGCCGCTCTGCGCTGGATGCGGTCAAGTGGAAGGAGCTGGTACTAGGGAGCCCCAGCCCAGAGATGGGAACAGTATTCCATGTGCGGCCGTACCTGCGCCTTGTAAAGTTGCAGGCGGTGTGCCGGCATGAAATACTGTCCCGCTCTGTTGAGCACGCCAAGCTTTTTAGAGGCCAATTTGGCCTTCCCTTCCAAGTGACCACGAAACTGCACGTCACTCGATATGTCGACGCCGAGGATTCCGATATGGACTGGCTGAGGCAACAAGGGGAGTACCTTGAAACTGAGGGGATACGACAAAGGGGTTCTTTTTAGCGGTTAACGCGCAAACTTGTGTCTTCTGGGGGTTAAACTGGACTAGATTTAGTCGTCCCCAATCCGAGACTCTGTTCAGCAAAGACTCGACTTCAGACACAAGTTTGTCCCGGCACTCGGAGACGTTTTCCCGAGAAATATTGGCTCGGCCGGTGTAAAGAGCATCACCAGTGCTGTCATCCGCATAGCAATGAATGTTACGGGTATGCAACATATCATTGATATGCAGAAGAAACAGCGTTGGCGATAGCACGCAGCCCTGTGGAATACCAGCATTAATAGGCTTGCAATCGGAGCTTGCACCGTCTACAACGACCTTGATGCTCCGATCTGCAAGAAAGCTGGTGTTCCAATCGCACAATTTCTCGGGAAGCCCATAGGAAGGGAGCTTCGAAAGAAGCGCTTTGTGCCAAACCCGATCGAAGGCCTTCGCAATGTCCAAACTAACGGCCAATGCCTCCTCCTTGAACTCTACTGCCTCCGCCCATCTGTGAGTGAGGTAGACCAGAAGATCACCAGCTGACCGACCACGGCGAAAACCGTATTGGCGGTAACTAATCAGCTGGTGATCCTCAAGGTACCTCATGAGCTGGCAGTTTACAATGGACTCCATTGTTTTGGCGAACAAGGAGGTGATGGCGATTGGCCGGTAGTTGGACGGGTCTGAGCGGTCGCCTTTTTTAGGGATCGGGTGGACGAAAGCCGTCTTCCATGATTTAGGGACTACGCCTAGGGAGTAGGAGTACCGGAAAAGACGCGTTAAAACCGGTGCCAACTCTGGAGCACACGTCCTCAGCACAATTGGGGGGATTCCGTCAGGCCCACTCGACTTGTGGATGTCCTGGGAGAGGAGTGCTTTGCGAACCGAGCGCTGTGTGAACTGCACTTCCGGCATGGAGCACTCACACCGCGGGATGGTCGGCGGCGTACTCCCCCCGTCATCGAGAGTCGAGTTAGACGCAAAGAAGGATATAATATAATATGTCACAATATGTTCATTTCGGTTTATACTTGTATTATGAGTGAGAGGGGTCACTTCTATCGACTGCGGTGGATACCAAAATAGCTCCCTAATTATTTAGTCATGCATACAGGGCGGATTTACACTGAGGGTAACCTAGGTAACTATGATTTTAATACGGTGCAAAAAATGGGGTTATAGAGAAATTGATCATTGCTGCTGAAAAAAGTAGAATACCTTTAAAAAAATCACTAAGAAATGTGAAAAGATGATTAATTTCAGTACAAACGATGGTCGGGCGTGTCAGAATGTTGCCGCCACACTACATGGCGGTTTCGAAAACCTTGAACATTCATAAAGGTGTTATGATTAATGCCTATTATGTTGTGCATATTAGAGTCAAGCTGCAGCTGTATTATGTTTGTACAACAATTGAGTTGCCTCAAACGGGAAAAGACCACACTTTCATAGAATACCAGCGTAAATTAGCAGCTAAATGGGGTTGTGTTTTGTATGATAATTAAATAGAAACAGAGACTCTTTTACTAGATAGGAAGCATTTCATTTTAGTCCTAATGTATGACAACGCATCCGCATTTTCATTATTGATCGACGAGGAATATACAACATGTAACATAATTAATGCACTTTGAGAAAGTAGTTTGTTCAGAATCGTTTACTGAACCCATTCCTATCATTTTTAATATAAATAATTTTTTATCCCAAAAATAATTAAAACTATGTAAATGACAGTCACACTAAATCTGTACAGTCAAAACAAACTGAAATGGACCTTATCTTAAGGTAATAAGACTTTTAAGAGTGCAGTTTTATTTGAATTATTACTAATTCTGTCATTCAATAGAAATAAGGAAAAATGAATTTTATTTCAAGCACGTTAAAGTCTTTGCGTTCGTGGATTTGTACTGTGACCACAACATTCTTCCGGAATTAGTATAACTTATTTGATAAATAATCAGTGCATAAAAATGTTTAACTAAAAATTCAGTGTATGTATTATGAATATAACATAATATACTAATTTGAGTGTCTGAGGGTGTGCGTTAATTACGTTACTTATTGTATATGTCTATGGACCACAGCAACCACTACCATCACGTGAAATCAGCTCACAAAATCCGTGAAAAACTAATTTCATTGAATGCTTAAAGTTCGCGTAAACTCACGAAATTATTATACTACTTGATGAGCATTTTTATCCTCACTAGATGGAGAGATAACCTGGTAAGACATGCAGGAAGTCACGATGCAGGTGGCTTAAGAACGTGCTTTGTGGTATTCCTTAGAGGAACCTATGCTCAGCAGTGGGCTTGTGAAGGGTCGAAAAAATGAAGATGACAAGAATATAGATAGAAGATAGATAGATGATAAGAATTTTCATCGTGTGCCAGCGAGAATTGCACTAATTCTTACTTTTATTAACCGGCCTTCAAACCACTGACATAGAACCAAACCGTGCTAAAATACGTAAGTTATAACCTTCAACGTAATAAACGTTGCGCCAACCTTTGCATTTCGGACGACTCATAGCCAGTGATTGTACCTTTGAATATTCATTGAGAAACGCCCATTTGCATCTTAATTAACTAGCTACATGTAACTTTAACTTTATCTGAAATGTTGGTTCTATCGCAATTGGCTATTGAGTAGAAGTCATCATTATCACTATCATATGATTGACATCATCGTTATCATCATCACCGTTATATAACTGACAGCGCTAGACAGACATCTTGTACTTTTCACATTAATGAACTATTGCTGGTTATTTTAAGCATTAAAGTCAGATTCAGATTTGACAATTTATTTTAATATCAAACTTATATCACTTTAATGTTATTGTTTCCCTTAAATTACACTATTTTCGATTAAGTTAATAATTTGACAATAAAGGCTATTTTGATCAGTGATGCTGCAATAATATCTACTAAGCTATACTATTCCAGCAGAAGCACCTTCTAGAAAATAAAAAACTGCGTTTATCAACCCGCCTGACCAGCTCAACTAATATAGAAAATTTCATCCTTAGGAGATAATCTATTGAGGCTCGATGATCGGTAGTGTAGTTAGATTAACTGTAATAATGAAATTATATAATTAAAATACATTAGTGATACATTTTACTACGAACCTACATATTTTTTATGTTCCTAAATCATTCAAACCGTTGCACATTTACTGCGGAAATTGCTTAATTAATACAAACCGAACGAAACGTGCACAGAGAGTAAACTCTCCAACGAAATGCTCACTGGCTTTGCAAACCAATATTTGAGTTTCTATGAATGCAGCGTAGAGTTCATCAATCAATATTTTACAAATACCATTATATTATATTTAATATACTTTATATTTATGAATTTATTAAAGTATATTAAATACCATTATATTTAATATACTTTAATTAATTCATTCTACCTATAATATTCTATAAAAGTCCATTGTCCTCCATGGATTTTGCCACAGTTGCCACGCTTGGCAGGCGGGTTTGCAACCACAGTTTCCATAATTTTGAGTTGTTGGTATCAGTTTCGCCTCGCCGCGTCGTCGCCTCTTACGAAACCCACGGGAAGATATGTGTCAGGTATTCTTACACCTCCACAACACGGTCAATTTAATGAATATTAATAAAACTATATTAATATTCTATAAAATTATTATTTGTTGCTATATGGATTTTCATTATACAAATTATTAAACGATTATTCGAAGAATAAATGTGTATTATGCAAAAATGATTTTACAACAACTAAAAAGAAATCTACCATAGACCTCAATATGAATAAAATGTATTCATCATCAATGTATTCGCATAGAAAGAAGTTCTGAGGAAATACACATTGTTTTTTTTTTATTAAGTCGAATTGAGAACCTCCTTTTATGACGTAGCTTGGAAATATATATTGATATTAGGATAATATTAAGTAAAGAAAAAATGAAAAGTAAAAAAAACACTATTTTCCCGCCATTCTTAAATTTTTTGTCCGTCAAAATGAGTAAAGTAAAGTAAAAACAGCCTATATACGTCCCACTGCTGGGTAAAATACCTCACCTACGACCAGAGCGTGCAAAAAAAAATCATGGTCGTAGGGTAGTCAAGCTTCAGAGACTGTACCGAAACCTAGATGAACACGCAATAAGTTGATGCTGTGTACTGTATGGTGAGTTTGGAGGGCCATCGTTTATTTTGAACTTTTACCTCCGGGGCTTAAACCATCGATTTGGATCTCTACTGCAAACATCTAACGAGTTTCGAGCAGGAAACTTAGAAAAGGCGGTCGGAATTGATGAACGGAAAAGGAGTTCCTTTCATCATGATAACGGCAGATCACACACATCTTAGTCTACTCAGCAAAAAGTAAGAGCTTGGTTGGAAAGTACTAATGCATCCACCATATAGTTCTGACCTTGTACCGTCAGATTTTTATCTGTTTCGATTTCTTCAGATTTCTTTGGATAGTTAGTTTAACTTTAAAAGAGGACTGTGAAAACTACTTGTCGCATTTTTTTTGATAAAATACCAAGATTTTAACAGCAACGGGATTATGTCACAACCTACAAAATGGCGACAAGTTATCGAAAAAAATAGCACATATAATATATATTATAGTTAAATATAATTTAACTTTGAAGAAAAAAATGTTTTTAATTTGTATATTAAATAGGAAGACACTTTTCTCCGATCTTATACATTTATTAATATCAAAGGGTACCTATACGAGTATTATATATTTTTATTACACGACCGGATAGAGATCAGTTGTACCACCAACGCCTCTTCATGCATTCCGAGGCACGGGGCTGAAACACCACAACCTTCGTGACTACGGGCTGCTACTACGATTTTCTTGACAAAGAAACCAATAACTGATTTTAGCCTGACCCGGGATTTGTACTCGGGTAATTAAAATACATTAGTAATAATATATAGACAATACGGGACCTTACGATCAGCAACCGCGATTACGAGCGCTAGAACAACGAGATAGTGAAATGCCTGGCGTATCCGAGATAGTTATGATCAGATAGATAGGAGCCGTGGTAGGTCAGATGGTTAACGCTCGCTGTAAATATAATAGAATGCGAGTAACCCAGGTTCGATCCCCGCCGGCACCAATGAAATTGTTAATTGCAATTTTAAGTGCTGATTTACCACGTGCTCGGCGGTGAAGGAAAATATCATGAACCTGCATGTCTGAGGAATAAAAAAAAATTATTTCGAAGACATGTTAAGTTCGTCAACACGCATTTGGGGCAGCGTGGCGAATACTTCCTTACCCTAAAACCCTCTCAGAAATGAGGGGAGGCCTGTGCCCAGCAGTGGGACGTATATAGGCTGTAGCTTTACTTTACTTTTATACGAGATACGAGAAACGCTATTTATCGGATACCGTAAGATCTTTGTGGCATTTCCTTACAGTCGTTTCTTACGGAACCCAGAGGACAAAATGGGGTGCAGTATTGTCTTAGGCCGTGACCACACGTTGTCAATAAATACATTATTTTATCAATTAAGTTGACGAACGAGCACACACTCCACCCGATGATAAGTGGATGCTGTTGCTTATAGGTATTTACATTTATTCTCGATTAAGGATCAAAATGCGGATGCTTTGTCACCCATGAGGAATAAGATGGAATGCCTCGTTTCCGGTAAAAAAGGCCTCTGGTTTTCTCTCACCTTACGAAATGCTAGCATTTGATTTTTATATGTAAACTGTTACATTTTAATCGGTTCATTTGTTTGTTTTAACAATGTTAAATTATACATGTATTGAAACGGTAAACAAACTGAGATATTTCAATTAAAAATTTATTTATTTACAAATTTCTCAACAGATCTTAATCCCAATTTAAACATTTGCTTTTGTCCATTCATTACATAGGTAATGTTATTGACTAACAACCTTTACTCTCGTTGTTCGTTTGTTTAATTAACATTATTTTGAATTGAACGCTGTTCAATTAATTTACAGCTCCCACTTAATAGGTCTGTGTCTGTGAGGTACCACCCTGTCACCTATGTATGTCTGCCACAAAACAGCAGTGCTTGCCATGCTGTGTTCGATCCTGAGTGTCATGTCCGGTCTAAAGAGAACCAGCATAATTACAGGCGGTGATGCATTCAATCTCAGTCCTCAAAGCCCTTCCAACCTTCTTGGTTTGATGTTGACTGCCAGTTTCCATTTTCCAATTTAATGTTGTGTAGTCCTTGAAAATCTGCATCATATTATATAATTAAAAATATTTATCAAAATCAGTTCACGACGAAGATATCGCATAAAATTCATACAAAATAAAACTTTCATTTTTTATAAATCTCTCTTCTCTTTTCTCAAAGTCAGCTAATTAAATAAGCATGATGACGTACCAGCGATTTTGAATTATCTCCAGGAACTGAAGCCAAGTTTCCAGCTTCATTGTTTGCTATTAAAATGTAACTTTACGTACAAAAGCGCGTGTTAGATTTAATGAGAAAGAGTCAAAAGAATGCTTTAAAATATAATATTGATTGTATTGTTTTAAAATTACATGTGTATGTGTATGTATACATGTGTACGTATATTATATCATTGAGTTTTCACTTCTATCGGCAGTCGTTATGACTGCCTTTGGTTTTTTTTAAATAGATTAATATTAATGATTTCTTATATTTACGCGAACATTGCACATGATTAAAACTACTTTTACGGATTTTATCGCGTTTATTTTTACTTTTTATTTTTAATTCCCGACGTTTCAGAAGCCTGCAGTTTGTGATCATATCCTAGACGTCCCCAACCATTACATCAGATTTGATAGACCACAAATCCTCGCGAAAGAACACCGATTCCTACCAAGAATGATACGTGAGGCTATTGAAATTAAAAAAAACATCCTAATTTCAATAGAGAAGGAGGCTGGGTACTACCACTTGCTTGGGATCATATAATCAATAAAATTAAAACTAAACCCAAGCATACCACTGCAAGACCTCAGGACATAGTCAGTTCATTTTGCATAGATCGGACCATAAACAATAATTAAAAAAGCTGAAGGTACTCCAGGTTTAACAATGACATCGGGACGTCAGTCATCTCAGTCCCCCGTGACCATGGGTGCTGGAAAGCGCCCGAAACGTCGGGAATTAAAAATAAAAAGTAAAAATAAACGCGATAAAATCCGTAAAAGTAGTTTTAATCATAGATTAATATTGACAAACAAGCACATCGTCCCACAGTCCACCTGATGGCAAGTGGATGCGGTGGCCCAGACATCGACACCTCAATCCTCGGTTAAAAGTCAAAATGCAGATCAATCTTGTCTGACATGGAATGCCTCATTTCCAATAAAAAGCCGGATCTCTACACTCACTAGCATTAAGCTACTATTTCACGCTTGTATTCTATGAGAGCGTGGTTCTTCCATATGGAACGTGGTTCTACCACGTAAAGCTGCACAATGTGGTACCGCATTACTGTAAAAAAAAACTGTTAGCAGATTTATTATGTAAAAGTGAGACGAATATTTTGCAACATAATTTTGGCATATAATATTTTCATGCAGTGAAAAAATTTTTGCCTAACTCTGATAAATATATTACCTTTAAATTTCTAAACTTATATTGCTTAAATATTCACTTGTTCAATATCATTGTAATGTTCTAGTTAATTGAGAAAACAAGCTGCTGGTACTTAGAATTAGAGAATCCTAAAACTAAATGCAAATGTCATGTAGACCAATACATAAAAACTCCCACCGACAAAAAAAAATTATAATTTTTTTATACATGATGCACTAATGTTAAATATCATATTTCATTCATGTTTAATAGACATATAAAAATAATAAAAAATAATTAAAACCACAACCTTTAAGTAATTGACGACTATTTTCAAATCATCATTTGGACTGTGCGCTTGTTCGTCACATGTTGTTCTATAACAAGTGGTAAAACTAAAAGAAAATTACAAACGACTTCAATATAAATGAAACGAGAATCATTAATGTCTCTGTCAATGGCTCAGATATTGATTTATAGGTATTTTTCAATAATCAATTGACTGACTATATGAGAAATATAATAGATTGAGTGACTATACGAGAAGCATCAGGATCATCAAAAACAGGTTTACTAGGAAAAAAAATAGTTTGAATCGAGTACCTCCTCGTCTTTTTGAAGTCAGTTAAAAAGTAATTTTACCTTATTATCTTAGCCAATATAAAATTTAGTAACAGTATTTCACGACAATGGAACAATTTGTTAAAAGCTTTTGAGCAAATTCAGTATATTTTATAAGATAAAAGTCATTCAGTTCCCGGGACACTATAATTTAGACCTTTTTTGTATAATGTTGTGGCGACTAATCCCAGCAATTATCGCTTTTGATGTTATACCCTTTATTTGTTCTTATTTCAGCACATTTGCAGGATTACACTTAATTTTCTTGTGACTTCTATGGCTAATATAGTTGCATCATTTTTCTGTCAGGCGAATAATATTCCTATTAATAGAAAACTTAACTTCGAGTAATATGTGACAGCTTGTACTCCAAAAGCATTATCAGCTTGATGTGAAAGGCGGAAAAGTTCGGCACTTTCTTTGGCACCATGACATTTCAATTGCAACCGACTTCAAAGAAGTATGAGGGTCTGTTTATGATCTGTTCGTTTTTCAAATGTTCCGCTGGATTTCTTGCTGGTTCTTCCAAGCACAGAAGTATTTTCCAAACCAGTAGTTAAAGTAAAAAATTACTTGTATTGCCTGTCGTGTATTGAATTTTTCTTGGAATTTTTGAAGGCGCAAGATCTAGTCAGTAGTAGAGCAAGTGATGAAGAGCTTCCAACACCAGCTCTTGTAATTTGAAAAAGGTTTGTTGTGGAGTATAAGGTCACGCGTTGATGTGCAGGAACAGCGAGGACGAGCGATTGAACAAAGCTGGTTGGAAACGTGCGAGTTTCTCCTTCATTGTGTTCAGTTCCTCACAGTACACATCTACAGTAATGCTCATCCCGTTTGGAAAGAACCTGTGATGAATCACACCAGCGCTAGATCATCAAACAGTGACCATAACTTTTCTGGGGTAATTTTTTCATTTAGGCCATTGTTTAGGTGTTGAACCAGGATCCAACTAACTTGCTGAGCGCTTGCGATTCACAGAAACACACAAACAGATCGTAATCCATTTTCAGTCGCAGGTTACAATTCGGTTCAAAATTCCGTAACTTGTGTGCAGCCCCATGTTTATAAAAGAAAATAAATTTGAAATTAAAATTCTTAGCCAAACAAAATGTATATTGATTTGAAATGGACAGTACTGCAGAATGGCATTTTCGTAGGTAAAGACCTATTACAATGAAAAAAAAAGTTGTTATAGAAGAGGGAGCGAACTGTTAGGAGGGCGCTCTGAAGGTGTTTTTTACAAAAAACTTTTACACCCAATCCCGGAAGTTCTTTTGGTTTATTTCACCAATATTAAAATAATACAAAAAATGTACAAAAGCTGCGAACGGCGTGTGCGGTATGCACTTAATATCGCTTGAAGCTGCACTGCCTCGATTACCTCTAACTCTAGGCTTTTATACTAAATATAATAATCGAGTCAGCGCTTTTGTCTAACTAGGGTTGGACATAACATCTCCCCCCTTTTGATGGAGCTTATCCTTCTTTTTAATAAGGGATGAGCAAATTCTTACAGAAAATACAGTGAAAAAAAATAATTTGAATACAAAAACAATTATAAAATAGTAAAATAGAACTGGTTTCATTATTTGTTATTATTATAAAATCAAATTGAATTGATACAAAAGCATAGTAAAATTAAACTATTCTTAAACAATATCTTTACAAAACTATTAAAAATTATTTATTGACATTATGAACTAGTATATTTTTTATAAGATTCAGTGTATAATGAAATAGTAAAAGATTCAGTGTTAAATTAATGCTAAGATTTATTTATTTTATTTTTTATTTGATATACAAACATTTAATAATATCAATATCCAAGACACAGTGTATAAAACAAAAATAAAAACTTAAATTCTAATGTAACATAAAATTTAACGATACTAGTGGATATAGTAAAGCAATATAGTAATTAATTATTACATAAGTTTCGATTTGATAAGTGAAATTTACCAAATGTTCTTTTCATTTGGTTTTGCACTGGATATTGGGTAAGGATATAGAATCCTTTTTAGCATCGTCTGATGATGAGACTTCGGTTAACTCAATAGAATTACTTATTTTCGATTCGTGTTAATAATTCGCCGTGTATTGCACTGATTAAATATTTGTTATTATTATCTAGCAAACTATAACTAAGTCTATCTTCTGTTATTCCAAGATAAGGCTTGGTAGGTTGGATTAGGGCGAAAGAGTTAGGATTGTTAGGATTATGAGGGGTTGGTAAAGGTTATTTTCATTCATATTTAATTTATATATCGTTACCGAGTTAAATACATTAATAGAAGATTTAATTATGTGAATATTATCCTTCATTAATTTTAAAAGTTCAGATTCACTATTTTGACAAGCGCTAATGGCTGCATCGTATTTTCGTGCATCATCAGCATCTAAAGTTCCAAAAAAGAACTGCAAAATTTCTCCACCGAATTCTAAAGCTTGTTTATGCCTTGTTTGTTCCTCGGTAGGGACTATATGCGAAAGAGATTCGAATTTAGCAAAATTAGAATTTAATATTACTTCAATAGGACTTATGATATCACTACATTCAACGAAACTGGAAGTAGTTGGAAGTTTTCGCAGAGCGTTGCAGTTTTAATTGTAAGTGAATGTATTATCACTAGATGTGGCTTAAATGAACCTACGTCCATATGCGTTACAACATTCCAAAAGTCGTTATAAAAATTAATTGTAGTTATTTGATCGAACTAACTGCATAAATAATTTTTTTATCCTATATACATATATAAATCCTATATATATATATATATATATATATATATATATATATATATATATATATATATATATATATATATATATATATACAAAGTTACATTTGCAGTGAATGAATCAGTGTACCTGTATATGCATAAGTGTAGATAGTAGGTACGCTGTTTTATTCCAGAAGCAGAGGGTACCGGAAAGGAAAAAAGTAAGACAAAAAGAAATGAGATGGAATCAAAAACATAACTTGTAAAAAAACTAAGTCTTGCAACTCAGTTCTTCTACCGTAAAAAGTTCGGAGATCCATGTAATACCAAGTCGGTTAATTTATTCAGTCCCTACTTAGGGGTCTTTCTTTTTTAAGTTATTAAGTAATTAGCTAACCTAACAACATTTTATAGTGACCATATTCAATGTTAAAAATCCTTAATGTTTTAAATAAATAGATCGAATTGGCAATCGCACTAAACAATCTGATTATTTGTGAGATACATTGTGTTTTCATGCGTTATTACCAATCACAATTGTCTCTAGTTCTTTAAACTAAAACAAAATGCAGCAGTATTACGCTGCTATTACACGCTAGTGTTTTGTGTGACATTACACAACCATAAAAAACAATTTAAATCGTTTTTATTACGTCTGAATGAAGATGTCAATATTTGTCACCGAAATCCACTTTTAAAGGTCTTCGTTTCATACTCGACAGCAATGGAATTCTCGAGGAGCACTTCAGTCAAAAGAAGCGAAGTTTTCTAGTTTGGGCGGGGACAAGTGTTTGAAGCAAGGAATATCTATCCTTCGTTCCTTTTGATATTCTAAAAGGCTCCTTTAGATATATATTTTTCACATATTCATCTTTAATTTGTTAAAGGGAAGAAAATATTCTATTTTTATTAATTATGTTATTATAATCCGTATATCAAACGATTGAAATAAAATAAACCCTTATGCGTATTAATAGTGGTATATTTTCATGATTCCTCACTCAGTACTAACTGCGCGTAAGCTTGGCTTAATTCAATTTTTGTGAATTTATTTCCTCCGTTTAGCCTAACTAATAAATCATCAATTCGAGGAACAGAGTGTCTATCGACTTCTAAATACTTATTAAGTATGAGCTTAAAATCTCCGCAAATACGAATGGTACCGTCCGCCTTATCTACCGGTACAATTGGTGTGGCCCATTCCGAAGTATCGACTGGTGGAATAATACCTTCTCGCTACATACTTTCTAAAGCGCGCTCAACCGGTTGCCTCAGCGCGAACGCGAGAGGGCGCACGCGCAGGAACTCAAACCGCGCGTCGGCTCGCACGCGCAGACTGACCGGTGCGCTAGTGAACCGCCCTAGCCCCTCCGCAAACACATCACAGTATCTGGAACTGAACGACTCCAAATTGAATGAACATTCCTCAATTTTTTTACAATTTACATTCATTTTGCTATTGTTTCGCCAACTATTGTCCACAATTTTTAACTTTTATAACCGATTTAAATCATTCGAGCTCCTTAAACTATATATAAGGGTTAACATGTAACAACTTTATACTGGACCTTAATCATTATTTTCCCCAGGACTCTCACTCTCTCCCCGGTGTAATTTCTAAGAACTAAATTAGTAGGTTCTAATATACAAGTCGAAAATTCTTTTATATAACAATATTCACTAATACTTGAATCTGAGCTACTCTATTCTCCATTTGTAAAACAATGTAATTAATTAATATATTTAACAAATATGGTTTGAAACATTCTAAACTGTCATATGTATGGTTACAAAGATTATTAATTAATTGTACCTCTTCACCTTCGTCGCTGTCTTCTGCCTTTCCGCCAACTCAATTTGGTGGACGTAGTTATATTCTGAGAATCTGCTTTGCGGACAGACCTTTAAGTGACCCTGCCTATTGCAAATTCTGCACACGTAAACCTGAAATTTGCATTGCGAAACCTCATGCGGTTTGCCGCATGCCGAGCACTGCTGCCCGGACACCTTCGCCGTGGTGAAGGCACTTGCCGCCAAGTGGCCGCGTCGTCCTGCCACCTTAAGCTCGTCTCCCCTCTGCCACCATTCGATCGTCCCTCATTATTACGCGTAGTAATTTTATAAACGTACTCGTTAATTTGACCTCTTCCATCTACGATCGCCGCATCTTTTACTGCCATTTCCATGGACCGTGCGAATTTTAAGGCTCCATCGAAATGTAAGCACTCGACCGGAAACAGTCTCTGTCTAATGCTCTCCGCCCGTAGCCCGCAGACCAGCCGATCCCGTAAATTTTCATGAATTGTACTTTTGAAATCGCAAAATTTTGTCATTTTCTTAACTCCTTTTTCTTACTCCGATACGTTTTCATCTTAACTTTGCTTTCGTTGCCTAAATTTACATCTTTCGCTTTATCCGCGAGAATACTTGGCTTCGGTTGCAAATGGCTGCTCATGACCTTGAATAGTTCTTTAAAAATCAACGGAGATGGCTTTGATGGAGTGCGTAAATTCACTAGTAACTTGTATGTTGGACCTCCATAACAGTTATGTTATCAATGTCGGCACCTTCATTTCATCTTTAACACCGTTAACTACGAAGTATTGTCCGAGTCGTTCGATATATAACGACCAGTTACTGATACTCAATTCAAAGTTTTCTATTTTACCGAGCGACGTCGTGTAAAGCACAATCACTATTATTTGTACGCATGAATAACTTTCTCATCGCTAATTTGTAGTGCCGACTGGGGATCCAACCACCACCATATTATATATATTATTAGGGAGTAAAACAACACACATCTGTTCAGCTTAGCGGTTTAATACGAGAGAGCGAGCAACATAGCAATCATGTAGGTATTTGACAATTGCGGTAACGCCATACTTAAAACTAACTACCCTAAAATACACATATATTACAGAATAATATAAAATCAAAAAATCAAAGGTTTACAAAACTTAAAATTGTTTCTCTACGCAACATGTTTTTGAAAAAAAAATATAATAAATATTTAGTTTCTTGTAGAACACTGGCGACAACAAGATATGGTACCATAGAGTAATTAGACTTACGAGTGATAGTGTCATTCAAAATTCCGTTCAAAGTTGAAGCAACAACACAATGGGTGCGTTTGGCAGAAAAAAGCGCTAGCAAGCGCTTGTAAGCAAAATGGCGATCGTAAGCGGTAAGCGCTGTCAAATCGTAAGTAGCTATTTTCCTATAGGACACGATGTTAGTTTTAACCGGGGAACCTAACCTAATTTAAACATATTTTTGTGAAGTATTCATATTAAAAACTTACCAATCATGAATTTTTAATAACATGTATATCTCTATTCATGTCATTATATTACTTAAAACTAATATTGCAAAAAAACAACTTATAAACTCTACTTCAAAACAAACAAATTAAATAAGCAAAATGGCGGATTGTGTCAGCGTTACTGAAGTAGCAATCGTGTCCTGGCCGAAAACTATTTTAGCGCTAGTAAGCGCTTGCTAGCGCTTTTTTCTGCCAAACGCACCCAATGAATGTTTGCATAAGCGACCTGTAATTCCGTGTGCCCGCACGCACACAAGCGAATGAGTAATGTGTGCAAGTCAATGATGATTTCCCCCAAAAATGGGCAAAGTGTAATAGTAGACATAGTCGTAAAATTTATATTTAGGTTGCGTTTAGAATTATTTATTAATAATTTATTAAAATATAAATTAATATAATAAAATTAACATATCATAAATTTTAACTAATATTTTATTTAAATTATATATATATATATATATATATATATATATATATATATATATATATATATATATATATATATATATATATATATATATACGTGAAATAAGAATCTATTACGTTATTATATTATTCTGTCAGAAGTGATGTATTTATATAAGTGTATTGTATATTTATATAATTATTACATACCTTTTCGTATAAAAAATTGAATATTTGTTGACTAATGTTTTAAATAACTTGTGCTAGTATACTCACAAATCTATAATGTCATTATATTATTCTGTTAGAAGTAATATATTTATATAATCAAGTATTATGTATTTCTATAAATATATAATATATTCTATAGAATGGGCGTTTTTTATTAAATCGAAATAAGATTCGGAAGAAGAAAAACTTTTCAAATAAAACATGAAATTAAAAATATTTATTAAATGGCTATATACATACCCAAGTAATTAAACAATAAATAAAAATACCGGTAATTTCTACTATCGTGGTCACCTCGTTTTGTGGCTCCAGAAAATCGAAAATTACGGCGGAAAACAAAAGAAAAAAAAGAAAATAAAATTTATTCTGATTTCAAGGCTTTAAATGTTCTTGAAAATGCACTCATTCACGTATAATTTTAGTTGATAACTTTTTTTAATAATCAAATGAATTTGTTATAGTTTTTTTCATAATCTACACAAAAAAGAACATTTAAAAAATGTATGTTTATAAATTTTTTATTGAGTGTAAGATCGAGCGATGCGAGCTTGGGATCGGGACTTCGGGCATTCCGACTCCGAAAGGTAAGGTTAGTTAGTTAGGAGAGTTAGAGGAGGGAAGCATCACGCCACTCAACGTAGTGTAGTCGAGGGAAGCCCGGTCGACGGAGCCCTACCTACAGGGCTCCTACTTCTGAGTGGTTTATAAAAAATAAACCACGAAGGAGATGGCGATAGGATCTTCTTCTAACCTAGGGTGTCCGAGTCGGGATGCCCAAAGTACCTAGCTCGCTACGCTAAAAAATTAATAGATAAACATTATTATGTGATTATTTTTCAATTTTTTTTTCCATTGTTTTAAATGTGCGTTATTAAGATTAAGATATAGCAATCACAGTCAAAGATTGCATAATTTTTATTTTGTTACAAGATTTTTTCGAGGATAATATAAGTTATTGATTTATTTTTGAATATAATACATAGTTAATACTTTTTATTTTGATCTTTTCCGTAAAAACGAAGTTTTAAAAAAGCTCATCGAAATCGGATAATTTATCTATTTTCTAGAACGTTTATGATAACATTTAAAGTCCTAAAACTTAGTAGATATAAAATTAATAAACAAACATTTTTCAATGCCTTTTTTAAATGTTTGTTTTTTTGTGTAGAATAAGAAAAAATAATATACAAACTGCGTCTAACGCTTTTCAAAAAAGTTATGAACGATTATATTCGAAGAAGTTCGTTAATGATCACATTTAGTCATAAACTAATGAAATTTTTAGGTGGAATTTTTTTCCATAAATCCGCCGCGAAGATGAAGATTTAAAAAAATCATGGAAATCGGATGATTTTTCGATTTTCTAGAGCCATAAAACGAGGTGACCGCGATAGTATAAAATTACCAAAATACGTAATTATATTAATTAAATATTGTATTTTTATTTGCCAAATAAAAATACAACAATAATAGTCCCATATTGGCAGCATGTAACTACAATAATAACAAAATATGGGGTAAAATATTTTACTATGCCTAGCAACATTTTCGTTATATTGGCGTCTGTCAAATTCACTATTTATTATTTTGTTTTGATAAATGTTTTTTATAAAAAATATAAGATGCTAGGCGGCATTGACCCGTGAAATTAGATTTATAAATTTTTTTCATGATTATCTGATGAGTTGTGATACTCTTTAACAGCACAGTACGTAATTTTTAAGCTATTGCATAGCTTCTATCGCGGGCCTTGAGCGCGGGGACCGAATCCAAAAATTCCGTAACGAAAAAACTTCACGCTCCCCACTCCGACGGGCACGGAGGTGTGGCTTGAAGGCCGTGCATTGTCTAACGTCGTTTCTTTTCGGCAGTCTTCGACACGGTGTTTGTGTGCGTGCAACTAGACGTATTGTACGACTCTACAAAGCTCACACGAATCGAGACGAGCTGCTCCGAAATCGGACGAATACATAAGCAGCTGTTTATAAGAAAGTATATAGGTTGAAATAATACTAGTTTTAACGGAATTTATCGCGTATATTTAACTTTTTTACCCGACGTTTCGAGAGCTTTACAGCACCCATGGTCACGGGAAGGACTGAGATGTTCAACGTCCAGCTGTCAAAGTTAACCGCGGTTACCATAGATTAAAATTTTAACTTTTGTTCCGATCTACACAGTATGAGCTTATGGTATCATGGAGTCTTGCAGTTGGACCCGAAGCTTGTTGTCATGCAAAACTTGCTTGACATGTTGGAGCTCGGCAGCCAGGTGTTTACTGTCACAGATCCCTCGTGCTCTCTGAAACAAAGATGATTTACGAAATACCTTTTTTTCCTTTTTCATTGGGTGCGTTTGGCAGAAAAAAGCGCTTGCTAGCGCTTTTTTCTGCCAAACGCACCCAATGAATGTTTGCATAAGCGACCTGTAATTCCGTGTGCCCGCACGCACACAAGCGAATGAGTAATGTGTGCAAGTCAATGATGATTTCCCCCAAAAATGGGCAAAGTGTAATAGTAGACATAGTCGTAAAATTTATATTTAGGTTGCGTTTAGAATTATTTATTAATAATTTATTAAAATATAAATTAATATAATAAAATTAACATATCATAAATTTTAACTAATATTTTATTTAAATTATATATATATATATATATATATATATATATATATATATATATATATATATATATATATATATATATACGTGAAATAAGAATCTATTACGTTATTATATTATTCTGTCAGAAGTGATGTATTTATATAAGTGTATTGTATATTTATATAATTATTACATACCTTTTCGTATAAAAAATTGAATATTTGTTGACTAATGTTTTAAATAACTTGTGCTAGTATACTCACAAATCTATAATGTCATTATATTATTCTGTTAGAAGTAATATATTTATATAATCAAGTATTATGTATTTCTATAAATATATAATATATTCTATAGAATGGGCGTTTTTTATTAAATCGAAATAAGATTCGGAAGAAGAAAAACTTTTCAAATAAAACATGAAATTAAAAATATTTATTAAATGGCTATATACATACCCAAGTAATTAAACAATAAATAAAAATACCGGTAATTTCTACTATCGTGGTCACCTCGTTTTGTGGCTCCAGAAAATCGAAAATTACGGCGGAAAACAAAAGAAAAAAAAGAAAATAAAATTTATTCTGATTTCAAGGCTTTAAATGTTCTTGAAAATGCACTCATTCACGTATAATTTTAGTTGATAACTTTTTTTAATAATCAAATGAATTTGTTATAGTTTTTTTCATAATCTACACAAAAAAGAACATTTAAAAAATGTATGTTTATAAATTTTTTATTGAGTGTAAGATCGAGCGATGCGAGCTTGGGATCGGGACTTCGGGCATTCCGACTCCGAAAGGTAAGGTTAGTTAGTTAGGAGAGTTAGAGGAGGGAAGCATCACGCCACTCAACGTAGTGTAGTCGAGGGAAGCCCGGTCGACGGAGCCCTACCTACAGGGCTCCTACTTCTGAGTGGTTTATAAAAAATAAACCACGAAGGAGATGGCGATAGGATCTTCTTCTAACCTAGGGTGTCCGAGTCGGGATGCCCAAAGTACCTAGCTCGCTACGCTAAAAAATTAATAGATAAACATTATTATGTGATTATTTTTCAATTTTTTTTTCCATTGTTTTAAATGTGCGTTATTAAGATTAAGATATAGCAATCACAGTCAAAGATTGCATAATTTTTATTTTGTTACAAGATTTTTTCGAGGATAATATAAGTTATTGATTTATTTTTGAATATAATACATAGTTAATACTTTTTATTTTGATCTTTTCCGTAAAAACGAAGTTTTAAAAAAGCTCATCGAAATCGGATAATTTATCTATTTTCTAGAACGTTTATGATAACATTTAAAGTCCTAAAACTTAGTAGATATAAAATTAATAAACAAACATTTTTCAATGCCTTTTTTAAATGTTTGTTTTTTTGTGTAGAATAAGAAAAAATAATATACAAACTGCGTCTAACGCTTTTCAAAAAAGTTATGAACGATTATATTCGAAGAAGTTCGTTAATGATCACATTTAGTCATAAACTAATGAAATTTTTAGGTGGAATTTTTTTCCATAAATCCGCCGCGAAGATGAAGATTTAAAAAAATCATGGAAATCGGATGATTTTTCGATTTTCTAGAGCCATAAAACGAGGTGACCGCGATAGTATAAAATTACCAAAATACGTAATTATATTAATTAAATATTGTATTTTTATTTGCCAAATAAAAATACAACAATAATAGTCCCATATTGGCAGCATGTAACTACAATAATAACAAAATATGGGGTAAAATATTTTACTATGCCTAGCAACATTTTCGTTATATTGGCGTCTGTCAAATTCACTATTTATTATTTTGTTTTGATAAATGTTTTTTATAAAAAATATAAGATGCTAGGCGGCATTGACCCGTGAAATTAGATTTATAAATTTTTTTCATGATTATCTGATGAGTTGTGATACTCTTTAACAGCACAGTACGTAATTTTTAAGCTATTGCATAGCTTCTATCGCGGGCCTTGAGCGCGGGGACCGAATCCAAAAATTCCGTAACGAAAAAACTTCACGCTCCCCACTCCGACGGGCACGGAGGTGTGGCTTGAAGGCCGTGCATTGTCTAACGTCGTTTCTTTTCGGCAGTCTTCGACACGGTGTTTGTGTGCGTGCAACTAGACGTATTGTACGACTCTACAAAGCTCACACGAATCGAGACGAGCTGCTCCGAAATCGGACGAATACATAAGCAGCTGTTTATAAGAAAGTATATAGGTTGAAATAATACTAGTTTTAACGGAATTTATCGCGTATATTTAACTTTTTTACCCGACGTTTCGAGAGCTTTACAGCACCCATGGTCACGGGAAGGACTGAGATGTTCAACGTCCAGCTGTCAAAGTTAACCGCGGTTACCATAGATTAAAATTTTAACTTTTGTTCCGATCTACACAGTATGAGCTTATGGTATCATGGAGTCTTGCAGTTGGACCCGAAGCTTGTTGTCATGCAAAACTTGCTTGACATGTTGGAGCTCGGCAGCCAGGTGTTTACTGTCACAGATCCCTCGTGCTCTCTGAAACAAAGATGATTTACGAAATACCTTTAGTTAGTAAAAATACTACTAAAATACTAAAAAATTTTTTGGTAGTTTTGATGACTATATGAGTTGATTAACTTAGTCATTTACAGAGTTTTATTTTTCTCAACTTTTCTTTTTCTTTTTTAACAGTGTTTAACATTGTTCTGGAGGTAATGAGCCGATCCCACTGTAGAATGGCTTTTTTTTTACTAAATTCCTTCTTCATAAATCTTCCTTTTATTAAATTTCTACATTAAAGGTGCACTGCTCTAGAAAGCCCTTCTCCCCACAGATATCCACCAAGAACAATACATACATCTGTTCATGCACGCCTAATAAGGTTGTAACCCCAATTTGTCACAATTCTTATTAAGCAGGTATGAGGCTGCTATTGAAGAAACTATCGTATAATAGCGTCTCTCTTTCCAACTGAATACAATCAGATCGTCTTCAAGGCAAGAGTGAATAGGCTTTTATTACGTTAAGAGAGTGTGATTTATCATCTAGCGCTTAATCACTACTGACGACCAGGTGAGATTGTGGTCTAGAACTAGCTTATGATAAGTAAAAATAAATGCGACAGTAATTCTCCTGGATGTTTATTATTTAGCAAAGATATAGCTTTATTGTTATTTTGTTCCAATTTCGTGTTTACCTAATAAAGTTTTCAACAAAACAAGTTAAGCTGAACGAAGCTCAGAATTTGTTAAAAGTTACGGGAATATGAATTTCTTGTAAATTACATTGTTATGTTGAGGTTAAACAAGTTCTATCAAGCTTAAGAAATTGTTTTACTTTCACTTTAACTTGAAATGTTATCACTTGTTTTTTACTTCCATCACACAGCATTGTAAGTTTTTTTTTTAAGTAAGTATTGAGGGACGTGTATAGGCTGTAACTTTAACTTTAACTTTCTTCTTAACCTTCTAAATCCACCGCTGGACCTCAGATTAAAAAAAGATAATCGCAGCATACATGTTTTTTTTTGAGCGACGCCGAAAATATACTCAATTTCTCGACTGACACTCACGCACATATTTTACTATAGTCTTTATTTATTAGCCCGTAAAACTCAAACTGTTCTGTGGGTTGCTAGCGATTGTAGATGAATATGTTGTGTAAGAACTCACGTTCTTATAGTAAGCTGAGCATAGTTTTGGCTTAATTTAGGTGTCACTTAAAATGAATTCAGTGCTTCGTCTATCTTTCTTTGTTCGTAAAAGTACTGAATAAAATCTTTGTATGGATGTAAGAGCGAGAAAGTAACGAATAAGTGGATATTGTGGCTTATCCACATGTATCCTTTTCTTTTACCTGGGAAATGCCAAGGGTATGCTTCTCGAGGGCAAGGATGGTTTATGTCGATCTCGCACTGACTAAAACCGCAACATATTTTCAGGATCACGAAATTTCGCATACACTCGCGACCCTACAAGCACTGGCCGCCCTATGGGAGCGCCTACTCCTTCTTAGGAAAGACGCACGAGAAAACTAGGCGTGCCCTCCTTTGCGGCCTTTAATTCCACCTGCGCAGCACCCTCGCTCCCACCGAGCCCAATACATAGAGGCCAAAAGGGCAGGAAATTTGAGCCCTCACAAGCACTAGCCTTTCCGACCCCTGCGGATGATCTGATCTATGTCTAACAAAGTTTCGGCTGTGGAGGGTAGGGAGAGCGGTGCCACTTCCACCATATCAATGGCACGGCTATGCTAGAGTCGCTGAGGATAAGACGATTAGCGTATCGCCATACCATCCCCTTTGCCTACGAGTAAACCTTGGCTACAACCCTCCCTCCTCAGTCTACCAACGGAGTGGGCTAGGTAAGCCCAGGTGACCAAGCCATGGCTTCTAAGTCTCCGCCACGAAAAGGCAGTATCTATATTTTTATACGATATATAAAATATAGATTCGGTTATCAAATTAATGTTACCGATTAATATTGTACAATAATAATTTGTAATATATTATGTTGGAAGTTATGATGAAGTTAAAGGGATTAATAAAAAGTTTACGGATTAGAACATTCTTTACCGTAACCGCCTATTTAAGTCCACTGCTGAACGTAGGTCTCCCCCATAAAGTACCTTACAGGAGGGATACTTGCCATAGTTGCCACGCTTGACACGCGGCTGGGCAATCGCAGTTGTTTTATTCAGCCGATATTAGAAATATGCTGCTGCCCATCTCCTAGTTCCACTCTCTCTGTAACCCCTTACGACACCAACACGATGTAACATTCAAAAAGGTAATGTTTCTCCTGTATCGTTGAGGTACTTTAAATTGTATAGGGGTTAAGTGCCAAAAGTAAAAAGTAAAGTAAGGTTACTGCCTATATACGTCCCGATGCTGGGCACAGGCCTCCTCTCATTTCTGAGATGGTTTTAGGGCAAGGAATAGACCGCCGCGCTGCCCCAATGCGTGTTGGTGAACATCACATGTCTTCGAAATATTTTTTTCTTATTTTTTAGACATGCAGGTTTCCTCACGATGTTTTCTTTCACCGCCGAGCACGTGGTAAATCAGCACTTATTCGATATTCGACCTGGGGACCTTCAAGAAAAGAGCTTACTCCTTTCTAAAGGGCCGGCAACGCACCCGCAATTCTCCTGGTGTTGCGGTTGATCATGGGCGGCGGTAGTCACTTAACATCAGGTGAGCCGCATGCTCGTTTGCCCCCTCTTCTATAAAAAAAAAAAAAAAAAAAACTTAAAATTGCAATTAACAATTTCATTGGTGCCCCCGGGGATCGAACCCGGTTTGCTTGCGTATTGTGAAATTTACAGCGAACGCTAATCATCTGAGCTACCACGGCTCTTACCTACCTACGTTAAGTCCCAGGCAAGGATTATTTACTTTCAGGCCATAAAAATACTTGTTTCACAGTAGTAACACTCAGTCGATAACATCGGTATAACCATCTCGTTAACGCCATACGTAAAATACCTAGACCAGCGATGGGCAACGGCTTAAAATTTGCAAGACGTCGCGTACTGCTATCGTCAACCTCATGTAGATTAGCCAATAGTGGCGATTAAATGGCAGAGCCACGCTGTAACTACATCATGGTTGCAACACGAATGCCGGCACAGCACACCGGCGCAAAATAACAGCTTAATAGCTGCTGTGTTTCGTATAGTCAGTTTAGGGAACCGAAGACCCTTTTTACTGAAAACGAGACGCCATCTTAATTTTCAGGAGTAACAATGCATCTGCACTTTGATTATTTTATGGTATATCTATATGCTGAAGCGTCCACTTTCCTTTGTTGCCCTGATTTTATAAAAATGATTCTCTTTATTAGATAGGAGAGGTCCATATCCTGCACCTGCCTTTTATTGACCGCTAAAGAAGAAAAATAAAAATGAAAAGAATAACCATTATGAGATATTAATATTTGATCAATTTAAATACTGTAATAATCACATTTACAACTATAAGCAGCAGTAATAGGTTATGTGCTGTGTAATCGTTTTAAATTTCATATTAGATAAAGAATAAACCAAGTTCAACCCCTGCCGTCACCATTGAAACTGAACGTGTTTTACAGTTTTAAGTCTTGTATTGTCACATGTTCGGCGTCGAACAAAATAGTCGTGAGTATTTATTAATAATGACCTCCAGACCGAATTTCTTTTTCTAAAAATAGTTCCAAACTACGCTCTGTACTCGTAAAATTTGCTAGTCCAAGAGTCCGGTATGGTTTTCTCGCATCGACAATGGCCTTCATTAAGAAACAGAAAGACAAAGACAAAAAGCTTAACTCAAGTCATATAGGGATATCAGGAGAACGAAAACCTATCTATGTTATGGAACATTTGTCTTCGGTTATGAAGTTTCTTCACAAAGCTAAAGAAAAGGGCTATAGATATGTAAGGATTATATATAAAGGACGTATATATGTAAGAAAAACTGAGTCATTAATTAAGTGTGCGAATTCAATATCCTACCCCTTACAACTAATTTATAACGCTTCACTCAAGACAAGGAGTTTTCCTAATAAGTAGAAGAAAGCTCGAATAGTACCGATTTATAAGGATGGAAAAAAGGAACTTTTTTATTTTTTATATGTGATAGGGTGACAAACGAGCACAGAGTCCACCTGATGGTAAGTGGTTGCTGTGGCCCATAGACATCAACATATTATAATATATGTAGATACATATATCCTAGATTACGAATCAAAATGCAGATGCGTTGTCCCCGTGAGGACTAAGACGGAATGCCTCGTTTTCAGTAAAAAGGGTCTCCGGTTCTCTACACTCACCATACGTCACCATACGAAACACAGCATCATTAAGCTACTATTTTATGCTGGTATTCTGTGAGAACGTGGTCCTTCCCCTGTCAAAATATTTTTTCATTTTGTCAATCTTAACTTGTTTGGCTAAAATGGCTCAAATGACTTACTGGGTATGAATCATTTAGTCATCCTCAGGGTTGACAATGCATACGCATTTTGATTATTGTTTTTGATGAATGTTAAATGAAACTTAGTTTTACGGATTTAATCGAGTTTAATTTGGTATAGCTTTTTAGGGTTCCGTAGTCAACTAGGAACCCTTATAGTTTCGCCATATCTGTCTGTCCGTCTGTCCGTCCTCGCTTAATCTCTGTGACCGTTGGCACTAGAAAGCTGAAATTTGGTACCAATATGTGTATCAATCACGCCGACAAAGTGGCAATATAAAAATTGGAAAAAATGTTTTATTAGGGTAGCCCCCTATATGTAAAGTGGGAAGTGATTTTTTTTAATTTCAACCTTAACGTGTGATATACTATTGAAAAGGTATTTAAAAATGAATAGGGGTTTATTAAGCTCATTTTTTGATAATATCAATAATTTCGGAAATAATTGCTCCAAAAGTAAAAAACAATGTATCCCCCCCCTCTAACTTTTGAACCATAAGTTCAGAAAATATGAAAAAAATCTGAAAAGTAGAACTTTATAGGGAATTTCTAGGAAAATCATTTTGAACTTAGATGGAAACAACAGTACCCACTACCGGGAGCAGTTGCAGGAGCGCGGAGCGCTGCTGGAGCGCGAACATAATGGATACCCACCTTTAAACTCATAAGTGGGAACACTTATTGTGACGGACGGGAAACTACGGAACCCAACACTGAGCGTGGCCCGACACGCTCTTGGCCGCTTTTTATTTTACTTTGTTTCATACTAAAATGATTAACAAGTTAAGGTGCAGTCAGGTGCAGTAAGTAAGTAAGGACACTCACAGAATAACAGCTTAAAATAGTAGCTAAAATACTGCTGTGTTTAGTATGGTGAGAGTAGAGATCCAGCGACCCCTCTTTACTGAAAACAAGTAATTCTGTAGCTGGCTGTTTACTTTATATCTAATAAAAGTAAACTAATTTCAACTCGTTAACACCGTTTCTTCATAGCACAGACCGCTGGGTACCAAAAAACAATTCACCGCACATTTAGGGCTTAAAGCGAACCGACTCCAATATTATTACAAACACCGTTGGGCCGCTTTATTAGATTTAATGGGTCAGTTGCTCCTTAATTGCCAAATATTGTGTGCTTTTGGGAATTATGCGAATACTAAATTAAACATCAATGTTTCAACATGAATACCACATAGCAATGCATTTAAATTGCACATATGTTTTTTTTATGAGTGTATTGATATATATTTTTAAATATATATCTTGGTTTTTCACCACCTCGCTTTTTATATCATAAGGCAGTATTTGCCCTTTGTGTAGTATAAAGGTGACAAACGGTCACACAGTCGACCTCAAGGTAATTTGAAGTTGTGGCCCATAGTTTATCTCATCTATTCTCAGTTAAGTATCAAAATGCAGATTCGTTGTCAGCCCTGAAGACTAAGATTGAATGTCCCATTTCAACTAAAAAGCTTCTCTGGTTCTCTACGCTCACCATTTTTTTTAAATAGAAGAAGGGGCAAACGAGCATGCGGCTCACCTGATGTTAAGTGACTACCGCCGCCCATGATCAACCGCAACACCAGGAGAATTGCGGGTGCGTTGCCGGCCTTTTAGAAAGGAGTAAGCTCTTTTCTTGAAGGTCCCCAGGTCGTATCGGTCCGGAAAAATCGCCGGTGGTAAACTATTCCACAGAGAGGTTGTACGTGGAAGAAAACCCCTTGTGAAACGTACAGTGGTGGACCGCCAAGTATCCCGATGATGTGGATGGTATCGGGACGTTTGCCGTGTAGTGCGTTCACGAAATTTGGCGGCTGGGATTAATCCGAACAATTCCTCAGAGCACTCCCCGTGATAGATGCGATAAAATACGCAAAGAGATGCAACATCTCTTCGCAGCGCCAGTGAATCGAGCCGATCGGAAAGCACTCGTCGTCGACGATTCGAGCCGCTCTGCGCTGGATGCGGTCAAGTGGAAGGAGCTGGTCCTGGGGAGCCCCAGCCCAGAGATGGGAACAGTATTCCATGTGCGGCCGAACCTGCGCCTTGTAAAGTTGTAGGCGGTGTGCTGCATGAAATACTGTCCCGCTCTGCTGAGCACGCCAAGCTTTTTAGAGACCAATCTGGCCTTCCCTTCCAAGTGACCACCAAACTGCACGTCACTCGATATGTCGACGCCAAGGATTCCGATACTGGCTGAGACAACAAGGGGAGTGCCTTGAAACTGAGGGGATACGACAAAGGGGTTCTTTTTAGCGGTTAACGCGCAAACTTGTGTCTTCTGGGGGTTAAACTGGACTAGATTTAGTCGTCCCCAATCCGAGACTCTGTTCAGCAAAGACTCTACTTCAGACACAAGTTTGTTCCGGCACTCAGAGACGTTTTTCCGAGAAATATTGGCTCGGCCGGTGTAAAGAGCATCACCAGTGCTGTCATCTGCATAGCAATTAATGTTACGGGTATGCAACATATCATTGATGTGCAGAAGAAACAGCGTTGGCGATAGCACGCAGCCCTGTGGAACACCAGCAATAATAGGCTTGCAATCGGAGGTTGCGCCATCTACAACGACCTTGATGCTTCGATCTGCAAGAAAGCTGGTGATCTAATCGCACAATTTCTCGGGAAGGCCATAGGAAGGGAGCTTCGAAAGAAGTGCTTTGTGCCAAACCCGATCGAAGGCCTTCGCAATGTCCAAACTAACGGCCAATGCCTCCCTGTCGAACTCTACTGCCTCCGCCCATCTGTGAGTTAGGTAGACCAGAAGATCACCAGCTGACCGACCACGGCGAAAACCGTATTGGCGGTCACTAATCAGCTGGTGATCTTCAAGGTACCTCATGAGCTGGCAGTTTACAATGGACTCCATTGTTTTGGAGAACAAGGAGGTGATGGCGATTGGCCGGTAGTTGGACGGGTCAGAGCGGTTGCCTTTTTTAGGGATCGGGTGGATGTAAGCCGTCTTTCATACAAAACATAGCAACATTAAGCTGCTATTTGACGTTGAATTCTACTACAGTCAGTAATCCAGCTGATGATTAGTGGTGATATAGCCGATGACAGTGAATCGCACTGAGCTTAATTTAAGTACGCGAAGTCAGGCTCATCTTATCAGATCCCCTGCAGTCGGGTTCGTCTATCCCCGGTTAATCTCTTTTACTGTTACTGGTCATAGTTCAATGAAACGGCAATCTAACACAATCAGAAAGAGACTAAGTGCAAGACCAACGACTTTGCTTTCCGAAGCACGATGATGAAATATCTCTGAGTATTTCTTGACAGAAAAACGCAATGAATGATATTTTCGTCTATCCTAGAATTTGAAACTGGGATCACATGATCAGCGCCGCACTCACGTTTACTAAGCCAAAGAGAAACTATTAGGTGCTACTTGCTAACGTGTACCTTTAAAAAGAAGAAACAACGTTACATGCGATGCTGGATCTGTTAGGTTTATTTTCAATTCATTTGGACGTGACTTACAACAATCTATTTAATACAAAAAGGCTGTTTTTTGTAGATTAGCTGCATTCACACTTTTAACTATTTGAAATGATCTCGCACAGGAAAGATGTATTTGTATGGACCACAATTATTATTTTTTTGTCTGGATTGTGCTAATTCAATGTATTCATGTGGAAAACCTCTGGAAGAAGATCCTAGTGTGTAATCAATATTTGTTTTAGTTCTTTTTCTGTTCAAAAAAATCATTCACTATCATTGTACTAATATCTAACACATATCTGTAGTCTATGACGACGTTCTGTCTAACTTCTTAACTCCAGCGAAATGCAGACTGTTCCCCACCGTCATCAACAAGTAATTAAAGCCTGTAAAAAAAGAAACAACAGCGCAATATTGTTACGGGTGGCGAGACCTACCAAGATGTTCACGTCAGCGGTATGTTCTATGTTCCGATTACAGACAACAGGCATATGCTGAGTGCGCAAGCGCAAACTGCCAATCTCCTACCTTCTTCTCCTATTCTCCCACTTTGTTTTAAGCATATAATTTTAAGTTAGTTTCAAGCCAGTTCTTGAAGCAATTAAACATCTTTTCATTAATAAATTAGTATAGACTTGACTATCTTCCGGGGGGACGGCGTAGGTATCTGGATTTTATTCCTAATGGTTTTAAAAATTTACATTAAATAGGATATATAAGATAAATGTAGACCTCTCGTCTCGTCTCGTCTCGTCTCGTTGTATTATTCTAATCATTTCTCCGATCTGGGTATTATACATCTGACGTAGATGTGATCCATCGTACTATTAATAAGAAGATTTGAAATTTCCCATAATAGCTTCTTAGGACACTCACAAGAGGAAATGGCCTGTTGGATTATCTTACGCCGCCAACAAATGACAACATTTTAATATATAAAGCTACAGCCTTTAAACGTTCTGTTACCGGACGTAGGATTTCTCACAAATCTAACAGGATTATACAACAATGAGCCCACCTTGGTGCTTCAGTGCGTGTTGGCGGGCTTCACAAGCTCTCGTAATATTTTACTCCTCAGATATTTTTTTATAGAATAAGGTTGACAAACTAATTCGCAATTCATCTGATACTAAGGGGAGACAATGACTCACAGATATTTACGTTATACGTCTATCCTCGTTTAAGAATATGCAGATGGATTGTCACCCTTGAGGACTAAGATGGAATACCCCATTTCTAATAAAAAAGTCTCCGATTCTCTACATTCACTTACCATACGAAACACAGCATCTCATTAGGTAATATGTTACGCTGTTGCTAAGTTACTGTGTATTCTGTGAAAACATAGTCCTTTCCCGGTTTATCCGATCCGTTTGTGAATGAAACAATCATAAAACGGTTTCACGATTTCCTCACGACGTTTTATTGATTTATAATTCTATGTTTTAATCTGAAAACGTATTAAATTTGCCCTCTACATACTTAACCTGAAATGCATTTTAGAATTATGTAATTATCACAAACTGAGAAAGGTATGATGAAGTCCGCTTTAGAAATGTTATGAAATCACATCAACGCAAACACGCTATTTCAAAAAATATAAAAAACAGGGGAGCACCACAGTCGCAAAAGTTTGGCAAAAATTTAAAATTACATTTTCGTGTTCGCCAAATTTTTTTAAACGTTCCCCCCGCACTAGGATTTACTTCTGTATCGTGGAGTAGCAGTTTGTCAGTCAGTCAAACATAAATTGAACAAGGACAGACATCCAAATCCGGAAGAATTATTTGTAGGCCATACTTGCGAATACTTGTTTCGTGCGTGATTCGAACTCGTGACTCTTAGCGCCGCATCTCATAATACGTGACTGGACGGAGCTGTTCAAAATTTTTCTTAAGTGCGTTTGTATTTATTGTTTATTTTTCACCGTCATTTTTTAACTTTTCTTTAGAATCGTTATCAGAGCATTAATTTTCATAGTAAAATGTTTTGATTAAACCGTATGTAAACAAAGTACACAGTCTTCTATTTCACGTTACAAGCACGTACGGCCTGCCCCGGTTGAATTAAAAGAAACAAGGTCACAGTTATATATTATTGCGGCAAGCGAAAACATCTGCTTATGTTCTGAAGTATTTATATAGAATATATAAGACTATGGATACACACTATGGATGAGGATATGGATATAAATAATATTATTATTAATGAGACGAAGGTAGTTTAAGGCTGAATATAACGCCAATGACCTTGCTCGTTTCGCAGCAAACCACGCGCCGCCAGTACCTACGCTTTGTTTATATAGACACGTATAATACCTATAATCAAAGCCGTACGGGCTTTGATTATATTTGACTAAGCTAGCTCAGATGCAGAGTAATGAACAACACAAAGAGCATTGCTTACTTCTTAAATAATTTTTTCTTATTTATAATATTAGTTCCTATAGATTATAAGTTCTGTACATTATTCGTTATAAAATATTGTTCGAAAAGTTATTGAATTGATAACGATTTTTTTTCTTAATTGGTGCATCGTACGTAAAGAACCTCATATAACTGAAAATGTTTGTTCTTGTGAGTCTTACAAGATGCCGTAATGCAAATTGCATAAATAATAAAGAAAAAAAAACTAAAAAGTCGGTGATTGCCCCATAGTGGGGATAGGTACTGTGTATGTAACTCACTTCACATCCGAAGTATTTCGGTTTTTCTTAATTATGTACTTACCCCATGCTTTCGGACAATACATTGACCGACATTATTTGCGGTCTCTGTGCTTGCACTACTCTGTACATTCTTTTCAGACTGGGTCTTGATATTTTACATTTTTAGTGTTTCTCACTTGAAACCAGAAAATTACTAGGCTAATGTAAATGAGTAAAAATGCAACCTATTAGGCAGCCTCAAACAAAAAATTACCTTACAAAAATATAAGTATTAACCTCAAAATACAACATTCGAGCGGCGTTCATGCGATAAACTCTCTTTGTTTTACCACTTAGGTAACATTTATTTCTTTTCCTACCCATATTTACATTTATAGACACTTAAACGCGTATAAAACACTAAATTAACGATTTTCGCCTCAGACACATCGACTGTTGTTGTCTTACGTAACACAACGTATATTGCCAGATATACGATATTATTATTAGGTGTTTTAATTAAAACGAATTATGTTAATAAATAATATTTTGTATCGAAAATAAAGATAGCAGGTACCTTCGGAATCACAATACAAACATTTTTACGTAAAAGAATTTTTCCTAAACTAAAATTCACAGAGTTTTGGAAGAACAATAATTTTATATATCATTTCATAACATTTTTTTATTTGTTAGTATATTCAGTCAAAGTTCTAGTCAAGAGAAATACATTAATTTTCGCCAGTTCTCTTCGTATTCGGCCTTAAAGAGTATTTTTTATCTCTGAGACTAAACTGACTACGTAAGTTGCCATTTGTTTTGCAGTTCTCAAATAGTCATGTGCTACTATCGAAAATTGGCATTAATAATATCAAGTATTGTTTTTTTTTATGATAAAACGTAATAATATGAAACTAATAAGGTTTAAATATATAATACATTCACAACATATATTTTATTTACTTAATTAATTATAGGTACACTCAGATTCGGATAATCACTCCGTATCTTAAGAATATTCTGAGTCATCAGACTCGTCTCCTACTTCTATAAGTCAGTAATGTCGTCGACTGTACGACACAGATCACACATTATATCTCCAATTTTAATTACACAATCTTTCCACCATACGACCGACGATGACCGACGATTTCACCGCTGCGATATCACTTGACGAAGCCCTTCTCAAAAAAGGCTTCGTATAGTTGCCCATCGTATAGTATGGTGGTGGTTGAGCCAGCGTAGGTACACTGTCGGCCAAATTATTAGGTACTTTTGTTATTTCAATTCATAATTAAATATTTTCACTGACTTTTTTTCGAAATTATTATTCGTTAATTCTTTTAACTATACGCCGTATAGTAGCTACGTAGATATTAGTCGCCTCAGCAGTCTGTTTACAAACGTCTATCATGTTTTTCGCAATACCTAATTATTTCATATAACAAAACACTGAATAGACCATTTGTCGGGATTGTCTATTTAACAGCGAATTCTTTCTTTTCTGCTATTTAGACCAAAATCCGAATGCTCAATTATAACAAAGAATAGTTAACAAGAAGAAATATCAAAAACAGTTAAAAACAATAAATACACAAACAACAATTAACATCGGAGGAAACACTACATACATTACATTATACTACATATATTAATAAAAATAAACTAATTAAAAAGTTGTCACTAAATTTGCTCACAAGTGTAAGGGTAGGGTAGTCGAATGATACGTGCGAACCCAATAGACGACGAGAATCGGCTGACGAACCAATCACGTAGAGCGTCAGCGTGGTCAACGTCATTTCAACCAATAAAAAGTGTGCTCACGACTTGTGCCTGCAATTAATAATGTCCTCCAGAACGAATTTCAGTCACGGTGGCCCGTCTCAACGGATGCTAGACATCGGCGCAGGACAGGGTTAAGCGCAAGCACAGGTGCACTCTCTATTCCCTCACTCTCATTATTCGATGGGACGGTATACCGACACAACCGGAGAGAGATCAGGCGCAGGACCAACGGCTTAACGTGCTTTCCGAGGCACGGGGGTGAGACACCAATAACTGGACAGAAAAACTCAATAACTGATTTGTTTTGGCCCGACCCGGGATTCGAACCCAGGATCTCATAATCAGCAGTCGCACTACTACAACCACTAGACCAACGAGGCAGTCAGTGCCGGCAATTATACTTCATTCAATTTAGATGTTTTATTATTTTTAACGACATGCCTCTTCTTAAACCAAGACAAACTCAATTGGGTTTAGGTCGCAGTAATAATAGTAGTATAATAGTGTAGTACTAATAGTTTTAAGGGGGCAGTCGCAAAATAGTGAAACCCTGTTCAGCAGCCATTTCTTCGACGGCATACCTTTCATTAGCTTTCTGTGCATTCGGGCAATTACTTCTCATAAGAAATATTTTTTGAATTAGCAGTATTTTAATTTGCCTTTTTCATCAACTACAGGTATGTAAAGATTCCAGTTTTCTGGTGATATGGTATGAATAATATTCTATTAATAGAACTGCGTTGTCTTTTAATTTCAAGAGAATATTTTTTTAACTAGTTTTCATATATTGGTTGGAATTCATCTCCTTGTGGTAATCATCCAGTCCCTTTTTCGCTTCGAATACTAGTAGACCATCATCCACAAAACCCTCTTCGCTTCCCACACGGGACAGTACTAGTAGTCATCTCCTTTTGTCTTAAGACCATTTTAATCCACTGGTTAGGCCTTCCAAAAAAACAGACGTGACGATTGAAGATTGCACATTGGTGTCACGTTTATTCTTAGTATGGCCTAAAACTATTAATAATATTATGTGAACAAAATAATAATGAACATAAACAAATATAAAAATATTATAAAGACGATAGTCTCGAGGAGCAAGTAAACGCAAATATAATAATAAAACGTTTATTTTCTCTACCACATAATGCAAAATTAGTATATTTGATACCAAATATTGTTTACAAAAATATATTGATGTTGTAGAGACTGGAGCCTATACAAGGATTACCTGTGTTACATGTCTACAGGCCTCCAAGCTACTTGGACAGTTCACAGTAATACAAACATAGCTAGTATGAGATGATAATGTCAGTACCAAACTTTATTAATCGACGTTTCATCCTGATAATATATAAAGTGACCATTCCTACGATACTCCTTTATTTTTTGTAAATATCGATGACGCCATAAAAGTATGTCATCTCGGTCAATTAATGCACTGCGACATTTTTTGGTCATGTACTTAAAATAAAGGTGTTTTAATATCTTATATTAAGTTCTTTTTGAATATGACTGAAAAGAAGCAGTATTTAATCATATTTGAAAATTCAAAAGAATTTTCAAAAATGATTAAATACTGCTTCCAACTGTTTCTCAAGAGCAACATTTTTTTTGCACCCGAAGCAAATGTGGACATCCCTCCGGAAAGCGGGGGAGGGAGGCGGTGAATGCTCATAAGCATACCACGCAGCCGGCTGCATGGTTATGTAGAGACTTTTAGGCCGTTTTCTCACTACGCCAAACCAACACGACATCAACAAAACGTTAAAAGTTGTGTTGATGTCGTGTTGTCCATCCCTTTTTCACTAGCACGACTCCAACACAACACGACTGTCACATTTTGTATTCATTTGTCGAGTACGCACGCAATTATGTGTCCTGCCTTCAATCAACGACAACTGCTAGCTATTTTACTATACTTAAGAAGAAGAAAGCGGAGAAAGAATTGTTGGATTCACCCTTTACTGCGAGAGATATATGTCTATGGAACATTTTACGTGCTCTTTGATAAGCTACGGGAGCAGGAAAATAAATTTTTCAACTACTTTCGCATGTCTATAGCAACATTTGATTATATACTTCACCATATAAATGATGCCATATTACGTCGGTTTTTTTCATTATTAATTAGGTTAAATAAAAAAAAAACAATTTCTAGACACGCGCGAAAATGTTCGAGGAGGGCGCGCACTCGCAAGGAATTTTGTGTTGGTGTCGTGTTGCCTGCAGTGAAAAAGTCCCTATAGAGTTTGCAAGGCGGCTATGTTGTCACAACAAAACAGTTGATCCGATCTAGCGGACAAGACAACATAGCCGAATTGTTGGTTCAAAGTTGTATTGGTGTTGTGTTGTCCCCGTGTGTGAGAAAACTGTGCATACATTAGTATGGCGGTTGGAGTTGTCACAACATTATGTTGTGTTGATGTTGTGTTGGTTTCGCGTAGTGAGAAAACGGCCTTACCCACTAAACACCGCCTTTATGGATTGGCTTACCGATCTGACGAGAGATCTCTAAGCCGTATACGAATTACGAACGCGACCCTCCTTGGCATAAATGAGCGCGCAAGGGCAACTGTTTCTGCTTGCGTCTAGTACATTGTTGGCTAACAAAACCATATTGTAATATAAAAATACCGTCAGCGCCATCTATTGACATGAAGTGAAATTGGTAAAAATTGCAGGGCTTAACGAAAACGAAAGAACATAATGTCAGCGAATAAAGAGCTAATGAATTTAATATAAAATAATACAATTATTTGAATTGCCAATAATTATTACATGTTGAAATTTGAAATCGACGGTTACAAATATTTTAATTATATTATTACATTATACCTTTACTTTTTTCCTCCTAAACCTTACATATTGTTGAAATTTGTCTACTCGTATTTGCCGCAGAACAATGAATTAAGAATTAAAATTATAAACTTTTTTAAATTTCATATGAATTATTATTGAGATTAGAAATATTTCAATAGTTGTTAGCGGTTTGTTTTCTCATTACATAAAAATAAAGATGTTTTAAAAATATCTTTGCAGAATACGTGTAGGTAACTAATAATATAAACATAAATACAATTACTATTTCAAGTCATTGGTTTGAACATATATAGTATTTTGTTGCAATATGGTCTTAGCTATAGTTTTAGTCGGTAAACGAATTTATTATTATATTATTATCTGTAACTTAAATACTAATAATAAATATTTTCAATACGATACTATGCTGTGATGAAGTATTATACATTGTTTAATATATATATATATATATATATATATATATATATATATATATATATATATATATATATATATATATATATATATATATATAACTAAGTATATATTGCTTAGTTATTTATTTAAATTATTGAAGAACTTTGAAGAAACCTGAATCTAAGATATGTTATGGTATGTGTATGTATGAAGTGATATGATAAAACATGATTTAGGGCAATTCCTAGTGTAACTAGGAAAAATTGTGTTACCGCTCTCCGATCATTTCTGGAAAAACATAGCACGGTATAGTTGCCGACACGAGTCGTTAGCATAGATAAACTGTGGTGGGAGGTAGGTACACTGTCGGGCAAAATTATTGGGTACCTTTATTATTTCAATTCGTAATAGAATATTTTCGCCGACTTTTATGAAAATGTTTACTGGAACACATCAACTTTTACTTTGATACAGTAATGTTGCAGGTATTCGTGTCCGTTATTTTATTATCCACCATAAAGTATTTAATGTATACCTGGTGGTTAGAATTGATTATTTTATTAAGAAGAAGGAAGAGGTGATATGCCTTTCATAAAATCTGGTGTTGCGGTGCACCGTACAGTAGCTACTGAGACATTAGTCGCCTCAGCAGTCTGTTTATGTACGTCTATGATGTTTTTCGCAGTATCTAATTTTTTCATGTAACTAAACTCTGAATAGATCATTTGTCGGGATTGTCTATTTAACACCGAATTCTTCCTTCTCTGCATATTTAGACATAAATCTGAACGTTCAAATTATAACAACAAAAATAATTAAAAACAAGAAATAACAAAAACAATTAATAACAAGGAATAACACAAACAACAATAACAACGAGTTAACAAAAATAATTAACGAAAATAAACTAATTAAAAAGTGTAAAAATTATTGCTCTGAATTGTACGGAAGCCGAATGATACGTTCGAAACCAATAGACGATGAGAATCGACTGATGAACCAATCACGTTGAACGTTGTGGTCAACGTAGTATGGACCAATAAAAAGTGTGCTCACGACTTATGTCGGCAATTATAACTACGGTTCCGATCCCACCACTAGCTGTTGATAGACGACAAAAGGGACATAAGAAGGTTGCTTAAAATTGATCTTGTTCTAGCAAACCAGGAAGTAGTATGCGAATATTTGCATGGATAATATTGTAAAGACCTAGGTTTTATAGAGTGCAATAGCGATATCAAATGACACAAAGCCTTTCAGCAATCTGCAAAGGAATTAATTACCTTTTCCTTTAAGACCGCAATTAGTGAGTTGACGGATAAAATGAAGCACAAAGTCGTTTTATTCTTCAGGGGTAACTCCAAATTAATTTGGAGAAAGCATTCCATCCTTAAGAATGGCAAATATTTGACATTGAAATTTTGATATTGAAATTGTGATATTCCTTAGTCAATAAAATTAATCATTAAAAGAAAAAGCCGAATTCAAACATTTAATAGGAATAAAATTATTTCACATTCTGAATCTGGGGGTTTTAATTTTTCTGTACGTTATATCTTAGTATCGACTTTTAAATTTTCTAGAGTTCACCAGGATGATATTAAAAAAATGTTTAAGCAATTAAATCCATCACTGTACTACCCTCACTTACTCAATTTAATAACTTTTGGCTAGACTCATGTCCGTATCCAACTCTCTGGAATAAGGCATTTCATTTTTCATTCGCCATGTTACAAAAAAAACCGAATCTACGTGACTCGTACCTAATCATCATCTTCCTTAATCTATCTTACTTTTTATATAACTAACTATAATACTTTCTTAAAACTACTTTTACGGATTTTATCACGTTTTATTTATTTTATTTGTAATACCCGAATTATGCAAGACTTCAAAACACAGTTAGTTGATTCTGCGTAGATCGGACCAAAGACAATAATTAGAAAGCTGAAGGTACTCCGTGTTAACTTTGACGTCGGGACGTCAGTCACCTCAGTCTCCTGTGACCATGGGTGATGTAAAGCACCCGAAACGTCGGGTATTAAAAATAAAATAAATAAAACGCGATAAAATCCGTAAAAGTAGCTTTAATCAATGTATAGTGTTCGCGTAAATATAAGAAATCATTAACTACAGTACTGTCTTTCTACAAAACTTTTGATAGAAAGGGCAAGATGCTATATCCAGCCTTTTCTATCCAAAAATCTAGGGAGAGCTGCGGACATAACCAAGTCTCCAATTTTTTGCTTAAACATTACCTGCTCAGCTATTATCAGACTGGGCTTCGTCCTAGTCACAGCATTACTATAGCGTTATTCAAAGTTACGTAAAAGTCAGACACGGGATTTAAAAGGAGAAAGTCACTGTAATGGTGCTTCTTGAATTTTCTTATTTTTTTACGCCGTCGAACATGTCGACCATAATTTTATCCATCCCGTCCCATTTTTAAGAATCGCGTCCTCAGGCTCAGATTGTTTCTCTTCATATCTTCGCTGATGTCAGCAGTCCAATCCATGTGCGACAGAAGAGTGCCTAGTGGGCTGGTCCTGATGCTGGCGTACCACAAGGCATTATACTTTCTCCGTTAATTTTCTCAGTTTTTATAAACTTGATTAATACATACTTATAACCATACTTTTAACTGTTCGTATCATATGTTTGCTGAAGACCTCTAAATTTACTTAAAATCAACTATTGAAGAGCTCCATGACGTTATTAGAATGTTAAATCAGAATTAAAAAGCCGTAGAAGATTCCAAAAGGTTTAGGCGTTTCGAAATTTCTGTAAATTCGACGATGTGTTAAGCTATACTCGAAGGTAGCTCAAAAATGTTGTTCTAAACAGATTTGGCAAGTGTACCTGCTGTCTGTTACAGTGATATACGGATATCATTCTCTACCCTTTTAAGAAATCTTAGCCTTTATATGGACAACAACAATGAACTGGTGTGCGCATATCACAGAAATTAGCCGCAAAGTCTTTGCTACCTTACGATCCCTCTTTCATCTAAAGAACTGACTTCCTGTTAACACTAAGATAATACATATGCAAACATTTATAATGCCCATTGTTGATTCTACAGATGTGTACCCAAATTTGAACCAAAATCTTGACAAGCTAGAGCGTCTTATCGATAATTGTATTACATATCTCTCCAAAAATATGACCGCATCTCTGATTACAAATTCTGGTTGTTCTTTTCTCAACTTTAAATAATCGTCACTTCTCTAACATATTATCTCAAAGACAAATTAGAGTATCTCTTTTCAACTCATGATGAGGTTCCTCGCTCCATATCCAATCATAAGGTTAGCAGTCTATTTCATTTCACTATGTTCACCAACAATTCCTATACTATTCAGGCAGCACTATTATGGAACTCCTTGGCCGAAAACGTAAGAAGAGCGCCAAGTGAGGGTTGTTTTAAAAAGTTGGTGCATGAATTCTTTAATAAAAAGTGATGTTGGACGTTAAAATGATGTCGAATTATTTAGGTGTTTTAATATTTGCAAATTTTAATATATTATGTGTTTTATTATTATAAGTAACGTATATATTAGATCTATGTAATTTAATGATATTCATTATATAATATATCTAACACATGTTGTTTATATTACATTAACATACACTATTGGCTGATAAATGAAAGTCTGTAGTCTCTGCATTCCCCTCACGGTCACAGGCATGAGTGTTTATGTTTATGTTATGTTAGTTTTTAACACTAATAATTAAATAACTAAATAAATAAAAATTGTTCATGATACAGAACATTTGATAACATTATCTTTTAGACAAGGCATCGCTTTTCATTGATTTGTAATTAGTAAACATAAAGCTTAAGCCGCACCGTCGTGCCGTCCCCGACGGCGTTGGCGTTCACACTTTTAGCAAATAATAGAAACAAAACCATAGCAGTGGTGCAATTGGCGATGGAATTAATTACCTGTCCCGTTAGAGTAATCCGCATTGGGACGGATGGAATTAATCAGAAAGTTATATTAGTGTGGCGAGATTTGCGGTTAAACAATAATTGATACATTTAAACAAAATAAAATACTATTCTGCAGAGAGAGCGAGAGAGAGAGAGAGAAACGGCTCCCTGGCGGCAGTGGCTTAGCAATGAATTACAGTGGTAAGGGCCACGGGTTTGAGTCTCCCGTCGAACAAGTATTTATATGGCTTTCAGATAGTTGTTTCGGGTCTGGATATTTGTTCTTGTGCATTTTATGTATAATAACTGCTTCCAATTATTAATTCAGATTATATTATTTAAAATCGAACTCAGTTTAAATAGGATATACCATACCAAACATAATTAATCTTTATTATAATAAAAATAATGATGTCCTTTAGACTGAATTTCAGTCACGGCTAGTGTCAATGAAGACTAGTCGTTTGCACAGGACGGTCAGATTGTACGAGTTTTGATGGGGCCGAAATATCAGCAAGTAGCAACCCTACGTTAGGAAGGTGACGGGAAATCACTGTCACCTTCCTAACGTAGGGTTGCTACTGAGAATTTCTTCAGAAAATCTTAACTGATTCTGGTTCGACAGGAGATTCAAACCACACATGATCATCATTCGCCATTTTGACCCCACTAGAACAAAGAGTCATCACACATAAAACTTAATATGACACATATACATAAGGAACTGAGTGGGATTTAAATAAATGGTATGTTTATTTATTTATTTCATTCGTTACATATACTTTTTATTCACACATTGACCCATTATTTACGAAGGGATGATACCGACTCCCTGGCATGCTCGTTCAGTGTCGTCTACACCAGACCAGTATGCGGTATACATGACATGTATATTGGTATCCTTCTTCTTCCGTTTCGTCTTATTTACACCTAACACACCTATCATACATCATATCCTATTCTATATACATATTCCTCTATCATACATCATATCGCATACTTCATCTATCTTATCATGCATTCCTCCACATACGCTCAACGTGGCTAAACTAGCTTCCAAAATCCACTTTTCGCCCCTTTTCGAGACAGAACGTGACGGGTGGTGAACCTCGTCGCCAGTTTTCCTCGCGCATATTCTTCGCACCCCTGCCCCACTAAAGGTTCACCGGGAACTCGAGGCCATTTCTTTTCTTTGTTGTCTCATGGTGCGAAATTAGGGGGTGGTATATTTTACTTCTCTACCATATGGCGAAGATCCGAGTCTGTCCTTTCGGCTTGGTCGCTGTTTAGCACCACCCGGGGGGCACGTGTAGGGTGGGCCTAGGATAACGTGGTCGAAGCCTACGGACGCGAGCGACTCACCCCCTCTAAAATGATGTTTCAATAATTTACATGTGACGACACTTTGGTACGAGTATGTATCATCAGCTGTGAATTTAATTGTAATAATGGAGATGCACGGTCCACTATTAACAGACTCCGAGTGGTTTGACGGTGGAGAAATGAAACGACTGTTTATGTAAGTCCAACTGGAGTGTGAATATAGAATGGACTGTGGACTGGAATGCCATATATTTGCATCTTGCCTATATTTATATGGCTGGCTCATAATTGATTTGCCAATTGTAACAATTTTTATTTTACATAGCCAATTATAATGCTTATATTATGACCAATGAAAATTAACCAAAATGTATTACTATTATGTACGTTTCGTTTCCCGGCGTGAGACTTGTGTGTTGTTCACGAAGCTACGTCGCTGGACCAGGCTATAAAAGACATGCACATCGGTGCGCGCGCGTGTCCCTCCAGCCATTGTCCCATTAGCCTCCTCAAGGCAATGGGCAAGCTCTTCGAAAGAGTCATCCAAACACGGATGAGGCGCTATCTGTTTCCCACAGACGGTGACCCTCTCATCATTCCCCACCAATTCGGCTTCCGAGCCAAACACTCATGTCCCCAACAAGTTCACCGCATTGTGGAATATATCCTCAGCGGTTTCTATCCTCGACGTGATAAAACCATCGCGGTCTTCTTCGATATAGCCAAAGCTTTTGATAGAGTCTGGCACACAGGCCTCATCTACAAGCTCTACAAAATAGGTCTCCCCGATCGTCTAGTTCGTCTCGTGGCCTCCTATTTGAAGCATCGTACCTTTCGTTTTAGACACGAAGGCACGCTATCTTCACAGCGAACTATCAAGGCTGGTGTCCCTCAGGGCTCAGTACTTGCTCCTTTGCTGTACATCCTGTTCACCAACGACATTCCCATCCCGTCGAAAGGTGTTCAACTCTCCCTCTTCGCAGACGACACTGCCATCTACTGCAAAGGTGTCTCACTGCCCTTCATACGGAACAAGATCCAAAAGTCAGTTGATGACCTAGGAGATTGGTTCAAAAAATGGCGCATCGATGTTAACCCGGAGAAGAGCTCCGCCGTTCACTTCGATTATAAACGACGCCGTCTTAAAAACACTCCTCCAATACGTATGCTAGGGACCCCTGTCCCCTGGCATACGACAGCCAAATATTTAGGTGTTACTCTAGACACAGGGCTCACTTTTAGGCCCCACGTCAAACGAGTCACCCGTCACGCACGGTTTTACCTGAGTAGGCTCAACAGTATGTTGGGCAGACACAGTAAAATGTCCCTTCGAAACAAGCGAACCCTTTATAAGGTCTGTATACGACCCGTCATGTCCTACGCGGGCCCCGTCTTTGCCCACGCAAACCCTAACATTTTAAATGAACTCCAAATAGTTCAGAACCTCTTCTGTCGTCGAGCTGCGAACGCACCTTGGTACGTCCGTAATGCCGACCTTCATCGGGACTTAGAGCTCCCAACAATTCAACAGTTCCTTAAAAAACTCTCTGAGAACTTCTTCAAAGCCTCAGAGTCGCACCCAAACAATTTAATTCGTGAGGCGGCTTCTTATGCAGCCCCACCCCCCTCTCGCTATCGTGTCCGCAGGCCGAGAAACTCTCTCTCGGACCCGCCTAATAAACTGTCAAACGACCTGAACTGCCTCCTGGCGGCTCAGGCCAGTTCTAATTAAATTAAATTAAATTAATTATTATTATATTAACTAATATTATTCTGCCTTCGTAGGCACTCCCTCAGCGGCGCTTAGCCGCCTGCGCCCTCTTTTCCCAAAAGAGGGTCGCTCATGATAAGGCACAATAGAGCTTAATCAGCCGGCTGCCTGTCCCCAAAGGCGGCTTTTAGAGGGTATCACTTAGGGTCCCCGGTAGGACAGTGAGCCCCTCATAACCACGATAGACCGGCTATCGTGGTATGCGTAATGCATTTTCCGCCTCCCTACGCATAGGGTAGCCCTTTAATTGCTTCGGGCGCAAAAAAAAAAAATGCGCGCGCGTAGTCGGCGAGCGGCGGCGGCGTGGAATACAGCTCCGGAACAGCAAGAAGAAGCGAGCTGCGGCGTTGAAGAAACGGCTCACCATTGGTCGACGGATACATGACGATAGCGGCGTGTGAAGTCGATGTGGCGCTGAATGATATTTGCGGCTGCTTCTTGTTTCTTTATAAGAACGTCAAATTATCTATATGCAGTCCGTAGTATCTCAGTAGCCAGGGATATTTAGAAAATAAATGTTTTTTATCTTCGCCTTCCGCGTTATGGTAGCAGCAGAGTATATATTATTTATTCCCGTTTAGGGCTGACTAGTCTGGCTGCTACATCACTCTCCCCCTAGCGAAAGCGTACCGGAGGCTTGACGACTCGCCCGTATTTAGTAGTTTTTAAAATAGGTCTCAACTGGGTTGATGTAGATGATGGAGTTTCAAGCTTCCTCGCTGGTGGTTTTGATGATGATGATGATGAATCCTCTGTAGTATCCTCGTTAATAATATAGGCAGGCTTTAGTCGGTCGATCGAAATAATAGTAGATTTCCTTCCGGGTATTTGTAGTTTGAAAGTCTTGCTATTTCTCGCTAATACTTTATACGGTCCATCGTAGGTAGGTTGAAATTGTTTTTTCATTGCGTCGTTTCTTACAAAAACTTGCTTGCATGTTTTCAAATCTTGGTGAATGAATACTGATTTATTATTTCTGTGTGATTGCATTTCGGTGCATTTCGACGATAAGGCTTTGTTGATTGATTCTCGAAGTTGAGTTACGAAATCGTAATCCATTTCTTGTTTGTTTGACGCTGCTGAACTGAAGAAGTCACACGGCAGTCTTATGCTGCAGCCGTAGGTTAGCTGAGCGGCGCTAAGACTAGTGTCTGCACGCGGTGTTGCTCGTAGTCCGAGTAGCACTGTAGGTAGCTCATCAATCCACTTTGTATGTTGAGATAAACGAGTTTTGAGTGCGGTCTTTAATGTACGATGCCATCGTTCGATTATTCCGTTTGACTGAGGATGGTATGCTGTTATACGTGTCTTCTGTATTCCCATAGTTTGAAGAAGTTTCAGGAATAAGTTGCTTTCGAAATTTCTTCCTTGATCCGTTGTGATGGTTTTAGGTAATCCGAAACGAGTAATCCAATTTTCATAAATTATCTTCGCGACGGATTCGGCTGAAGTATCATCGGTAGGTATTGCTTCTGGCCATCTTGTTGTTCTGTTGATCATTGTTACCAGGTAACGATATCCTTGCGGTGAAGTAGGTAATGGTCCGACGATGTCAACGTGCAGGTGTTCGAATCTCTCCGTGGGTGGAAATGTAGCTAGATTACTTGATGTATGCCTTTGTACTTTGCATTTCTGGCATTGAATACATTGCTTCGCCCAGTTGCCAACATCCACTTGCATTGAAGGCCAAAAGAATTTTTCAGTGATGAGTTTTCTTGTTGTTCTAACACCTGGATGACTGATGTTGTGCAGTGCATTGAAGACTTCGCGACGACATTCTTCTGGTTGGTATGGTCGCATAGTTGTCGTTGAGGCTTCACAGTATATAGGTAGATGCGTCATTGGCATTGTAACTTGCCTGATGGACAAGTTACCTTGCTTCGATAGATGTTTTATGTTGTCACTATCTCTGTCTTGTGCTGCGGCGATCTTATGATAGTCGATTGATGTAGGGCACGTTACACTGTCGATTGGTACGCGACTGAGTGCGTCGGCGACTATGTTGTCCTTTCCACTGATGTGACGTATATCGGTAGTGAATTCACTTATGAAAATAAGTTGTCTTTCTCTTCGTGGTGTTTCCGATAGTGATGGTTTCTTTGAAAGTACATATGTTAATGGCTTGTGGTCGGTAAAAACGATCAGGTTTCGACCCTCGAACGTTTTTCTGAAGTGCTTGATAGCCATGTTAATAGCGAGTAGCTCTCGGTCGAATGTACTGTAGTTACGTTGAGTATCGAAGAACTTCTTCGAAAAATAGCCAAGTGGTTGCCATTTCCCATTGCTGTATTGTTGGAGAACGGCTCCTGCTGAGATATCGGATGCGTCGCTGAAGATAGCAAGGGTTGCTTCGTGTGATGGGTGAGCGAGTAAATCTGCATTTTGGATCGCAACTTTACAAGCTTCAAATGCCTTCGTGGCTTCATCGTTCCATTCGATTGATGTTTTATCTTTTTTCTTCGTGTTGTGAAGGTATGCGTGAAGTGGTGCTTGGATTTCAGCGGCTTTAGGTATGTGTTCCCTGTAAAAATTTATCATCCCAAGAAAACGCCTTAGCTCTTCGATAGTTTTAGGTTTCGCATAATCGATGATTGCTCTGACTTTTTCGGCAGGCGGTTTGATTCCTTCCTTGCTGACGGTGAAACCAAGAAATTGAACTTCTTGCTGTCCAAATATGCATTTCAAAGTGTTGATTGTGATTCCATTGTCTTCTAATCGCTGTAGCACGGTGCGTAGATGGGTTTCGTGCGTTTCTTTATCAGGGCTTGCAACAAGGAGATCATCAATAAATGCGAAAACGAAATCCAGTCCATGAAGTACTTCGTGTATGAATCTTTGGAAAGTTTGACCTCCGTTCTTTAATCCTGGGATCATTCTTGAGAATTCGAATAATCCCATTGGGGTAATTATTGCTGTCTTCTCTATGTCTTCATCGCGTACTCTTATTTGGTGATAAGCTCGGTTGAGATCGATGGTAGAGAATATAGTCTTGTCTGATAGTTGATGAGTGAAATCCCTGACTCGCGGTATTGGGTAGCGGTCAGGAGTAGTAATAGAATTCAGTCTTCTGTAATCTCCACAAACTCGTAATTCTCCGTTCTTCTTCGGTACAATGTGAAGTGGTGATGACCAAGGGCTTTTGCTTAGACGGCATATTCCTTGCTCAATCATGTTTTCGAATTCCTTGTGAACTCCTTGCTCGTATAGTTGTGGTGCGATTGGACGTGCACGGCAATGAAGTGGTGGTCCATTGATGTCGATGAAATGCTCAACATCGTTCTTCGGTGTTAATTCCATTGAAGTTATTCTTGTGATACCAGGGTATTCTTCGAGAATCTTGTGATACGGTTGTTGAACATCTATGCTTCTTATTGTAGGCAGATTGGTTGCTTGGACACAAGACTGAGATGCAAGATTGGTTTTCCCGTCGATGATTCTTCTATTTTTGATATCGACGATCAACTGATATGTTGAAGAAAATCAGCACCGATGATTAGTTTGCTGACTTTAGCGACGATAAATCTCCATTTGAATGGTCGGCGTAGATTTAAATCAAGTTCCATTGTTTTTTCTCCATATGTATGAATTACCGTATTGTTTGCTGCATAGAGTTGAAAATCCAGTGGCTTCAACTTCTGTCCTCGCTTCGGCGGTAACGCTGAGATATTTGCTCCGGTGTCGATAAGGAAAGTAAGTTTGCTTTTTTTTATCGGTGACGAAAAGACGGTAGGTCTTTGCTTTTACGCTGGATTCCATTGCATTGAGCGTATTAGTTAGTTCGAGCGCCTTTGTATTTTCATTTTTGAATGTACACGGTTCTGTGCATTTTCTTGCCTCAAACCCGAAACGTCGATGATAGTAGCAGTAAGGGGATCTTGATGTTGAGCTTATTCGACTTCTACTTGCAGAGCGGTTGCGACGAAAAAGTGGTCTTCGTTGTTGCTGATTGCGCTGGTTGTACTGTTGCCGGTAAAAGGTGTGCTGCTGGGAAGCTTTAAGCGCGGCGACTTTGAATGATAGCTTCCGAATTTCTTCGACTATTGATGTATATGTATTCGCCTCTTGCTCCATAATGACGGCTTGATGACACTTTTTTTTTTTTATAAATACTGAAGTCTTCCTTCTCGGTGTTCGCCACGGGTTTCCTTGGCGGTGTTCGTACGCGTATGTAATAGTGGTACGTCGCAGGGTGTTCCTTCTTGGTGCTCGTACGGGATCTTCCTTCTCGGTGTTCGTACGGGGTCACCACTGTAATAGTGGAGATGCACGGTCCACTATTAACAGACTCCGAGTGGTTTGACGGTGGAGAAATGAAACGACTGTTTATGTAAGTCCAACTGGAGTGTGAATATAGAATGGACTGTGGACTGGAATGCCATATATTTGCATCTTGCCTATATTTATATGGCTGGCTCGCAATTGATTTGCCAATTGTAACAATTTTTATTTTACATAGCCAATTATAATGCTTATATTATGACCAATGAAAATTAACCAAGATGTATTACTATTATGTACGTTTCGTTTCCCGGCGTGAGACTTGTGTGTTGTTCACGAAGCTACGTCGCTGGACCGGGCTATAAAAGACATGCAGATCGGTGCGCGCGCGTACCAGTTCCGTTTGCGCGCCGCCCCCGAGCGGTCGTGCACACAGTTCTTTCGCGCCTCCGACCTTTCGGTAGCGCAACCGCTTGCCCGCGCGCCCCGCTCTCCCCGGCTAACACCGGCCGAGCAGACGCCGTTGGTGAGTCACTTTGTTTTCGCATCGTTCCTGCCCCCTTGCTCCGGCGGGGAGGCTTGAACGCGCTTTGCTTGTTTTGTTTTATTTGTTAATTTTTCCGTTATTGTTATTGTTTTTGTTATACTGTTATTTGTTTTGTATACTATCCATAGAAGATCGTCTCTTGCTCTTCTCAGAGCAAGCCCTTGTTCTTTTCAGAACATAGGGACCCCAGCTTCTGGAATAGATCGTCAGTCCTCCCCATCTGCCCCCAAGGCCCTGTTCTTCTCAGAACAGGGACCTCCAGTTTTCTTAGAATAAAACGTCACCCCCCGTCCAGATCAACATGTCGTCCATGGATGCTAGCCAAATTTTGGCTCTTTTCCACCAATTTTTAAAAACTCAAGGCGTAGACCTTGATAGCTTTTCGATCAATCTCACCCCCCCTGCCCCTAAGGTATGTGTACCCCCGCCCGCCGTCGCTGCTTTCCTCGCGACCCAAGCGGCTGCCCCGCAGTCCGACTCGCCCGCGTCCCCCGACTCCGATATGGAGCACTCGGACACCACGTCCGTTACCTCATCCTCCCGGAAGAGGACCGCCCTCAGCTCCACCGGCTCCTCGGATTCTTCCGACTCCGAAGGAACCATAACCGACTCCCAAGCCGAATTCACGTTAGTGAAATCTAAGCGCGGCCCGAAACGCGCTGCCACTTCTCGCACTCCCCCCGCCTCAGCGGCCGCCGCCGCCCGCACTCCCTCCGCCGCTGCCTTTACCTCCGCAGCTCCCATCGTTGCCTCTACTTCCGCAGCCCCAAACGCTGCCGCTTCACAGTCGAAAGACAATACCGCCAAGCCAGCAACCCGCTGCGCTCCCAAACTGGCCAAAAACCAAATCCCGCCCCCTGTCTTTCTCAGAGACAAGGCGAAATTTACTCAATTGTTCAAAACCCTCTACGATAAGGGTTTCAAATATGACCAAGCCACTAATGTCGGCGAGGCCATAAAAATTATACCAGCGTCTATAGAAGACTTCCGAAACATAACCCGCCTATTCACGGCCGAGCGTGTGTCCTACCACACATACGCCCTCGCCGAAGAAAGGAAAATCAAGGCAGTCCTCCGCGGAGTTCCCTATGAACTCGCAAACGAAGACATTCTGGAAGACCTTAAATCCCAAGGCTTCCCCATTGAAGGTGTGCATAAAATGCGCAGCAGCAGGGGCGAAAGGTTTAACCTCGCCCTCCTCGTTCTCACCAATGTGCCGGAGGCGAAGGCCATTTTCCGCGAGGTACGCACTGTGTGCGGCCTGTCGCGTGTTAAGGTCGAAGCTCCTCACCGGCGCGGTTACCCAGCGCAGTGCCACCGCTGCCAACTCTATGGACGTGCGGCAGCCAACTGCTCAGCTCCACCCAGGTGCATTAAGTGCCTAGAACCCCATCACTCGAAAGAGTGCCCACGGCCCAAAAACGCCGAATCCCCACCCTCATGTGTCCTCTGCGGACAAACAGGCCATCCGGCCAATTTCAGAGGTTGCCCTCGCGCCCCTCGCCCACCTCCGAGCCGCAAAGCTCCACCACAGGTCAATGACCGAACCGTCCCGGCTCTTGTAAGCCGCAAGCCCAGCCAGGGCCAGCCCCTACCTCAGCCCCCTCAGGGCTCATCTCAGCCCACACAGGGCATCTATCGGCCCCCACAGGGCCCCTATCGGCCACCTCAGGGCCCTCCTCGGCCCCTTATGAGCTTTCCGCTCACTCAGCCAGCGCCGCTTCCAATAAACCCCTGGTTCCAAAAGGAATCAAATATCCCGCGGCCCTCCGCCGACCCAAAAAAACAGACAGACTCTGTTGTAGAGTCTCTAAACCTAGTGTATAACACACTCAATAGAATCAATTTGGACGAAATCCTCATCCTTGCGGGTAAACTGAGCACAGCTCAGTCCCCTCAGGGCCGCCTCCTTGCTCTTACCGAGCACATCAACCTTCTAAGGTCCTTGTAATTAAATTATGTCGGAGCCCTCTGCTCCCGCAATATCTCACGGTCGTATCAAACCAAAGGGTTTGTCGCTTGTTTCATTCAATATCCGCGGTCTGCGAAATAACCTCCCAGAGCTTAGGCTTTTTCTACGAGATCGCGAAGCCGATCTCTTACTCCTACTGGAGACCCATCTCTGCCCCAAGGTCTCTAAAGGCCTTACTATTAAAAATTATTCACTTATACGTAACGATAGACCCGACCGCAAAGGCGGCGGTACTGCCATCTATCACAAAAAGTCTCTTCATTGCTCCCACATATCTACTCCGTCGCTTACCAGTATGGAAGCCACTATCACTAGACTAGCCATGACTGGACACCAGTCAATCGTTATAGCCTCCTGCTATATCCCTAGCGGAACCCTCCCCGTCAAGAATGATTTCGTATGTATAGTCATTATGTTTGGATATTTTAACTCCAAGCATACTGAATGGGCCTGCCGAACTACTACCAGTAGTGGCAGGGTGCTGCTCAATATCACTCAATCTCTCGACCTGACTGTCTACAGCCCCTTCACTGCCACCCACTATCCCGACATTGTTACCTACGCTCCTGATGTGCTAGATTTTGCTCTAGTTAAAGGAATTTCCCTTAACCTTAGAGCAATCGAGCCTCTCGACGATCTAGGATCCGAACACCGTCCTGTATCCCTCCTTCTTGGCCATCAGCCATCTCCAACTCCCATTTCCAAAACCTACACCAACTGGAAGTGCTTCAAGAAGTCTCTAGCCTCGGCTATAGACTCTCCGGACCCTCCCATAACCCTTTCTTCCGACGCCCTCGACAGTGCGGGGAAAATAGACACCGCGGTTGAAAACCTCACCTCACTTATAACATCCTCTCTTAAAGAGAATGAAAAAGTTGTCCCGGTTGCTAAAACTAGTCTTCCCCTAGATATTAGCAACCTGTTAAAAGCCAAAAAAGCTGCCCTCCGTAGAGCTGCACTCTATCCCACTCCTGAATATAGACTCGCGGTCCACCGCCTTCAACGCAAACTACGTTACCGCCTCCAAGACTACAGAGACCACGAAAAGGGTAATCTCATGGAGAAAATCTCTCCCTCTCACACAGCGTACTACCGGATGGCGAGAGCCCTCCGGATTGACGCTATAACCCATACTCCCCCTCTGTCTCGTCCCGACGGCTCCATTGCCTTCGAAGACGAAGAAAAGGCTGAGTGCTTCGCGGACAGCGTTGCCGCTCAATGCTCTCCTAGCTCACAACCCACTGACCCCCTACATATTCAACTAGTGGAGGACGAGGTCCGACGCAGGAACTCGCCCCCTACCGCATCTGACCCTATCACTGTGTCCAAAGATGAGATTTCATCTACCATCAAAGGACTTAAGCCCAAAAAAGCACCGGGTGCGGATGGTATCTCCAACCAAGCCCTCAAACACTTCCCGGAGCAGGTAATCGCCTTACTGGCCATTATCTTTAACGCCTGCTTCGAATTCAGTTATTTTCCCATCTCTTGGAAAGAGGCAACTGTCATTGGCATTCCCAAGCCAGGCAAACCTCTCCACCTCCCCTCCAATCACCGTCCCATCAGCCTCCTCAAGGCCGTGGGCAAACTTTTCGAACGAGTCATTCTCGTACGCTTGAGGCGCCATTTGTTTCCCACAGACGGCGACCCTCTTGTCATTCCACAACAATTCGGGTTTCGAGCCAAACACTCGTGCCCCCAACAAGTTCACCGCATAGTGGAATACATCCTCAGCGGTTTTTACTCTCGCCGTCAAAAAACCATCGCGGTCTTCTTTGACATTGCCAAGGCATTCGACAGAGTCTGGCACGAGGGCCTTATCTACAAACTGTACGACTTAGGCCTCCCAGATCGTCTCGTTCGCCTTGTAGCCTCCTATCTGAAGGATCGTACCTTTCGTTTTAGACACGAAGGCACGCTATCCTCTACCCGTCAAATAAAAGCCGGTGTCCCTCAAGGCTCTGTGCTTGCTCCCCTCCTATACATACTATTCACCAACGACATCTCTATCCCGTCGAATGGTGTCAAACTAGCCCTCTTTGCAGATGACACAGCCCTTTACTCCAAAGGCAACTCACTACCACAGATTCGGAACAAGATTCAAAAGTCAGTAAGCGACTTAGGAGCTTGGTTCCAAAAATGGCGTATCGACGTAAACCCGGAGAAAAGCTCCGCCGTTTGCTTCGAATATAAACGACGTCGTCTCACCACCACTCCGCCAATCAGGATGTTAGGAACCCCTGTCCCATGGCAAACTAAAGCCAAATACCTAGGCGTCACCCTTGATGCAAGGCTCACTTTCGAGCCCCATATCAAGAAGGTTACTCGCACCGCACGTTTTTACATGGGTAGGCTCAACAGCATGTTGGGCAGACACAGTAAAATGTCCCTCCGCAACAAGCGAACCCTATATAAGGTCTGCATACGACCTGTCATGACCTACGCGGCCCCCATTTTTGCACATGCTAAGCCCAAAGCTATAAATGAACTTCAAATAGTTCAAAATCTATTCTGTCGCAGGGCCACTAACTCGCCCTATTATGTCCGTAATGCCGACCTACATCGAGACTTAGAGCTCCCAACAATCCAGCAATTCCTTAAATCACTCTCTGAGAGATTTTTCAAAGCCTCAGAGTCCCATCCAAATCATCTCATTCGTGAGACAGCTGCCTATGCAGCCCCTATTCACACTCGCTATAGTGTGCGCAGACCGAGAAACTCTCTCTCGGACCCCCCCAACAAGGGGGGGCCCAACAAGCTTTCGGCTGACCTGAACTGCCTCCTTGCGGCTCAGGCCGAGCCTCCATAACACATCCATTAATCTGCCTTAGTTAGGCACTCTTCTAAGCGGCTTTTCGCAGCTTGCGCCCTCCTTTCTGCCAAGGAGGGTCGCGTTCGTATACGGCTTAGAGATCTCTAGTCAGATCGTAAGCCAATTCCTAAAAGGTTGGGTTTAGTGGGTAAAAGTCGCCACATAACCACGCAGCCGGCTGCGTGGTATGCTATGAGCATTCCCAACCTCCCTCCCCCGCTTTCCGGAGGGTTGCCCATATTTGCTTCGGGCGCAAAAAAAAAAAATGCGCGCGCGTAGTCGGCGAGCGGCGGCGGCGTGAAATACAGCTCCGGAACAGCAAGAAGAAGCGAGCTGCGGCGTTGAAGAAACGGCTCACCATTGGTCGACGGATACGTGACGATAGCGGCGTGTGAAGTCGATGTGGCGCTGAATGATATTTGCGGCTGCTTCTTGTTTCTTTATAAGAACGTCAAATTATCTATATGCAGTCCGTAGTATCTCAGTAGCCAGGGATATTTAGAAAATAAATGTTTTTTATCTTCGCCTTCCGCGTTATGGTAGCAGCAGAGTATATATTATTTATTCCCGTTTAGGGCTGACTAGTCTGGCTGCTACAAATTACGCGTCTTTTTAAAATTGCGTTCAGCTGCGCGAAAAGAATATGGCTCATAAAGTTTGACGACATACAAGTGAACAGTTTAACTTGCTTATTTTACCACCGTTCCTACAAAATGGTTCATAATGCTGCAGTTACGATATTAAAACCAAATTTGAAATTAAAATGTCAGTCATTTTAAAGATGAGTTGTGATAAATTAATATATGACAAGATTAAAACAAGTTTTGAAAAAGTAAAAGCAAATAAAATTCTTTCCACATTTTGTGAGGTTAAATATCATCATTATTATCATTACAGCTACACTTCACAAGTCTACTACTGAGCATAAGCCTAGCTCCAGAAGTGCTATAAAATACAATTCTGAACCATCGACATCCATAGACTTCCTACATGTCTTGCCAGGTTATCTCTCCACCCATTGGGGGGCCGTCCTGTACATAGCTTACCAGTAGGAAGCTGCCACTTTAAAACCTTTATGCCCCATCGTTTGCTGGTTCTTTGAGCTATATAGCCGGCCTTTTGCCACTTTTAGGGTCATTACTCGCAAGTTTGATGAAGTCACTTTTAGGGTTTGTAAATAATATTTTCCTCTAACCCCGTGAGTATGTGTGTCATTAAAATGAACTAAAATGCTAATAAAGCCGTGGTAGTTCAGGGGCTATAAGTGCTTGCTGTAAATTTCACAGTATGCGAGCAACCTGACTTCGATCCCCGCCGCGCCGGCATCAATGAAATTGTTAATTGCATTTTTGAGTGGTGATTTCTTACGTGCTCGGACGTAAAGGCAAACGTCGTGAGGAATCCTTCATGTCTGAGAAATTGAAAAAATATTTGAAGACGCGGCGTTCATCAATTTACATTGGGCAAAGCGGCGGACATGTCTTTGTTTTGGTCTTGTCTTTGTCTTGTGCTTTTCGAGGAGACCTGTAGAAGAGGGGGATATAATATATAGGGATATTTCGCAATAACTGACCTAATTTGCAGAGAAGGTTCAGAATAAGTAAAACAGGCAAACGATGAAGAAAAATGAATTAACATAAATCTCAAACATTCTTTCCTTTTGTCTATTAAATTCCAAATACATGGTAACTCATTATTTGATTGTGAATCATAAATATCTTACGCCTGCTATTTTATGTTGTAAATTGTATCGCACACAGAGAAGCGCGCGTTTCAAATAAAAGTGGAAGCCTTATTTAGTCATATTTTTAAAAATGCAATAAAAGTATATCATTATTTCCATATTTGAATTGTATACAATTTGGCTACTCTTTGAAATATGACCCTGCATTATGTCCCTCCTGCCATTTAATACAGGCTTTCTATTAATGTATTAATATAGGTTGTATATTTACTTTACTTTCCCAAATGTTATTTAACCTGTGACATAGGTGATAACATATAGCTGACTTACAGACAATTTTGTTTCATTATTTTGGTATAAATATACATTATTATTATTGTTATTAAGCTAAGTTTGTGATGATATTTTTTGTACATATTTTATCAAACATGTTTGGATTGAGACCCTCAGTATTACTACACAATCAAATATGCTCACGGGCCTAAACCAATAGGACATCTATTGGTAGTTAAATAAGTGTATAAACATTTATTGTTATATTATCTTTTCCTACTGCGAAGAAATTCAGTGGATTCGGCATGTGTTTAGGATCAGTGTGTAAACTAAAAAAAAGTGTTCTGGCAGATGTGGTGATTTGATTGACTATTATTATTACTAATCTCATGTCTATCGCAAATAACGTCATAGGTACCACAAAATAATTAATGTTAATGTTGAAATAATTAAACACTTTTGGGTTGGCATTAATATATAAGTAAAATAAATGGCGGTAAACATAGGCCTAAAACGGTTCGATAAATTGTGACTTATTACCAGCATGGACGGACGCTTCATTTGCTTTTGCCTTTTGTTTTGTATTCATAATAATTTTTCTACGTAAAGCAGACAAAAGGGTTAGCCCATCAATCAAAATTTTCATGACACTCATTACTCGCAAGTTTGCTGAAGTTAATATTATAAAGAACAATAACCATTTTGGATAAGGAAAAAACTTAAAGTATAAACTTGCTTGTAAATACTTTAAGGGAAAGAAGATAAACTGTTACCGACGTGAGACTTTTACAAAAATGTATAACATTGTCAATTTAACTAATGGATATCATCAGTTTATATTTAAAACCCGGGGAAATATAAATAAACGCCATTAAAAATATAACTTTGCCTCTCAGATCGCTGCATTAAATATGTTTTTATTGAACACATCCGTAATGAGGGCATCCACGACTTCTTCTGCCATCAGGGCGGTGCAACTTACAAATGAGGTCTAATTTTTGCAGATTTCATCAATGTTTCTTTCTGTATTATTAGTAATATTTTATTTTAATTAGATTAAAAATAAATAAAACCACTGATATTCATAAAAGTAGAAATATTAAAAAAAAAGTTAAATATGTGCAAAAAAACCATGAAGACATTGTATAAAATTACCATTTTGTATATTAATATAACATTCTAAAACTTATAAACTTTTATCTAAAACTTTTCAATTAAATAACTTTGTATAACAAACAAATTAACCCCAGTTTCAACTAGCGACATCTGATGAATAGAAAATAATTAGCGCTCATTATTTACGTTGCTAAACAAAGAGTATTTAACTACATTTTACTAGAGAATTCCATAGGTACCAAAGAGTATATAATCAATCTAATAAAAAGTACTCTGTGAGAAAGTTTATTCATACTTTTTAACTTATTTAAAAAAGGAGGAGGTTCTCAATTCAAAATCATTCAAAAAAATTCTAAAAAAAAAAGAACTACGTGAGTACCTACTTCCGATGAATAAAATTTTTAGTTGTCTGATAAATTTTAATTTTAATTGGTTCACATAGTTTGCATATCTTACATGTTTAACATGGCTAACTAACCAGGCCTCCCATAAAAAGAGGACCATTCTCTCAACAGAATGTAGTGCTGCTTGATAAGCACTACCCGTGGGATACGTGTAGGGAGTCAAGATTCAAGTAATTCCTACGCATTCATCCCCCGCTTCTTGATACACAATATCGGTTTTTGATGGTTTCGAAATGAAGATGTTTAATCATAGTGAAAATCTACGGAACTGCTAGCGAGAATTGTTTTCCGCGCAGTTAGCCCACAACTGTATGTACAAATACAAAAGCGCATGACGTCTTTCGTTTTAACACTTTTATAGCCTCGTTGGTACAGTGGTCGTGAATCCGGTTGCTGATCAAAAGATTCTGGGTTCGATTCTCATATCGGACCAATAAAAGGTATTGGGTTTTTCCGTCAAGAAATTCTCAGTAGCAGCCCGGAGCCAGGAAGTTGGCGGTATTTCACCACTTCGTCTCAGAAAGCACGTAAAGCCGTTTTTCCTGTGCTAGATCTCTCTTCATTTGTGTGCCGGATTACCAATCCATGGCTTTGAGATTGAGCGAATAGAGAATACACCTGAACTTGCACGTACACTCGGGCATTATAACACTGTCCTTTGCAGATGACTAGTATTCGTTAAAACTGGCCACTATGCCGTGACCGAAATTCAGACTGGAAAACATCATAACAGTTTTAAAATAAAATCGGAGACAGAACTTAGAAAACTTCTCGAACGGGATCCACTATAAAGAAGATAACCATGCTTTAAGGTAAGATACTTTACCTTTAAATTGGAAAAAGTATGTTTCAAATATTACGAACTCATTTTCAACTTACAAATTGAAAGACTGTATATACTCAAGGCGCAGAGTGTTTTTTATGTTAAATAAGCTCTTGTCCCTAACGCAAGTACACACAGCTACCATATTATTTCCGTAGCTAGTAGTCTCAAAATTCTTTAAAGAAACTGTGTCTTTTTTTTCCACATTTCAAACTTCGAATCGCACGTTCAATCTCTTTCATGCTGATGACCTCAGTGTCATCGAGGTCCGTGTCTGGCGTGCCAGTCACGGCGTCACCCCCGGGTCCTTCACTAAGATCATGACACGCATACATTTCTCTATAAAATTCACTCCATCGCTGCATGACGTCCGGTTTTTCTGAGAGGACGTCATTGGTTCTCGAAAGCACTTTGTTCATTCTTAAGGCTGTCACACCACTCCGGGACCTTCCAACCTCTTTCCAGAAGAGTTTGGAGTTTTCCCTAAAGTTATGCGACAACCTCTCGTCCGCTTCTATTCTACATCTTTCACGTACTTCCTCCGTAAAAAAAAAACCCGTAAAAAAAACTGTGTCTTGTAATGTAATGCTACAACTACTCCAGTAAAGAATCTCACAACAATACTAGATTATAAAAACAATATTATACTTATTGATTAAAACTACTTTTACGGATTCTATCACGTTTAATTTAAACTATTTTTAACTCCCTACACTGATGTATTACCATATGTCAGAGGTGTAACAGACAAGATTGAAGCGAGCTTCTATTAGAACATTCTACAAGCCGCCGAAGAAGATTAGTCAGTTCTTACCATCTGTCAAGTGTCATATTTCTTTACAAGATGCAGAAGTATACAAGCTTTTTACTTGATGATTTAACTACTTTTTACTTGTTATGTTGCATGCTTAAACTGGAATAAAATGCATTTCTTTCTTTCTTTCTTTCTTCATTGTGAATGTGGTCACTCATAAATAGGGCAAACAAAAAGATCAATTACAACCCACGTAAAAGAACATATAGCTGACGCGAAGCATCAACGTACCGGGAAGTCTGCAGTTTGTGATCATAATATCCTAGGCGGCCCCAGCCATTACATCAGATTTGAAAGACCACAAATCTTCGCGAAAGAACATCGATTCCTATCAAAGATGATACGTTAGACGGTTAGACTATTGAAATTAAAAAAACATCCTAATTTCAAAAGAGAAGGAGGCTGGGTAATATCACCTTGCGAAAAACAAACGAGAATAAGTAATAATTAGGATCTAATGCTGGCTGCTGTTGTGGTTAGAAAAGGCGACCTACAAATATTGTATAGCCTGTAATGATACAAGCTTTGGAATAACAACAATTTTTGGGGATTTTATCGCGTTTAATTTTTTTTATTTTTAATTCCCGACAATTTGGTCACTTAACAGCCATGATCACGGGAGAGTGAATCTCACCACCATATTTCCCAGTTAGTTACCGTGGGTAAATCTGAAGCACAGGGGATCTGTGACTTTAAACATCTGGCCGCCGAGCTCCAGCACGTCAAACAAGCTTCGGGTCCCCCATCTTTGTGATGATGACCGAGTGAAACCGGCCACAGTCGAGGGTGTGAACATGCAAGATTTTTGTGCAATCGAAACTTTGTTAAAATAAATGGTTTTTTATGGTTATCTCATAAACTATAAGCGATATAAAAAACGAAACAAAACTTTATTGGTTTACAGTTAATTATAGTAATTACCCTTGTAATTTATCAATAATCAATCAATCAACACATTTTTTATTTTACGCCAATAGACATTAGAACAAAAACAAAACGAAATTTATTATACTATAGAGGTTACAATAGGCGGTCTAATCGCTTTGGAAGCGATTTCGCAAATTGTCTGCGCAAAGATTTTTCTTCTTTTTTCTTTTACTTAATTGTCTAATCATATATCATTCATACTGATCAAAAATATAGTAACGGTAAATCTTTATTAAAATCATTAAGTAATGTATTTTCTGTCTCTCTTTTTTTACTTTCGTTATTTTTTTTCATCGGCTCTCTGCCGTCCTCCGAGGCTACGACAGGCAGCTTTAAGTAAATAATAACAAAAAAGACAAAGATCGATCGATAATCCCTTTTTCCTGCTGGGAACATAATCCGGAATATCGCGGGAGTGTTATCGTTAAATTGAAAATTTATCGGCCAATTTCGTTTACCACAATTGTTCTTATTGTTAATCATAAATGTTTAACAATCTGAGGTTCTTAAAGGATAATCGTAATAATTACTTTTAAAATAAAAACAAATTAAAATCTATTTCTTATCAATGAGGGTTAATCATCTTCCGCTCACCAGATGTCGCTTGTTGGAACTGAGGTGAATTTTTTGTTACACAATATCATTAAATTGAGTATTTAGTTTTAAATATAAGTCTTAAGAGTTTCTATAGTATTGTAATAATTACTTTTTTGCACATTTACAACTTTTTTAAATTATTCTATGTGTCGGAATATCCGTAGTTTGATTTATTAATTTTTAATCTAATTAAAATAAAATATAACTAATAATACAGAAAGAGACATTAACTCTTACATTTTCAAGATAAAATAATAAATTAGATAAAATCTTTTTTTTTAAGATACTGTGACAAACGAGCACACAGTCCACCCGATGGTAAGTGGTTCCTGTGGCCCATATACATCTACATCTATCCTCGATTACTACCTATTTATTTATTACACAAAAATACAGTCGGTTGTTCTTTATACAACTTTCGCCAAACTGCAGGCCAGTTTGTTGCCAAATATATCACCCTCTTACATTTTATGTACCTACTGTAAATATTATAATCCTTAAAAACTTAAAATAAGAAAATTAAATTTACACTAATTTAAAAGATTTCAACCAATTAAAACTAAGCGCTGTTGATTAAAACTACTATTACGGATTTTATCGCGTTTATTTTTGCTTTTAATGACTTTTATTTTTAATTCCCGACGTTTCGGGCGCTTTCCAGCACCCATGGTCACGGGGGACTGAGATGACTGATGTCCCGATGTCATTTAAACCCGGAGTACCTTCAGCTTTTTTAATTATTGTTTATGGTCCGATCTATGCAAAATGAACTGACTATGTCCCGAGGTCTTGCAGTGGTATGCTTGGGTTTAGTTTTAATTTTATTAATTATAGGATCCCAAGCAGGTGGTAGTACCCAGCCTCCTTCTCTATTGAAATTAGGATGTTTTTTAATTTCAATAGCTTCACGTATCATCCTTGGTAGGAATCGGTGTTCTTTCGAGAGGATTTGTAGTCTATCAAATCTGATGTAATGGTTGGGGCCGTCTAGGATATGATCACAAACTGCAGATTTCCCGGAACATTGATACTTCACATCAGCTATATGTTCTTTTACGCGGGTTCTAATTGATCTTTTTGTTTGTCCTATATAAGAGAGACCTCATTCACAATCAAGCTTGTACACTCCTGCATCTTGTAGAGGAATATGACACTTGACGGATGGTAGGAACTGACTAATCTTCTTCGGCGGCTTGTAGAATGTTCTAATAGAAGCTCGCTTCAAGATATAGCCAATGTTGTCTGTGACACCTCTGACATATGGTAGTACAGCAGGCACACGCTCGACTGTGGCCGGCTTCACTCGGTCACTGTGACTTAGGTGCGGGACCCGAAGCTTGTTGTCGTGCAGAACTTGCTTGACGTGCTGAAGCTCGACGGCCAGGTGTTTGTTGTCACAGATCCCTCGTGCTCTCTGTAACAAAGACGTGGTACTAGATATTTTATCGTCCTCTTGCCGTAATAATTGTTAACTCTATACTCAACGTATTTGTTTCGCGAAGTATTTCTTATATTTTTGTTAAATGTTTGAAATGTTTTAAAGTCTAGAGATTTAAATTGATCTATTGCAATTAAGTACTTAAATTTTACATGCACGGGTAATATTCCAAAATTTTTAAATAAATTATTATAGTTTCCGTCTATGTTATATTTTTGCTTTGTTTTTTCATCAGTAAACAATTTTATTAATCTAATTTGCAACTTAAGAATTTTATCTGTATACGTTTGAAAAGTACGTCCACATGCAATTAGTCCATAACTCAGAGCTGTATAAGTTAGTGCATAGTAAAGCATATATACTCGTAAGATTGACCTGCTTACTGTAAGTTTTAAGTCATTAAGCCTAGATAATATGGATCTTAACCTATCACAGACAATGTCAATATGTAATTTCCAACTAAAACTAGAGTATATTGTTAGCCCTAAGTACTTGGAACTATTCACAACTTCTATGCACCTGCATCAATTAACTTCCTGCGTGGTTGTTACTCCATCTAGTGAGGGGTCGCCCTATATTTCGCCTACCGGTATGCGGCTGCCACTCGAGAAAAATTTTCCACGTCGATTGTCGGTTCTTCCTGCTATATAACTAGCCCATTGCCACTATAGCTTACACATTTTAAGTTTATCATGTAGAGAAACGCTGAGCGTAGCCCTCTCCATAGCTCGCTGAGTAACTTTGAGCGTCCTTATACGGCCAGCAGAAAAGGATCACTTCTCAGATCTACTAATAATATATTATACAATAATTTATCAAATTAATTTAAGCTAAGTTTAACTTCAATATAAAAGTAATAAGCTGAACTGGCAGACAATATTCTCCTCCTTCCTTTCAATTTAAGGCGCTATAAGTTTCACTCGAAATTTTTTTTCAGTTCTTATGTAGTTTATACGTGGTAGAGCCATGTTGCAGTTATATAATTTACAGGCCTGTTGGTCTAGTGGTTAGTTACCCTGACTGGTATGCCGGAGGTCGTGGGTTCGATTCCCACCCAGGACAAATGTTTGTGTGATGAGCACGATTATTTGTTCTGTGTCTGGGTGTAATTTATCTATAATATTTATGTATTTAGAAATATATAAGTATGTTTATCAGTTGTCTAGTACCCATAACACAAGCTCTGCTTAGCTTGGGACTAGATGGCGTTGTGTGATGGTTGTGGAATATTATATTATATTATATATATTATATATTATATAATAGTTGTAGCATGAATAAGTTGGCTCTACCGGGGTTATCACACAATACCGGACTAAAATAGCTGCTTAATGCTGTTGTGTTTCATGGTTGTAATGAACTGGAGATCCTTTTTATTGGAAACGGGATATTTCGTCTTAGATTTTCAGGGTGACAACGCATTTGCATTTTTATTCCTAATCGAGGAGAGATGTAAATGTCTATGGGCCACAGCAATCACTTACCATCAAGTGGACTGTGTGCTCGCTTGTCACCATTTTCCTATAAAAAAGTCAGCTTATAAAAGACTCTGTTTACCTTATCTATTTGCCTTCTGTGCCTAGATCTAAAGTAATATAATTGTACAGTACCTGGTTGACCGAGCTTTGCTCGGTATTTTTCGCTCGGTTTTTTTAATTCATGTGTTTTGGAAATTATATTTAGATACAAATTACATACTGATGAAATATAAATAATATTTTTTAATCTTAGCGACATAACAGAAAAAATGGAACTGGTTATTTGAATAAAAAATCATGAGTGCAATTATTTTAATTTAAATTTTCGTGTTTTTAAAAAATACTAAAAAAAGGGCTCGAAAAAATAGATTTTCTCAAAAAAGAAATAAATCCTAGCTAGATCGATTTATTATCCCCGAAACTCCCTGGACACTAAATTTTATGAAAATCGTTGGAGCCGTTTCCGAGATCCCAATACCATACAAGATACAAGAATTGCTCGTTTAACAGTATAGGATCACACTATGGTAAAACATATGATATCTATTGTAAATTTTACTAAGTAAGATATTTCTCACTATATTTACAAATAAAATAGATTGAATTTGAAATTGAAAAATATTACTCTCCTTATGTGACGGTCGGATAAAAAAGTATTTTGTATCCCATCTAATGACAAATACAAAATGATTTAGACGAAAAAAAAACTAAATTGAGTAAATAATATTTAAGAGCAACTAATTCCATAAAAGCGTTGTAACATTATCAGGGTCTCTCATTAACCTGAAAAATTATAAAACGTTATTATAACTTATGAATATAATATCGTGGTATATCGTATGCATCATTAAAAATTTACGTCGAAAGTCACGTTTAGTCAATATTCATATTTTTATCCAACTTTTAAAATGTAGAAAGTTCTCAACTAGACTGCGCATTTTATTTTGTTTATGTTACGCGATAAGTATGCAAATTTTGACTAGTTAATATCAATTTAGTTCAAATGAAAAAAGTTGTATAGTACTGTGTAGTGGCAGTGTAAGAATATCCAGCGATATGGCGATCAGCTCGCGTGTGTCGTACGAGGTGGCAGAGGGAAACAAATCAGCAGATGGACAGTAACGCTTTCCTAACTACGATTAAAAATAAAAAAGATCCGGTTGCCGATGGGCTTGCCAAGTGTGGCAACTATGGCAAATATTGCCCCTATGAGGCAAGCTGTGGCGGAGGCGTAAAGTAACGATAAATAGGTTATACTTCAAAGACACACATTTATATAAATATATTGGGTGTTTTTAAGCTGCATTAGTTGTTTCGATGGTTGTTGTCTATGAACCGACAGTTGAGAATGTCAAACTGTGTTGAAATTTCTGTTCAGTAAGGTTTGACTATTCATAATTTCATGGACGGCGGTAGTCATTTAACATTAGGTGAGCATGCTCATGCTCGTTTGCAATCTCTTCTATAAAAAAATGGATCGTAAAAATGCATCCAAATTGTGGAAATTTACTTTGACAAAAATAATTCTGTTCGCGAATTTCATAGAGCAGCCATTGACTTATATATTACTAGCGTAAGGACCGGGCCGACTGAACAACTAAAACGGACCAGTGCGCTGGCCATAAAATTAGAGTTTAGGGCCAACGCGAATCGGTCGACAGTGGTGCGCTCGCAGGACAGATTTGCCTGTCATAAATATATCTAATTGCGTGGTAAAAGAATGCAAAAATTACGATACAAAGATTTAAAAAAAATATGGAATATTGTATCATCGGTAAATAACCTTATATTAATTTTATTACATTTAAATTATTATATAAACGCATTTTTAAAGTTTTATTTTACAGTTAGTTTAGTTACGTTACCAAGATTAGGCCAGGGTTGGATTCAGATCCTCAAAAATATTGTACATGGAAAATAAAATTATAATATTTTTTAAAAATTATATCACGTTTGACATTTCATGTTTCTTTTATCCCAAGTGCCGGGATTTTGGCGTCACGCGTCTAGTTTATATATAAGTTTCGTTTTTTTGACGGTTTTATTTTTATTTCTGAGTAATTTTTGTCTAAAGAACTATATACGTTAAATTTTGAATATTGGTACCTAATACATTTTATATTTCATAAGGGTAAAACACAAAGAGTACAAAAGAAACCATATCTGCTTAATTGAATCTGAAAATCTGATTCATAAAATATTTTGAAATTCTGTTTCCAAGCCGATTGCTTCTGGAGCATAGAGTTTTTATCGTGGTAGCCCCTTATTATAGTTGTATCAAGGATGCAACATAAATGCATCGATCGAGCATCGATTGACCAGAACGGGAGCCAATTCCAATTTTATTAAAAAAACGCGGTACTCATGTACCATACAGGAATTTTCGATGTCGTAGGGTTAATATTAAAACGTAAAAGGACCCAATAATAATACAAGTCGACCTTTGGGTAAAATTACGGTATTTTCGCTTAGTATTATTACGATACTATACGAGTATACTACAAACTATGAAATAATGGTACAATTGGGATAATTATACTACGTAATCCGACCCTGGTTACGTCGTGTTTTGATATGACGGTTATATTATGACAGGTGCGCTACTTTTTCTTGTATGAAACAATTATGAGTAAAATATTAAGATGGGCCTATCCTTCCGTTTGAAATCATCGAGAGCAGCACTTCGTCCATTCTGCGGTCAACATAATCTTTCTAGTAAGCAAGTTAATGACTTCAAAATGTCCTCCACGTAGAATAGTTTATGGGCTACTCAAGTATATTGAATCGAATCGCCTAAACCAGGTTTTAGAAAATGTAGACTGGGATTCAATTACAAATATGACAGACGTCAACGCTATGGTAATTGAATTTAACACAGCCATTTTATCTGTTTTTTAGGAACATCATTATCCCTGGATAACTTACAATGTTAAATTAATGATGGGTCTCCGTGATCGAGTGCATTCAAAAGCACGGTTAACAAAGCTAGATTATCATATTAATTATTACAAAGAACCAAAAAAACTAGTTACTATTGCTATACACAATGAAAAGACTGCTTATTTTGATACCTACGTTAACTATAATATAAGTAATCCTCAAATACTCTGGACCCACATAAAACGACAAATTAAAATAAAAAATGACCACAAAGCATCTCTGCCCCCTAATATAAGCGATCCTGAAAATATAAACTATCATTTCCTTAATATCCCAGGCCCGGGTTCTGCCTCACAGCCAACTATAGATTATTACGAGACGAACAGATTTAGTTCCGCAATATTTGACCTTGTTCAAACTGACAATAACGCTGTTATAAAAATACTTCAAAATCTAAAATCAAACGCTCTAGGTGTGGATGGTATCTCATTGGAAATGCTACTGTCGAGTCTCCCCTATTCCATAGGTACTATCACTAAGATTTTAAACATCTCTCTCACTACAAAAAGGTTTCCCACTCTCTGGCAAATGGCGTTAGTAAGACCAATTCCTAAAAAAGTAAATATTATGGACTTTAAGGATTTGCGGCGAATAAGCATACTGCCATGTATGTCTAAAATTCTAGAAAAAATTGTCTGTGATCAACTAACGCATTACTTAAACTTGAATAACATCCTACCAAACGTTCAATCCGGTTTTAGGAAACAGCATAGTACAACAACAGCCTTAGCCGATGTCGTTGATAATATTTTAAATGCGCAAGACTCTGGTAAGGCTACTATTTTAGTACTTTTGGACTATTCCCGTGCATTTGACACAATAAATAGACGTCTACTGCTAGCAAAATTTAGATATTATGGGTTCATTTCCGATACAGTCGACTGGTTTGCTAGTTACTTTCGTGATCGTAGGCAGATTGTCGAAGTAACGGATAGTGACGGCTTTAGAACAGTTTCCAAATGCTCTCCTGTTGCGAGAGAGGTGCCGCAAGGCTCGTACTGGGTCGTTTGATTTTTCCTTGTATAGTGCAGATATTACAAAAAGCATAACAAACTGCAAGTACCACATATATGCTGACGACGAGCAGCTATATATTTCCTTCCGCCCCAGTGAAAGTACTGATGCAATACAAAAGTTTAATGATGATCTAAATCGCATAGCAGATTGGTCTGAAGCAAATACCTTGGTTTTAAATCCTAATAAATCAAAATATATGCTACTCGGTACTAAAGCACAAATCAGTAAAGTGTTAGCTGCCCACCCAATGGTAAAAATAAAAAATGTAAATGTTGAGGGTGTTAACGAGGCGAGAAACTTAGGAATAGTAATGGATGAGCAGCTGAGGTTTGAAAAACAGATAATTAATACAGCTAAAAACTGCTTTTACCGGTTAAAAGTTCTGTACTAAATCAGAAATGTTTTATGCACTGAGGTGCGTAAGAAATTATGCGAATCGTTAGTATCATCTAAATTTAACTACGCTGACGCGGTATTAGAGCCTAGACTTCTCACGTGTTCAAGGAAATTAATCCAGCGTGTTCAAAATGCATGTGCCCGCTTCTGTTATAAAATTCCTCCACGTGCCCATGTAACACCTTATATTTACAACGCAAGAATGCTTAAAATGGATTACCGTTGGCAACTACATTGCGCCACTTTATTGTTTGGCACTATCAAAACGAGAACTCCCCCCTATCTTTATAATAAGTTACAATGGGCACAAACATGTAAAAAAAATTCTTACGCTCTCGAGAATTGTCTTCCGCAGTGATCAGATCCAGCAAGCAATGTAGATTTACATGGTTCATCGCAATGCTTTCTGTACCTTCAAGCTACTCTCTGTGCTACAGTTTTCAGCACGGCTCTGTGCTTTACTGCTCGCCTCTGCTTTACCACACTCTCGCAGGTTACCTGCCTTCTTCTAAACTCACCGCACACTATGAGGCAATCCCTGGCACTTGCACGTTTGTCAACGACTAGACTGCACCATCGACCTCCGGTCTGATTAGGAGAGCAATATAGTGGCGCTGTCATCGCACCACGAGTGAAACCATCGAAGCCTAAAACGTGCTATCAAGCTCCAAAGTTACCACGCTATAAATAAAACAGCTCCGAAAAAACACATGGAGCGTTACTTGCGCAACCACGGCCCAAAAGTTTTTCAAATGTGTTCTATATTTTTCAAATTTCATTGCTCCTAGATTCTAAAAAAAGAAAGGACGGAAACGGTGGCACCAAATTCTGTTTACTAGAGCCTTTAATATAATAGTAGAGACTCTATGATCTAGACTAACTACTGTGATAAAAGAATGAATTTTTATTAAATTATATTTCTTATGATTAATAATTATTGTAATCAATGCATCAACACATATTTTTCTACGTTTTAAATTACCAAGTCATTATCTGAATATAAAAATGTTCGCCCTTCCAATGGACCGATAAATTGACTACATCTCCGTTGGGAGCTTAATCCGCGTCGCGGATAAAATTATTAAGGCAAACCGCAGTAAAGAAATTTAATGGATAAGCTTGTTATATTGTTTGATATATTTCCACATAATATATATTAATGAAACTGTATTTTTGCACAATATTAGTTGATAAAGAAGAGCCGTGGTGGCTCGGGAGTAACAAACACTCTTTTTATAGTATAATGGTCTCAAAAGAGCACACATTCCACCTGATGGTAAGCGAATGCTGTGGGCCATAGACATCTAGTTCTATCCTCAATTAAAAATCAAAATTCAGGTGTGCTGCCAACCCTGAGAGCTTAATTGTACTACCTGATCCAGTAATAAGAGTCTCCTGTTCTCTTCATACACATATAAAACACAGCACCATAGAGCTGCTGTTTTACGATGATATTTTGTGAGGGCATGGTCTTTATGCTGCTGAGTGGACACGTTCGCGTTACAGCCATATTATAACGATATAGCTGCAGCGTGGCTGTACCACGTAAATATGAATACAGGCTGGCATTCTATCTTAGTCCTCAGATGTGAGTAAGCTTCTGTTGTCCCTTTTACTTGTCAAGTTGTCCGCAGGTATCCATGGACGGCAGTAGCCGTTTACCATTAGACTGTAAGCTCGTTTGTCACTTCCGTTTCATAAAATCTGTCACACTGCACCAGTGCCGGGTGGCGAACTTCCCATGTTCTCAAAATATTTTATTCCTTACGATATATTCTTCATCATAGAGCACTTGATCTATCGTCAGCAGTAAAAACTATATTGTATAATAAAAACTTATCAACGACATCGCTATTGAATGTCGCGTGTTGCAGCTAATTCACTCGTGTAATTAGTTCCGTTGAGACTGCTTAGTATCGATTCTAATTGTTTGGCAATCAAGAGACAATTGATTATCATTAGCATCGGCGTTTAAAAACAATCGCTTAAGAAATTGTGGATGATTCGTAAAATATTTATATATTTTGGAATGTCAACGGTGTACACATTGTAATCATTTTTATGTGGCTTCAAACAAAGGAAGAGCTTTTCAATTTGATTATATTATGTTCTTTTTTAGTACGTACGCTGTTACGCGATATTTTGAAGTAGGAGTGTGAAAGAAACAAATCCACAATTAAGAATGGAATTATTTTACCCTTAAATTTTTAATGCAACTATTTAGATCAAATTATAATTATTAATTTGAGCTTTGACATTCCTTAAACTACTCATGTGGGTAAAAAATTAAACTTATAATAAAGCTTTACCCTTTGCACGAAGTAAGTAAACTTAAAGGAATTAAAAATAATACAATTATCTTCTCTTATCAGACTTTTATAGAATACGGGTAATAAACGAGCACACGATCACGTGGTATGTAAATTCTGTGGCCGAAATATATATTAGGATCATAGACAACCGAATAATTCTCTGTGGATAATAAATCACACAAATCAAGTCGTTCTCCTAAAATCGATCGTCGTGGCTTTTTACGAGTTTTAAGGCAACAACACGGCTATTTAATGACAGAAAATGCTTTCCTACCACAAAGTCTCACACTCCAGGATTCAATAAGGCAGAATGACATTCGGCCTTTTTTTATTTAAACTTAAAAGAGATCCTGATTTCAATATAGGAGGTTGCTGAGTGCTACCATCTGTATAATTATATATACACTATAATTTATAAAATTAAATCCAAGTCCAAGCATAATGCATTAATACTTCAAGATACTGTCGGCTCTTGCTACGTAGATCAAACCAAAGATTAATATTTAAAAGTTGAAGATAGCCATCGTTAACTATAACATCAGGACTTCATACAATTAACTACCCCCATCCTCCAGTGATGATGAGTGCGGTAAAGCGTCCAAAATATAAAATAATAAACACTTTAAATTTAAACGCGATATAATCCGTAAAACAAGTTTCATTTAATTTACGAGAATACTATACATTAAATGACACTAATTCAATAAATCATTATATCAATAATACTTTTACGAATTTTATATGTGAATGTATCAACCGTCACATTTAGGTACCATGATAAAATATTTAATTCAAGAAACAAGAAATAAATGACAGCAAAAACTTGGGCCACTGATTTCCGACACATCCATTCATCCATCCAATATATCCATAAAAGTCCACTGCTGATGCTGCCCTCTCCCATAGATTGGTTCATAGGGGGGGATTTTGTCATGGTTGCCACGCTTATCAAGCGGATAGGCAACCGCAGGTTTATTAAAGTACGTAAGGATAATATGGTTATCTTAAGCTTTGCTGCCTTATAAAACCAAAACTAGGAGGAGGGCGGAGACAAAACACAAACTTTTATACTGTAACTAATATATTAAGAAAAAACTAACAAACAAGCTTTGATAGTAATTAGAAACTATTTGAAAAATACATAAAAAAAACTAAACACACTACATCACCCCACTAAAATCAACTAAAACATTTACTGTAATGCCGCCCTTTTAACCCTTCATTATTTGATTGACCGATGAAGGGCTATCGTATCACAAAGCCATCTATGCGAACAAGGCTGTAGTTTTTGAGTTATTAGAAAGTAATTATACTAACCACATGACCATATTACGCTTACGTACTATATTATGAATTGTAATCAGAAAGATACTGCTACGTATCTTCTGCTTTAGTTTCAGATTTGGATTTCTAACACGTCAAGCAAAAATAATTGCTGCACGACAAAACGCTTCTGGTTATAAGTTTACCTGTTATAAGCCAGTACTTGACTACTATCCCGTAGGATGGTAATTGGTGATGCAGCCAAAGATGGTAAAGCGCACAGACCTATTTACTCTTGCCTTGAATACATCTACTTTTAAGTCAGATGGAAAGGCAGATACTGGAAAGTTACTCCACTTTTACTGTACGCATTAAAAACGACGTTTTTTTTTGAAAGGTATGACGACTACTAAGTATTTTTTTTATAGCATTGGGTGACAAACGAGCACTAAGTCCACCTGATAGTAAGTGGATGCTGTGGCCCATAGACATCCACATTTATCCTCAAATAATCAAAATGCAAATGCGTTGTCACCCCTGAGGACTAAGATGGAATGCCTCGATTCCAGTAAAATGGATCTCGGGTTCTTTACACTCACTATACTTAACACAGCAGCATTACATTGCTATTTTACCTTAGTTAACTGTGAATGCGTTGGTATGCCCCGGTTAAGCCGACCCGATAGTAAAAGAGGTTCCATTCATGCTAAAACTATAATATAGCTACGTTACAAATTACTTGTAAACGATCATATTTGAAGTGCCTGCTGTACTTCCATAGGTCAGAGGAGCTACATGCTATATCTTGTAGTAAACTTTTATGGATACTATGAACAGCTAAATAAAAGTAGTATTTTACGTAATAGAGCCACGATGCACCTACTCGTATACTATGTAAGGACCACGCTATCACAGAATACAAGCGTGAAATAGCAGCTTAATGCTGCTGTGTTTTGAATAAAAGTAAGTAAAAAGAACCGGAGACCCTTTTTATTTTAAACGAGGCATTCCATCTTAATCCTCATCTTAATTTTGAACTTTAGTCGAGGATAGGTGTCTACGGGCCACTGCATCCACTTACCACCAGGTGGACTGGTTACTCGTATGTCAATTTTATTCTATAGATATCTTAGTTAGAAATGAATAGACCAGACGAGGTTAAAATCATTTAGCTGACGTGAAATATTGTCGCTTGAGAATGTATACAGTGAACGTATTAAAAATGTTTAGACCATACAATTCTCGCAAAGGATCACATATATTTGGGAGGAAAAAATAGCGACAATAATGCAAGAGATCACAGAGATGCTTAGGTATTACCTGCGATTTTGTAATCAATATTTAATACTTCCACATAAAATAGTCTAAGTCCAAGCACTATAGGCCTTTTAAATACTGTAAGCTCATTCTACGCATATCGGATGGCTAAAAGCTAAAAGTTTTTCAGTGTTGCTATAATATTTTAGTAATCTATCATTCTTATTTATTCAAATTAACACTGCCACTTGTCACTGTGTCACTTCTACCACTAACACAAATATTTTAAAGACAATAAAGTCCATCAAGCCATTTAGATACAGTGCGTGCCACAGAAATAAACATACATAACTACATACTCTCGAGAAAAATTACCCCCCTTCTACGGCAGTCGGGTAAAAAGGTCAGCAGTAATAACAGTATACAGAAAAACGTTTATTTTATGTTACCTTCAGACACAGAAAAAAGCACTGGCGACTGTCACAGCGAGAGTGACACAGAAAGGATGGATTGTGTGGTTCTTTGATTTCCTCCGAGATAGTGCGCAACAAGTACTAACCATAAAATGAAGCTACAATATTGTTTATAAAACCAATATAAAAGTTATAGTCGTACTTAGACACTATACTATAATTGATATTTATTTAAAACATATCATTGAATGTTTATTATTACTGAGCAGAATTTTTGACACACGTTTCACATTCCATCGAAAATTTAATTTAATTACCTATTAACATTTCATTTTATTTTCATTACAGCCTATCGAAATTCATTGTCAAGCTAATGCGTCGCATAGATTGCCTCATTAGTCTAGTGGCCGTAACTGCGAAGCTTCATTAGATTCTTGCTTCGAATCCCGGGTCAGACTGAAAACAGTTACCGGAAATAAAAGTCAGAAAACAAAAGTTTTCGTTAATTCATCCGGTGCTTTGGAAATCACGTAAACCCAGTAGTCGTGCGCCTAATCTCTCCAATCGGTCTATAAGATTGATGTTATATGGAGTGCAGCTGTGCTTGCGCAACACATTGGAGCAATATAATCCTTCACAGGTAGCTGGACTCCGAAACTCTGAAACTGCTAAAATTAATAGATAGCGTAATATATTTGTACTATTTATTTATTTATTTAACAGTTTATGTACACACAAACTTCGATAGGAAAACGGTAAAAACAAAATTATGTACAAATTTCTTCCAGCAGGCCTATTGAAGGTTAGTTGAAGAAAATAGTGGTAGTCAAAGTGTGCACTTTATTAATACACACATATATATATATATATATATATATATATATATATATATATATATATATATATATATATATATATATATATAGATATATATACAAATACAAATATACAAACATATAAAAAACTCAATTGCATCGTAGTTAGGCTTGAAATATAAAAAAAATGTACCCGCCTGCCGGGCCTGACGACTGCGGCACCATCCTATTGGAGAGATGGATTAAAATAAGACAAATCCAGAAATACTACGACACAAACAGTTCTACGCTATATTGTACACGCCATATTATGTTTGGTATAGCTATAGACTAAGACAAAGGAGTTCGTGTCAGCTCTGATGAAAAGTTATAGAGCTGCATTTCAATACATATTATACCGAGCTCGTTTGCGTTCGCAATGAATGTGCATGAAACCGGCATACGATAATTCAAAGTACTCTGCTCTACAAGTTTGTGTTCATTATAAGCGTTTGTCAGTTAGCTGACTGAGTGTCACACAGAGAGGATACAGTTGTGCATTTGATTTAGTTTCTAACAGAGGTGATGTCAAGTGAAACAATTGACTTCACTTTAAACATTTAATAATTAAACAGAAGTGGTCACAAAGTGGTCGCGATCTCTGTGATATACTTTCACCTTTGATGCTGCTTGCCGTCTCCGGTCTGGGTATTTTACTTCTGGCGTAAACTAGGTGGCTTAACCGTCATCTATCGGAAACGATTAGTTTTTCCGCTTCTGATATTTACCTTTGCGCCTATTTAGACACCCACAGGTGGGCATGGTGGTTCTTACGACGCCACCATACGGCAAACAAAAAAGCCATATTTTTATATGGTAAATATATAAAGTAAAGTAAAGTTGCAGCCTATATATATATATATATATATATATATATATATATATATATATATATATATATATATATATATATATACATATTGTGTAATAGCTATTACTGCAAAGGGTTTAATCCCAGTCAGCCTCATGTGGCATCAGAGACGTCCGGGATTCCGTGACAGTTCGTTCCGGGGTTAGATGTAGAAGAAGTTGCTTCACAACACTTTGTACATAGTCTGCTAAATTTTTTCGCAGACTATGTACAAAGTGTTGAGAAGAGACTTTTTTATTTATTTAATTAACTATTTTTTATATACTGCATTATCATGCAATTTTTAAATATAATTATTTTCACTGATTTACTTTTCTATTACTATAATAATAATAGTGACCTCCAGACCAAATTTCGGTCACGGCGGCCAGCCTCAACGGAGACTATCCATCGGCGCAGGACAGGATTATAGTGCCTAAGTGCGTCGTTGTTGTCTTTTGCAGGGCATAATGCCATGCAGATTCGGGCCTCGGGGTGCACCCCTTTACCCGGATGTTCCTCACGGCACACTACAGTTTGCGGTCCTGGGCGCCTTGGTGGTAAAGGCGTGATGTATTTAGCGAATTTTGTCGCAGTCGGGTAAAATGTCATTAAAAGAGGTTATCTAAATAATTGTGTTTAACACAAATTATTTTGTGGAAGTTGGCCTTTCTGCGGCACTGTGGGGTTTACTCGACTCCCTAATCTATATAGGGAGGAGTTCTCTTGGATAGGGTCGCCCATCCGGCGGCCGTGAGTGCAACGGCGCGAAGCCGTTGAGGTGTTCATGTGGCCCGTTGTCGGCGCGGTCGAACATACCGCGCGCCAGCTGGACCACGAATTCTTGTAGGCTCTCTCTCTTTAGGTTGGCCGCTATGACGCCGTTCCGGACGTAGCGACCCGCACCGACTATAGTTCGTAATGACAAACTCTGCTGGGCCTGAAGTCGCCGCTTCTGATGATCGCTCAGGAGTGCATACCAGGCCGGAGCAGCGTATGTTAGCCCCTGCTAACATACGCTGCTCCGTCTTATATATGTTTTGTAGATGGTTAACTTCGACTTTGTCGGTAACTTGGATGTCAGGACAGGGCGGAGCATTGCCCGCGCACATCGAGCTTTGCGTATAGCAAAGTCGGCGTGTGCAGTCATACGCGACATCCTGTCAATCCGGCATCCAAGGTAGGTCACGGCCTTCTCATATGCGATCTCCTGGCCTCCGAGGGTTAGCGGTGGTGGTAGATTTCTATAGCGGCGACTGAGTAGAGCGGTCGTCTTGCTAACATTGACGGGCATCCTCCACTCATCCAACCATGGTGGCAGCAGGTCCAGCAGACGTTGCATCCTGGCAGCTGCAATGTGGGCTCTTCTGGACGACGTGAAGTATACGCTGTCATCCGCAAAAAGCGCTAGTTCGACGTCGTTCTCCCATTCATGCCAGTGTCCTGCCAGGGTAGGAATGTCATTAGTGTACGCCGCGTACAGGGCTGGAGACAGGCAGCTGCCCTGTGGCACACCAGCTGTAATGGGTTTTAATCCTGTGTGCCACACCCGGCCGAACGCCTTCTCGATATCGAGAAAGATGCCCAACGATATGCGGCCCCGGTTGTGCTCGGCCGCAAGCAGGTGCAGCACTCTGGTCAGCTGTGTTGCTGTAGAGTGATCCCTCCTGAATCCATGTTGCACCGCCCGAAGTTGGATGCACGGGCGGAGACGTCTTAACAGTAATCTTTCGTACAGTTTAGCTATATGTGGTAGCAGCGTGATCGGCCTGTAGTTGGCAGCACTACGCCTGTCCTTCCCGGATTTTGGCAAGACGATAACTTTGCCTTTCTTCCAGTCCTTCGGGAAGTGGGATGTCCGCAATATGCCGTTGTAGAGCCGACCTATCTCTACAAGGACTCTATTGGGCAGCTGTCGTAGTGCAGCGTTGGTAATCCCGTCATGCGCCGGCGCCTTCCTCGGTTGCAGGCGGGTTACTGTCTTCCGCAGTTCAGCGGGGGAGATGAACCACTCTCCTGCAAGCGGTGGCGCGGGCGACGACAGGAGCTCCTGCACGCGGCTCTCTTTTCGGACATGGATTTCCAGGAACTCCGCACTTGCTGGGTTCGGCATAAACTGCTCCTTGAAGTGCTTAGCTAGGATCCGCTCTGCCCTTGGCATCGTAACGTTGAATGCCCGCGTTGTTGGTCAGCGGGCAAACAGGTGGTCGAGTTTTCGTTAATTGCCGGTTCAATTTGTAGAGCGACCCATGATGTTGCCTTCCATATGCGCCGCTCCCAGGCCTCTCCTCTGTGGGCCTGTATTGTAACCGACAGTTCGTCTGACAAGGTGTTTAATTTTCTTTTTACTCTGGGGCAGCGAGTGCGCGCCCAGAGCTTTCTCAGCGCTCTTTTGTGATTTAGCTCCACGCGTATTCTTAGCGGCAGCTCCTCTTTTCTCCCCGAGAGAGGGACGATCGTAGAGGCCGCGTTGAGGGCCTCCTGGATACTCGTGGTTATTCTAGTTGCAGCGGCCTCTACGTCGTCCGCTGAGTTGATCGGTGTATGGACTGGAGATCTCTCCTGCAGGTGTTGGTAGTAGAACCTCCAGTCGATCTTGGTCTTGACAGCTCTGGGCGACGAAGTCACTGCCTTAGTGCCAAGGGTTATCAGAATCGGGAGGTGCTGTGTATTTAGGTCGTACAGCACTTCTACCACTACTGGATAGTTGACGTTCCTAGTGAGCACGATGTCCAATACATCCGGACGCTTCCTAGGGTCAGTAGGGATGTGCGTCGGTTCCTCGGGACCTAGAACGTCGTAATTGTGGTTTTCTGCGTCGTCATATTGCTCACGACCCGGCGGGGTGATCACTCTGGACCCCCACGCCAGGTGTTTGGCGTTCAGGTCCCCGGCGATGATGGTGGGTGTCGTACCTTCCATTACCGTCCGGATGTCTGAGGAGTGAAATGGAGTCCCTGGCGGGCGGTATGCTGCAAAGTTCCTTAGTTTCTCGCCCGCCGCCTCCATTTTTATCCCCATTGAACGCATCGTCTGGAAGTCTGGCAGGTCCAGCTCCTGGTGGATAATGTCTCTCCTCACCAGAATCGCTGTCCCTCTATAAGCGATCCCTTGAGGATCGACCTCGTCCCTCCTGTAGATGGTATAATTAGGCAGCTTGAGATGCGTTGTTGGTCGTAATTTGGTTTCACCCAGCAAGATCACCTGGATGTCCTGTTGCTGGGTGACCGTGCGGAGTTCGTGGATCCTTTGACGAATCCCGTCCGGGTTCCAGTAAAGCAGACGCAGGTAACTATCCTCCGTAATGCCTTGCCAGTAGTGATGCCAGCGCCTTCATGACGGTGGTAACGGGGTCTGTCCCGGCCCTTATGTCGGCCAGGACTTGTGTTCCGACTTCGATGGCTATGCCTATCAATCTGTGGATGGTATCAGCTGTCTCGAAGCCGGACGTTGGTGGTCTGCGTTCTCCACTACGAAGTGAAGGTACTGGTCTCGGGGCATTAGTAATTGTCTTCCTTTGGGTAGAGCGCGCTCTGTATGTAGAGCGGGCTCTACTTTCTGGTAGAGCCCTTTCTGGCGCTCTACCTGCCGTAGCTGTTGCTGGTGTTCTTGCAGTAACCTGCGCCTGCGAGGCTATCGGTCCTGTAGTTGTAGGGGTAGAGGTACTCACAGCCTGAGGAGGAGGCTGTTCCGTTTTCCTACTCCTGTTCCTCCGCCTCTTCCTTTGAGAGGGTTGCCTCTCAGTGGCATCATTGGCAGGAGGTCGGAGAGTGACCCCGGTGGTTGCTCTTTGCTCTATGGATTCCACCGGGGTTATCCTCCTCAGGACCGGGCAGCGGCGATCGTTGGCCGTATGGCTTTTAGCGCAATTTGCGCACTTTGGCTCTTCCTCTCTACCCCTTGTGCAAAGGCTGGCAATATGCTCTCCAGCACAGCGAACGCATTTCACTGGCCTGAAGCGGTTTGCGGAGGCATGTCCGAAAGCTTGGCAACGGTGGCATTGTGCTGGTCCCGTCTTTCTCTGCCAGGCTTCGATGACTACTCCTCTCATGTAGAGGAGTTCGTCAATACAGTATAGTTCTTGGAGCCGCTCCAGGCTCAGATGCTCCAGCTGTGCATAGTAGAGGCAGCCCGATCTGCCTCTACGTGGTGGTATGGCTTTTGCCCGGATAGCCTCCTCGATCATCTTGGTTTCGGTGCCCACTGGCAGGCCCCGGATGCCCACTTTAGTGGGCTTCTCCTCTGCCGGGGTGTAGCAGTACCACGGGCATTGGGAAGGTGGCCCAATTTCTTATTGAGGACCTCGAAGTGCCTGGTCCAGTCCGGGAAGCATTCTGCGACAATCGGCGGATATCTCGACTTCTCCTTCTCCTTCTCAGTTTTCTGAGGCTCCTCCGCTGATTGCGGTCGTGGTACTGCAGGGGCCGCAGCCATGTGGGCATAGCTCGCTGACGGCCACTGTCCGTCGTCAAGAGCTAACCCAGACGGGTTGGTAGTTTGCACTGGGGATGATCTCCCGGCTGATGCAGCTAGGGTTGCGTACGTCGTAGAGCCCCAGCTGTAGGACTCCTCACCTCTTTGCTCGAATTGGGCCGAGTCATGACTGCGTCGGTCCGGAGAGATGGATGGTGGCTGTTGTGGCGGTGATGGCGACTTAGGAGGTGAGGTGTGGACCTTCTTGCTTGTCGCTGTTTGGGGATCCTCATCATCCGATGATGCTGATGATGGTTCTGATGAGTCACCGATGCGCTGCCTCTTCTCGTAGAGGGAGGCTTCGGTCTCAGGTGGCGTGTGCCTTCGTGGCGTCTTCATGGGCCGCTGTTGTTGGGAGGGCAACGGTTCACGCCCAGTGGTACACTCAGGTACGTTGGGCGAGAGTGCTGCCCTCGGTGCGGACTCCTTACCCGGCGACGAAGGATTACGGGTTGGTATTTGAGAGTATGAAGAGACTACTCTCATCCTCTCCGGGTTGAAGATATCGCGATAGGCGATTGGCCTCTCCAACACGCCAGGTTGGTCTGGTGGTTTCCTTGATTTAGGAGGAGGCTCCCCCTTATCTTTACCTGACATGTCCCTAACCTAACAGTCAGCGGTAATCTACTATAGGCCCTATCTATTTTCCAGCCGATCGGCAGCAGATGTTGGTGCGCGACGCGGATGGTGGTGATGTTATAAGAGTGACTATCCTCACTGTGGGCACTGCCTAGCCCTTTTGCAACAAAAGGGTTGGGGGAAGTGCGATGGTGGCACTTTAGTACGCGACTGGGCACAAAATGCACGTAACGCATAAAGTGCCAAGAATCACCTAGGGGCCGGTGACCTCGACGGCTCACGGAATCACGGGACTCAACGATTGGCGGAGTATGTCGTACCGGCGGTCATTTGCAGCCACTGCTAACTACAAATAACGCACACCTAGGAGATCCTTAGTGCCTAAGTGTATGCGCAAGCACAGACCGACAAAAACGACACGACCGGAGAGAGATCAGGCATAGGATCAACGGGGCTACGTGATTTCCGAGGCACGAGGGTGAGACATCGCTATCTACCTGACTCAGAGCAGCCACTGAGAATTTCTTGAGGGTAAAACTCAATAATTGATTTTTGGCCCAAGCCGAGATTAAAACCCAGGACCTCTTGACGAGCAGTCACACAACTATAACCACTAGAATAACGAGGCAGTCATTAATAATTTGTAGTATAATTTTTTTATTTTGGAAATACTCGTATAGGCAACACAGATAGTGGTAACATATCTTGTAACATGACATAATTTGAATTATTCATGTATATCTCTCGGAGGGCATAGTTCCGAATGCTTCAAGAAGTCTGAATTCTGAATATAAAGGAAATGTAGACGTCTTTGTCGTTTTCGAATCTCCATACATAATGTGCGTGAGAGTACGTGAGTATATTTTTGATACTCAATCACGTATTAACGACAAAAATTGGCAAACAGCTCAAGTCCTGAATTAGCACTTGGAATATTATGCAAAGCAAGAAAACTAAATGTATAAAAGTTCAAAATAGACAGGTGTTTCTATTTCCATAAGCCACAGATAGAATCTTATTTTTAACTGTATAGAAATACAACAAAACCATATTATAGTATTCTTATCTAGTTGGGATACATAAAAATAATTATAAAACATGTAACTATATAATAAGTATGAATATGATAGAATTAAATATGCTCAGACAAATACCCACTTCTGGGTAAAAAAAGAAAAAACGAGTTTTAGGTGAAAAACTAAAAAAATCGGCGGATGATAAGGGCACATATTATTACTGTTGGGTATTTATGTTACAGTACTCTCACCTGCTTGGGCAGTATAAGTATATAAAAGAAAATGTTTATTAATATAGAATAGGGGTGACATGCGAGCACACAGTCCACTTGGTGGTATGTTGATGCTATGGCTTATAGACTTTTACATTATACTCGATTAGGCATCAAAATGCAGATGCACTTGCCACCTCTGAGAATCAAGATGGAATGCCTCTTTTCCAGCAAAAAGGATCTCTGGTACACTCATCACACTAAAAACAGCAGCTTTTTGAACTGATTTTCTGTATTATTATTAATTATATGTTAATATTTTACTCACCCAAACATTTCAAATTCTACATTTCAATAGATGTATGATCTAACTTCGTAAACTCAGATCCATTGTTACCAACTTCAAATCTAAAATAAGGTAGAAATAATTGTACCGTTTTTACATGCTCGGTGGTGAAACAAAACAAAGTAAAGAAACCTGCATGACTGCGGAATAAAATAAACCTCGCTTTGGAGAATCGCGGTGGAATAACCGTTTTGAAATCTTCTCTGAAAGAAGGAGAGACAAGACCTGAGCCCAGGAGTTTTTTTTTTCTTAAAATACTTGCCACTACATTAGACTTTGTCTTCTATTGTGAGGCAGTTTAAATGTATAACTTGCACAAGGAAAAACATCCCACCGGGAAAAATTACTCGTAGGTCATACAGATATTTCTTCCGAGCGAGATTTGAACTTGGGGCCCTTGCCGCCTTAACTCATTGCTAAGCCACTGCACTACAGACCCGTGGGACATATATAATGCAACTTTACTTTTTACATTTACCGTATCCTACACAGAACTAAATCCAAAAAAGAAATGAGACAAAACGTGCAAATTTTCGAAGTAGCGATTCTTATGCAAATAAGTAGGATAGATGGTATCGCGTCGTGGAGATCATGCCGACTTGCATGGAATCAAGAGAAAATAGTCGTTGAATTTAAATAAAATTCACGGTTTTTACACATTTTGTTATTAGTGAATAATATCATGCGCAATTTTATGTGTGACATTAATTTAAAATTGAATAGAAGTAATTATGGAGCTTATCGCATTTAACTTCAGTACAACCGTGTAGTGGCGGTAAAGAATATCCACTGTCCCGTATTCGTAAGAGGCGACAGTGGGAAACTGACACAGAAGATGGGCAGCAGTATTTTTTGATACAAACAACTGCACCTGCCAACCGCTTGCCACTGCGTTGCAACTGTGGCAAATTATATTATCCTCACTATGAATCCATCTATGGGGAGGCTTTTGTTTGGCAGTTTGCTTTTGACAGGCTATGACCTTTATTTAAATATCATTTTACAGTATACGATGACAAACGTGGTAGAGCCATGCTGCAGTTATATTAGTAGTATAGTTGTAGCACGAATGGGTTGGCTTGACCGGAAAAGGATCACGCTCTCACAGAATACCACCGTGAAATAGCAGCTTAATGCTGCTGTGTTTCGTATAGTGAGTTTAGAGAACCGGAGATCCTTTTTACTGGAAACGAGGCGTTCCATCTTAGTCCTCACGGGTGACAACGTATCTGCATTTTAAGTTGTAATCGAGGATAGATGTGGATGACTATGAGCCGCAGCAACCGCTTACCATCAGGTGGACTGTGTGCTCGTTTGTCCTCTATCCTATAAAAAAACGAGCACACAGTCCACTTGATGGTAAGTGGGTGTTGTGGACACGACGCAGACATCTACATTTATCCTCAATCAGAAATCAAAATTCAGATGCGTTATCACCCCAGAGGACTAAGACGGAATGCTTACTTTCCGGTAAAAAGAGTCTCCGGATCTCTACACTCACCATACGATACACAGTAGTATTAAGCTGCTATTTGACGCTGGTATTCTGTGAGACTGAGTGAGGCTTCGCAACGTAAAATAATGTTATTTTATGTTACAAAACGAAGATTAAATGAAAAGACTGCTGCTATGCGATAGAAATAGTTTGGATGATGGTATGGTCTAGAAAAGTTTTTTTTAAGATTAATAATTAAAAATCTCTTTCAGCGACCAAACGCTGCTGAGAGTTTTGTTCTTTATTTTTATAAATAATATATTTTTGTTTGTTCCGTGGTGCAATGGCTTAGCATTGATTAGCAGCAAGAGGCCGTTGGTTCGAATCCCGCACGGGACCATTATTTGTATGAGCTACAAGTTTTATATTTTTTTCGGGTTTCGATGTTTGTTCTTGTGCAATTTATGTATATAAACCGTCTCCACGATATAAATAGGACGTCCTAGACTGGTATTATCACTTTTTTGACTAAACAAGTTTGACAAAATACAAGAGCACCGAGAGCTACAATACAGATTCCTAAAACAGATTATGCGTGATGCTATTGAAAATTGAAAATGAAATTGAAAATTAAAATCGTCCTTATTTCCATAGAGAATATGGTAAGGTGTTACCGTCTGCTTTTAACACCATAATTAAGAAGTTTAATCAAAAACCACGTTTATCAATGCAAGGCTTCAGGACCCCATTAGCTCGTTCTGTATAGATTTGACCGGACGGTATCCCGGCAAGATTATGACATTAGGCATTCAAAAAGCTCAGTGCTGCGTTGCGGAAGACTGAAACTTATAATATGGAGTATCTTTAATTAAAAGATGAAGAACACCTTGGATTCTGAAAAGCACTCTAAGCTTTGCGGGAATAAAAATAAGTAATAAACAACGCGATAAATCATGAAATTAATTTTTCAATATGTATAAATACTATTTATCTATACAAATTAATACGATTGAGGTGTCTTTTTATTGTCAAAATAACAGGTTTTTACTAAATGTACTCGAAAAACAAAAAAGTAAATTTAGTTTTCTATTTTCTGACTATTTTTTTCGACCTATCTCCGACATTGCTATACCAATTTTGACGGGCCTTTCACTGGCAGATAGCTGATATTATAAGGAGTAACCTTGGTTACTTTTAATTTAGAAAAAGAGTTATGGTTCCGCGCAAAAAATTTAAACCCATGAAATCCAATCGCAATAAATTCCACGCGGACGAAGTTGCGGGGAACAGCTAGCGTAATTTAATTAACTTAAATAATACTAGTTTTTACGGATTTTATCGCATATATTATGGTCACGGAGGGAACTGAGATGTTCAACGTTCAGATGTCATAGTTAACCACGGTTACCATAGATTAAAATGATTAACTTTTGTTCCTGTCTACGCAGTATGAACTTATGGTGTCTTAAAGTCTTGCAGTTGTATGCTTCGGTTGGGATTTAATTTTATTAATTATATGATCTTAAGTAGATGGTAGCACCCAGACATCGTCTGTATTGAAATTATTTTTTTTTTGATTTCAATAGCCTCGCGAATCATCCTTGGAAGGAATCGGTGTTCTTTAGCGAAAATTTGTGGCCTATCAAAGCTGATCTAGTGACGAGGGCGATAATATCACCAACAATGAGGTTCTTAACACCTTGCGAATTCTAGACATGACTAAAGCTAGTAGTATACCGGCTATAGTTCTAAAGGTCTGTGCACCTGAGTTGTCTAAAGTAAACCAAATGCTCAGGCCAGTCGTTATTAAATCCAGTCCGAAACAGAGGCTATGATTGAGCGTGTGAATCTCACACTACAGAAAGTCTCTAAATGGGGCGATGCCAATCTCGTGAGATTCAGTGCCTCTAAAACACAAGCGTGTCTTTTCACCGCTAAAAGGAGGCTTCCGGAATGTATCCTTGGAGTACACTGACCGCCTTTAAATGTTAGGGGTTGAATTTTCTCCGAACCTCAACGTTGTTCATTGAGTCCAGAGCCGAAGCAGTTCCTAGGAAACTTGGTGCTCTTGCAAGGGTGCGGTGGTACTTCATGCCGGGACAGCTTCTTACCTTATATAAAGCTCAAGTCGGGTCGTGCATGGAGTACTGTTGTCACATGTAGTCTGGTGCTGCAAAATATCACCTGGCAGCATTGGACTCAGTGCAGAGACGTACTAAGAGGCTTGTGACCTTGATTTGGTTGAAACCAACGTTGTCTGCCTCGAGCACAGGCGTAGAATAGCCAGCCTCTCGGTATTCTATAGGATGCATTTCGGAGAGTGTGCGCAGGAATTGCATGCTTTAATTCCTCCCTCTTCTTTCCACCATCGGATGACCAGGCGGTCGGCGGGTCTTCACCCCTTTGTTGTCGATATTTCACGCATTAGAACCAAACGGTTTGCTTCGACTTTTTTAATGCGTACAGCAAAGGAGTGGAATAATTTGCAGGCGTCTATCTGGGCGAACACAATCTGGGCGTCTTCAAGGCAGGAGTGAATAGACATTTGTTACGCTAAGACAGTGCGATTTACCATCTAAGGCTGCGTCACCACTTGCCATCAGGTGCAATCTTGTAGTCAAGCTCTGGCTTATAAACATTTTAATTACAACATTTATTGTACTATAAATGAAAAAATATTTTTTTTTAATTTTCGTAGTAAATTTAATATAAACTACAAAACTAATGAGTAGTATGCTTACTGGTACAATGTTGCATAAATAGACAATCAGTATCGAGACGCCTAGCATATTTGTGATAAGAAAATCTCGGTCCGCCTGCGCGAGGAACACTGTTGACTGAGCCGCGTTGGCACTAAACACTTATTTTGGGACCAGCACACTGGTGCCATTTAGTTAGCGCGGTCAGTCTGGTTCTTACGCTTGTAATATATAAGTCAATGTTTGAGCACTGCAAGAGCGCAACAACCCATTAAATTAAGCCCTGAAACTAGATTTACTTTGTATTTGAATTATTCGCAATGGAAAGTCGTTTTCAACCCCAGTAGAGTTTTCATTATCTTACTATACGTAATATATTTTAACCATTTATGCTAATATGTATATATACTAGCTTGCCAGACAGACATTGTTCTGCCCTTTTCGACAACTCTTTGTCCTATTAAAAATACTTAAATTCGCAAAAAAAAATTTGCGGGTCACTCATGGGCAAAGAAACTATCTTATCTCTCAAGTTGGACCGAACTGCACACGATGTGCAAATTTGATTTAAAATCGGTTAAGTAGTTTAGGAGTCCATTGCGGGCAAACAACGTGACACGTAATTTATTTATTTATATATATATATATATACATATATATATATATATATATATATATATATATATATATATATATATATATATATATAAAGATTATTTAGTTCTTTATATTTGTTATACTATAGTTTATTTTAGTCAATTTCAAAAAAGACTGTATTTTGTGTATCTTATGCAATATTCTTGCCAATTTTGAATCGTGTTCATTTTTGTTAAGTGGACCTTTATCTTAAGAAATCCTCGCTATACATTCAGATACAACACTCTTAGGGCCTACGCTCACAGACGGCACAGAATAGCACGACGTAGCGTAGTATACTTCGGCATGCCGAAGGATCCTGTAGCACGCCGCAGCATGCTGAAAGATCCTGTGTCATCCCGCAGCATGCCAAACAAGTCAAGACGTGCTCGTATATTGGACTCTTGCGCAAGTTGTTGAGATCGCCACCACAACGGTGTATATTCAACCGTGTTTCAACTACTTAGCATTTAAATTGCTTTAACAACGTAAAGTAACCTATGCGTTTCATATATTTCGTGCTGCGGTATCCCTTGGAATGACGTGACTTGCCGCAGCATGCCATGGTGTCGCGCGAGACGTTTCCATCTATTTGTGTTTAAATAAAGGAATTTCTGTGCTAAGATAATTAAAATAACGTCGAAAATCTTTTTTCCACAAAAAAAATCCTTTGACACGCCATGCCTAATAGATATTATGACACATAGGAGGGGGACCAGAGGTGTTCAACAGCCTTTGGAGCCTTTGCTGTTATAGTTAACTTGGGACGTTTTTTCTTATAAATATTAATATTGGTTTCAACTATGCAGAGAAATTCTATAGTATCTTGAAGTCTTTTAAAAGTCGACTGTTGCACAAATGCCTCCCCCATATGTTGCACTATAGGAGGGATTTGGCCATAGTTGCCAAGCTTAGAAGGTTTACTGCTGGGATGATAACCGCAGTTATTTATTTTCTTGAGTTGTTACCAAGAGCACGTTGCTGCCGATCTACTGTTTCAGTTTGTATCAGTCACCTCTTGTGACACGATATAGGGTAGGCGACATTTTTACATCACCACTACAGAGACAATATGTTTATACGTACATATTATGTTTTTGCCCAAATATTACTTTCGTTTGGGAATCAACCTTTAAAAACCCATGCGTAAAAAAACTAAGAATCTTATTTAATAACATAATATTTAAGCCTTATAAAAGCCAGGGCGTTAGCAGCTGTCACCTAATTTTAAGCCTCATGCACTATTTCACCGCGTCGTATTACTACGGATTATATCCGGATTATACCATAGCTATGCAACTGTGGAGAATAAATTATTGCGGTAATATTTCGAACTCGTTAACTTCGATTTTGTAGATATATATTTTTTTATATTAAGCGACTATACGGCCCACCTGATGGTAAGTGTCAAACGCCACACGACTTTTAAGGTAAGTTAAATTAAACGCGATATAATCCGTAAAATTAGTTTTAATCAAGAGATCGTTTTTTTTAAGGAAATTCTAAATGTACAGAAATCCTTTGTACTGAATCCTATTTTTTCCCTCTTTGCTCTGTGGTGCCAGCGTAAGAAACCTATTTCGTACCATGAGTGGTGATGTGACGAGTGGAATAATTTGCGTGGATTAAAAGCATTGAGAATAGTTTAATCAATAAACTCTGCTCCATAACCCTTCCAGAATTGAGAGTAGGTCAATGTCGCGCAAAGAAACTCAAGAGTGACTTAACGTTACTATGTAACTGCTTTTTTATGAGGAAAGTCCCACGTATACACGCTTCGCTGGGTCACTGTAAAGACACAGCCTTAGAAGCGTAAGAAATAAATTCGGTCAACGTGTTTGATGTCGTCAAAAAAAAACCGATATAAAAGGTTGTCAGAGCAACAAGTAATAAAAAAAATAAAAACTAATTTTGTACTATTGCACGTTTAAACAAATTCTTATGTATGTGAAAGATGACGAAATTGACGTGACGGGAAAAACCTAGCGGATAACTCCCGGGCGAGTCGGCCACTCGGGAGCGTTCCTCTCTGGTCTCGCCCCTCACCGCACTACACAATTGCCCGGTATGAAACTCTTTGATGACTGAATGTTAATAGTAATTAGAATGTGGTAGAGTTATATCGGAATACATAGATTTAAAACCCTTTGGCATTCCATCTTCCACGCATATCAGCAAGACAACACAACCGCTGTCATAAACATTCGTTTTTTTTAATATAGAAGAGGGGGCAAACGAGCATGCGGCTCACCTGATGTTAAGTGACTACCGCCGCCCATGATCAACCGCAACACCAGGAGAATTACAAATGCCTTGCCGGCCCTTTAGAAAGGAGTAAGCTCTTTTCTTGAAGGTCCGTAGGTTGTATTGGTCCGAAAAAATCGCCGGTAGTAAATTATTCCACAGAGAGGTCGTAGGCGGCAGAAAACTCCTTGTGAAAATTACAGTGATGGACCGTCAAGCATCCAGATGGTGTGGATGGTACTGGGACGTTTGCCGCGTAGTGCGTTTACGAAATTTGGCGGTTGGGATTAATCCGAACAATTTCTCGGAGCACTTCCCGTGGTATATGCGAAAGAAAATGCAAAGAGATGCAACATCTCTTTGCAGCGCCAGTGAAACGAGCCAATCGGAAAGCACTCGATCGGCGACAATTCGAGAAGCTTTGCATTGGATGCGGTCAAGTGGAAGGAGCTGGCACTAGGGGAGCCCTAGCCCAGAGATGGAACAGTATTCCATGTACGGCCTTGTAAAGTTGCAGGCGGTGTGCCGGCATGCAATACTGTCCCGCTCTGCTGAACACGCCAAGCTTTTTAGAGGTGAATTTGGCCTTCTCTTCCAAGTGATCACGAAACTGCACGTCACTCGATATGTCGACGCCGAGGATTCCTGGCTGAGGCAACAAGGGAATTGCCTTGAAACTGGGGAGATACGACAAAGGGGTTCTCTTTAGCGGTTAACGCGCAAACTTGTGTTTTCTGAGGGTTAAACTGGACTAGATTTAATCGCCCCCAATCCGAGACTTTTTTATAAAGACTCAACTTCAGACACCAGTTCGTCCCGGTACTCGGAGACGTTTTCCCGAGAAATATTGGCAAGGCCGATGTACAGAACATCACCAGCGCTGTCATATCATCGTTGCTTTATCAGAGCTAATTGCCTTAATGCGGATCCTCAACGTTAAAAGACAACAGTTGCCCCTAACTCCCATAGCAATAATCGCTAAAATACAAAGTAATCACACGTCCTCCTTCTTCACCAATCTTCCCGAAATACCACGTGGTGGTTGTGGAGTTTCAAATACGCTTAGGGAACAACCATTTGAAAGCATCAGCCTTCTGGGTGAGTAGCAGATCCGGTCTATAGCGCGGCTGTAGCACCATAGCGTGGCGTAGCAGTGTATAGCGTACCATAATTCTCTAGCGCCGATACAACGACAATGACTACGAGTTCTTAATTATTTTGAATTACACAAAATAACAATAATAAAAGAAGAAGAAGAAGAAGAAAAATGATAAACAAAACGAAAATATATCATAAAGTAGGTAAACATCAAAAAGGGGGATGCCCATTTTCGGCCATGGAACGCCCAACAATATGCATTTGTTAAAAAATATATGATTAAAACTACTTTTACGGATTTTATCGCGTTTATTTTTACTTTTTATTTTTAATTCCCGACGTTTCGGGCGCTTTCCAGCACCCATGATCACGGGGGACTGAGATGACTGATGTCCCGATGTCATTGTTAAAATTCATAATTAAAAAAATATATCTTTATTTATGGTTATTAATCGCGGTATTCATTTATCCTAAAAAGATGGGAATATTTTTGCACAAAAAAAGGTACTGAAACGATAAAAATAAAATTAGGTAAATGCGTAATTCATTATAGTGCCACCAATTTATCTGTTCAGGTGGACAAAATTGGAACTAAGGCCGCCATTTTGTAAATGACATTTTTATAAAATATAAATAATATATATAATAACACTAATTCTCACTAATTTTAATATATTAACACAAAATTTGTTTCATTTTATATTATGTGTACCTAATGAATATGTAGTCACCTATTTCCTCGGCGAATTTCTTAAATGGCAATAGTAAGCACTCCACTAGCGATTCTGTAAACTGAACAGATAAGTTGATGGCACTATAGTTTGTTGATAAAATAAAAAATGTTGCCAGTCTTAATTCTCATTAAAACCGATTCCCTTTTTTAATCGATTATTTATGGTGTCATTATTACAATGCTAATATATATTTTCGTTAATTATTATGATGTTATGATATAGGTGTAAAGCAACCGTTGACAACGGATATTTATCCAAAGTAGCCGATACGCAACCGTAGTCAACCAGTTGTTTATCCGACTACAGACAAAAAAGGATGGTTATGTTTTTACTGTGCGTGCGGGTGGTTAAGCTGAATCGGTTTTTTGCAATGGTGCTTAAAAACTACTTGACCGATTTAAAAAATTCTTTCATCATTACAATTATATTATGACTGTGAAACGTACGATCCATTTTATGATAGAGGACGTTACTTTCAACGAATATATTTATTTAGCTAAACTCGTAAAATACTTTCACAGCTATAATGTTATGTATAATTATAGATATCTAATGTAGGATGCATTTTATTAAAGTAGCGCCTATAAATATGTAATAAACACATATTTACAGGCGCTCTTTTCTGTAAATATGTGTTTATTAGCTAATCTCGAAAAATACTTGACCGATTTTGAAAAAAACTTTGACCATTACATTGCTAATGATCAAAGTTTAGTTAGTGGTGTGATAAAATCATATTATGAAAATAATTATTTTAATATTAATACTTTCTAAATAAATAAATGTAAATACCTACCTAAGGTGATCAAATCCTATTATTACTTTTACAATTTAACAATCGTATTTACACACTTTACCTACTTAGGTTGATTGTTTTAGATGTAGGTAATAAATCTAAAATAAGAGAGATCCACTTAAACGAAAAAATAATTAATAAAATATAACTAAAAGTTGGAAAAAGTGGCACAATGTTAATCGGCCTCGCAAGTCAATGAAGAGTTCCGTAATAACAAGCATAGATTCCACATCGAGTTAAAATACAACTATCATTATTGCCAGCAAAAAGTTACTTTGTTTTTCCTAGTGTTTGTATAAAGGACAAAATTGTGATTGCGGTTCTTGAAAATAAGCTACTTGTAGCTCAACAAAAAGAATTAATCTATATTATAGGGCTTTCTGTGGTTTATTAATTACGAAAAAGAAAAACTTATTGATTAAAAAAATATTTTTATCAATTTCAAGACAAAACAACCGTTGTTATCGGCTTGGTTGAAACGTTAACAACCGCCTTTACATCTGTAGTTATGATAATTAAATAAGCGATTTAATAGCTGATTTACAATGAATTCTATGCAGTATAACACAACGTTACTGCACAATATAACTGGTATTCTTACCTTTTCTTAACAATACATTTAAAACGAAATCATGTTATGATAATTAAACAAGTGAATTTCTAGCTGATATGAATTTTTTAGAGCATAACAAAACACTACTGCACAATTAACTGTTCTTAAAAATACACTTAAAATAGAATTTAAATAAATAAAGGAAATTTTTTTTACGTATTACATTTTAAAAAGCGAGCAGAAGTTAAAACGCCTCCAAGATTATTCTCTTTTTATGAAATTATTAATCGAATAATAATCGAATCGCTATGGATATTATGATGTTATGATAAAATTAAACAAGCGAATTACTAGCTGATTTACTATGAATTCTTTAGAGTATAACAAAATGGTACTGCACAATTTAACTGTTATTGTTATCTGTTTTAACAATACATTTAAAATGGAATCATGTTATGATAATTAAACAAGTGAATTTTTAGCTGATTTACCATGAACTGTTTAGAGCATAACAATACGCTACTCCACATTTTAACTGTTCTTAAAAATACACTTAAAAATAATTTAAATAAATAAAAGAAAATATATTTTAAAAAGCGTGTAGAACTTAAGGCGCCTCAAATATTATTATTTTTTATTAAATTACTAATCGAATAAAAATCGATATCTTTTCGTTGTATTTATGTTAGTTATGTGGCAACATCAAATCTGACAGCTATAGGAAATATGTCATGCGAAATGAAATCACAATTCAACAAGTAAAAAGTATGTCAATACAATCTCAAAATATATTCGAATGTATAATATTAAAGTATAATTATTGTGTACTAAATTTAGCTTAACCTAATTCTATATTCCCTGCCCAGGCTAATACCCTCCTATAACTAGATTTTTACTCTATATTGTGTGGTCCACAATTCATATTTAGTTGTTTTGTTTTTATCCACATTCTCACCTAATAACCACTAACTCCTTTTCCACCGAAAAGCCTCAAAACAAGGTGTGTCAGACCGAAGACCGGACATTGGCTGAATTATTGTGACATTATCACAATACCAAGGGCCATATAGTTATTTTAAAAAAAAAAAAACAAGTAAAAAGATACTAGAGAATTTGCAAGTAAATAGTTGCCATTGTGTTATTTTGTTTGTTATTTATCAAATAAATTTTCAAGAACTCATATGGAGTGAGATTATCGATCACATTATAGTGTCACAACAGTTAAAAGTAAGTGTTCAACAGTTTTTAATTTATTAATTCTAGTGCTGATATTTGATAGTGATGAATGAATGAAATGATGAAGTTGTTTTATTTTTTAACATATGCACAAGCTATATCCGACAAACATAATATCTTATTTGTAACACGGCAATAAGATTAGCTAGCTAACACCAGATAGTTACGAAATGGACAATTTTTATCAAATACCAAGAAAATAAGACAGTCGATTTTAATTGTTTTTCGACTACTGGTAGGCAGTCAGTCCTTAATTATTAAGTAATATAGGGCATTAAGTTTTAAGTAACATTTACCTATATTTGAGTTTAAAGTAAACAAATCTATTTTATTTTGTTCACTTTGTCTTATTTTTTTTATTTAATATTATTTCAGTTGCCACCGTCATCGCGTGAGTGTCATGATTGCTGGCGAAGGACTGATAAAGCAGCATCACGTTAAACTTTGGAACGGGAACCATCTGAGTCATCTAGTTCGTCCTTGTTGCAATCTAAAGTGAGTAATGTATTGAACCTAGAACAACAAAGCTTAGATCATACATCGTACAATATACTGCTGCCTAATTTTGTAAGAGCACCACTCACACAAAATCAATGTTTTTACCGGGTTGTAACAATTTCAATCAACTCACTGTTCCATCAGCATTGCGGGTATGTCTTTTTGTGAATACAATTACTATGTACCTCCAGAATGTAGAATCAGTAACTACCATTTAAATAGTAACTCATGATATTTACTTTTAGAATCACAAATATAGATTTTGAAAATATTTACAATATGCGCGAATATACTGTACATTATTATCTAGGCTTATCAAAGGCACAATACCAATAAATTCTGTCTGAAGTTCTCAAAATGTCAAGTGAACATAGTGGATGTTTTGCACTTGCTGTATATTTGATGAAAGTAAGAACAGGAGAGTGATGAATGCACATAGGCATTATAACAAGTGCCAAGAAACAAATTAGAGCGGCTCATGAATATGGCCCACGAAATATTAAATCAGGATGTTGTTTCTATGAATTTTATCCATCGTTACCACTCTCTGTGCCAAATTCTATTCAGTAATTATGATATTATATCAGAGGCAAATAATTTCTTAGCTTTCTTAGATGTTTTTGTTATCCAAAATCCTAACAATATCATAGGTCACACTGTGTATAGAAAAAAGATCCATACAAACTGATATTTAAGCGGTGAATCTCGCCATAATCCTTCACAGTTAGTTACTGTGAGCAAATCTTTGTTACAGAGAGCATATGGGATCTGTGAGAGCAAGCACCTGGCCGCGGAGCTTCAGCATGTCAAGCAGGTTCTGCACAAAATCAAGCTTCGGGTCCCACGTTTACGTCACAGTGACCGAGTGAAGCCGACCGCAGTTGAGTGTGTGCCTGCTGTATGACAAGGGTGTCACCCCAACCAGATAGACATACATCAGATTTGATAGACCACAAATCCTCGTGAAAGAACCTTCATTCCTACCAAGGATGATATGTGAGGCTATTGAAATTAAAAAACATCCTAATTTCAATAGAGAAGGCAGTTGGGTACTACCACCTGCTTGGGACACTATAATTAATAAAATTAAAACTAAACCCAAGCATACCACTGCAAGACTTAAAGATAGAGTAAGTTTAATCTGCATAGATTGGACTATAAAAATAATAATAAAAAGCTGAAGGTACTCCATGTCCCAATACTGACATTGGGATGGCAGTCACCTCAGTCCCCCGTGACCATGGGTGCTATAAAGCACCTGAAACGTCGGGAAATAATAATAATAATATAACCATTTATTTCCGAACTTTGGGGTTACATAATATTTGTGTTTGAGTTCCTATTGTAATACTAGTTAAAGTAAGTCCCTCTGTTCGGTGTGCCTTTTGGCATAGGCCTCCAAAAAAAATCACGCGTCGGGAATTAAAGGTTAAAGAAATTAAAAGCAATAAAATTGGTAAAAGTAGTCGTTAAAAACTGTATTTGTGAAAATAAAAACTTTTATATCATAGAAGTCCCGACTTTTTTTAAATCAATTCCTTAACCATTTCATTATTTTAATTGCATATTATCATTTCCATATGCTTTCATATGTGGGCACCCATGGCCGAAGTGTCTATGAATCTAATCTAATGGGGTGGGCATCCCCCTTTCCGTTTTTTGTTCTTTATTATACAAGGAGATAAATAAAACTTCATCATCATCATCATTACAGCCCTTCACAAGTCCACTGCTGAACATAGGCCTCCCCCAAGTAATGCCACAAAGCACTTAACAAATAAAACTTATATCGTTCAAATTGTACTATGTGGAAAAAATATAATATGTGTATTTTCCCATTATGGCAGTTGAAATACAATCAACATACATACATGATATTTCCGCTTTAACCAATTAGAAGGTCGAATTTTAATGCTTACCGGTCAGCTATCAAATAGCCTACTTCTCTTAGTAGGCAGCAATTTAAAGGCAAAACACCCGACGTATTATTGTAGTTTACTTATTTCCTAGTGTGATTGTGTTGTAACGGTTAGTGGTAACGGTGATAGTACAAGCAATTGGGTAGGATGCTCATCAAAGTACGTAGGATACATAATCTTTTGTTCATGCAAATCGTAGATTTTCACATCTTTAATTTGCCGAATTTCAACCAGATACGATATTAGATATTTAACACTTGATTGAGAGAACCTCACGATATTACTCCCCGCTGCTGTTATAGTTCACTATCACACATGGAATGCGCATAAAAATACTCAAATGGAATACAAAATTGGCGTGCCATAAATCGCCTCACTGCCTCCATACGTCTGGTGATAACCCTCATAAATACGTCGTTGTGTTCTTGTTTCGGTTTTGCAGGAATGCTAAAATTTGCTTTATGATATTTTCTTTATGTAAGGGATATGTTATAGGAAAATGTGAATTTAGTTTTGTAGCATAGCTTAAGTTATTTCATTTAAACATATCTTTAATTAAGAATATTTATTTTATATCCTCGCGATGTTTTCTTTCTTCGCTGAGCACTTGTTAAATCAGCGCATGAAATTGCAATCAACAATTTCATTGGTGCTGACGGGGATAGAACCCGGGTTTCTCGCGTACAGTGTACTTCACAAAAAGCGCATACAACCTGCTAGTGAAGTCTCTGGACCAGCATGGCGGACTTATTATGATAATATCTTTTGAATAAACAATCTATGATCCTGTCAGAAATTAAAGCAAGCATGTGGAAAGCAATGGAATGTAGGTAGGCTGTAATTTTACTTAACTTTACGAAATTTATTTTGTAGAATATAAGATTCATATTAGCAAACAGATAAGAAAATATTCATGATATTTTTAAGAAGAAAACTGTGCTTCTATTCAACTATTCTCAAACCTCTGGCAAGTGACGGGGACTATTTTCCCTGCGTTCAGTTGCAGTTTCAGTTATTCGAATCAGTGAACTTGAAATCCTGCGATTTCTTACTTCCACCTACTAAATGGTTTTGCCTTCGCGTCATATCTATGCTCTTTGTGTCAATTTCTCTAAGAAAATAGATTGTCACTATTTTATTGAAACAGGCAATAGGGTCTGATGAAAAAATCTCTCAAATAAATATTTTATCTAAGAATTAAAGAATAACTAGAATTCGTTCGAAGAATTCGTACATATCGACACGAAATATAATCCTAACCTAGACTGTTTATTTTAAATATTAAAGACCTTTTAATAATTTTCTTAAAGATTCACTATAAGAATATGTCGATCTGGAGATCATGCAGGCAACTGATTCGATCGCACTTCTCCAGATATTTAAATTCTTATTGAGATAGGCACTGCATATTCTACTGTTATAGACAGGGGCACGGTCTTCTTGAAATATTATGATGTTAATTTGCTTCTCCGTTGGCAGATAATAAAATTAATTTTGTAGAAGGTTTAAACGCGTATACAATCACAACCATGTTTCTCATGATGCCACACAAATCATTAGGTAAACGAAATACGACGACAGTCTATTTTTTCCATTTGTAGTTGATTCGATTCCCGGTTCAGGTAAGCGTTTAAATATTTGAATGTGGTTGTTCTTTTATCTTAAGGCTTTCTATCGATCTTCCGAACATCCTATATAATACAACACTCAGACTTATGATTGAATCCTCTAATTATGTTGCAAGTAATAAAGTTTACGCTAGTGGCAAAGTTGCCCACCCATTATTCATGTTTTCGTTCATATTTGAAAATATGTGTCAGGGTTGTCAAAAATCCTTTATTAATTTTTGAAGTTAAATTTCTTTATCCATGTAGTGAATAAACTTAATACTTTATAAAAAAAATATCACGTTTTCTTGTAACTTTTTTTGCGAGAGCCTTATTTAACCTACTTATGTAAAATGTTATACAAAAGAAGAATGATATGTCGTAGAGAAGTTTCATTTCGTACAAGTATACACAATTACATGCACGAGTTTGCTAATTTAAATCTTATCAAAACCCTTTGTTAGTCAAAAATCTAAAATATTTTAACAAACAAAAGCTCTCAGGTATAAAACTAAAAATCAAATTGGTGCAGCATTAGCGACATTCGTACTATATTCATCATACTATATTATTTATTGCTATTTCCTATTCAATAACTAAAAAACTCTTGCAACGAGTGATAACACTTTTTAGTTAAATATGTATTAACTTTGAAATAATACTAGTTTTTACATTTTCTATGGATAAAGCTCAGCTTGTAAGCGCGGTTGATGATCATGATGTCCCGGGTTCGAATCCCGGGTTGTGCCAAAACCATTTCTTGTGTTTTAATATCAAGTAATTATTAGTAGCAGTCCAGAGTCAGGAAGTTAGCAGTGATTCACCCTCGTGTCTGAAAGCACGTGAAGCCGTTCTTCCTGCAGTCGATCTCCGGTCATGTCGGATTACCGTCCTATCGGACTATGAGAGTGAGGAAATAGAGAGTGGACCTGTGCTTGCACATACACTCGAGCACTATAATCCTGTCCTGCGCAGATGGCTAGTTTACATTGAGACTGGCCGACGTAACCGAAATTCAGTTTGGGGGACATTATTTTTTTAATCTATGCCACTGTATACCGTGGAAACATGAGAATAAGACACGCATTTTCGCTGATTAGTTTTCTTCAGCGTAGCTCATCGAAACCGTCACCATTTGCCTGAAGCCATGGTGCAATGTACATGTTTTTAGAACAACGACCCACAAAATGTGCAGACCTTATCTCTAAAAAGATATACAATATGTAATAATCAAAAATTATTTAGTTAGAGTTATTATACTACGAAAAAGTATATAATTGATAATAACCCCTGGGAATGAGGTGATCGCTACCATGTCGTTTCTAAATATTTTCATGATAATTGTATAAAATATTATACTGTAAATTGTGGTTCAATAATGTGCCGCAGGATTTCTTGATGGTTCTTCCGAGGACGAAGGTTTTTTTCAGAAACAATTGTAAAAAAAATGATTCATTCATTCATTCAAGTATTACATGTAATATTATATTGGATAAAAATGATTCTATTGTATTCTTGGAAAACGGAGTGACAATTGCGTTTTTTATTTTTATGTCGTTATTACGAAGATGTTACTGCGTATCACCTGATTTGTTTCTTTCAGTCGCCTCTTACGACACCCACGGGCTGATGTGGGCTAGTGGATATACTACTTACACCGCCACTTCACGGTCAATGTTATTCATAATATTATTAAATACAGTATAACACGGTTCAAGAACTTTACAACTAAATATAAACATTTTAAAAGAACAACGAAAGCGGTTGCAAAATCCAATAATAATTATTCACATCGAGCGATGTTTATGAATGGTTGCCACACGTGTAGGAACAATATATTTACAAAAGTAAACTATTTGTGCACGTGTCTCACTTATCATCTCTAAGATCTTAGTCACGCTATAATTGTAGTATGGCATTAGTGATTTATTGCAATTTGAAGCGCCGTTTTAGTAAAAAAGTATTTCACCGGGGCGGACTTAAGTCTGAGCAATCACGAAAAATTGGGGGATTTGTCAAGTCGAAATCAGAATCGTGTCATACAAGTAGCATCAGACTGCAGTGTATAATGGCGGTCAGCTCCACCGGGAACGGATCAAGAGGACCAAGTTTAGTTTAACAAATAAATAGATACTAGTTATTTTATACATTATTTTTAAAAGTTTAGACACCTACTATAGTAATTTACAAGAAATATTGTTTTTCATGTCCCCAGCCGAGCAGAAAAGTAAAAGTAAAATTCCCACTTGACAATATCCCGACAACTTCTTAGAGACGGCACCTCGGTTCGTAAAACAACAGCGTTTGTAATTTCGACTTGTAATTTACATGGATACTTTGTTAAACTTTTCCTAACGTAAATTGTATTTAGAAATTTTGTTACCAAAAAATTAGCAATAAAGTAAGTAACGCAAATGCTAATCCTACGTCTCTATAGGTAGAATTTAGCATTTATTTTTTTTCAAAAACAAAAGACTGCAGATGTCCGCTTGTTCTTTGCCACGCAATTTTTTTATAAAATGTGAGTAACAAGCGAGCACACAGTACCTCCGCTTACCGTCAAGCGGATGCTGTGGCCCGTTTTTGTTGTTTTGTTTTGTTAATTTTGATTCATAATAGTCTAAGAATCAAAATTCAAATGCGTTGTCACCCCTGAGGTCTAAGACTCTTATCCAGTACAAATCTAGTAATCTAAAATCATCTAATCCACTTGATAATAACTGAATGCTATGGTCTATAGACATTTATATCTACTATTCTATGCAAGCCTAGATAGAATGTCTTGTTAATACATTAAGTAATCTACTTGTGAGTTTCTCGCCGCAAATTCTCACAAGGTTTTTCACAGTGGGGATTTGTTGAAGCGATGGCATAGTTTTATGAATTTTTTATTTGTATTTCTAATACCCTGTCGCGCGGATCTATCACGTACACGTACGTTCCCGTTCCGCCGACCATCGGCGTTTGGTCTCTGTAGTTTGGTAGTATTTTTTGGTAGTTTTTGAATTTATTTATTCATTATTCATTTATTTCATACTATCACAGGTTTGTGTGGTTTTCTTAGTATTTTTCTCTTTATTTTGGCCAGAAACAGTCATATAAATATTTCAGTTATAAGTACATATTGTTGTAAATAATCATATTTGTTGTAAAATATATATATATATATATATATATATATATATATATATATATATATATATATATATATATATATATATATATATATATATATATATATATATATATATATAGTACAATATACGTAATACATAAAGACAAACAAAAACCTACTCTAACCTCCTACTCTTATGCATATAGGTCTTTTGTAATTTCTGAGAGGGTTTTCAGGGCCAGGAAGTGTCCATTGCGTAGGCCCAATTTTTTTAATCGAATATGGGTGACGAACGAGCAAACAGTCCACCAGATGGTAAATGAATGCTGTGGCCCATAGACATCTACATATATCCTCGATTATGAATCAAAATGCAGATGCGTTGTCACCCTTGAGGTCTGAGATGGCTTGCCTCGTTTCCTGTAAAAAGGGTTTCCGGTTCTCTACACTAACCATAACGAAACACAGCAGCATTAAGCTGTTATTTTACGCTGGTATTTCGAGAGAGCATGGCCCTACCCCCGTCGAGCCCACCCGTTCATGTTACAAACATAATATAGCTGCATCGTGGCTTAACCACGTACACGTGTCTTGTTAAAGGACTCCACACGTCTTTGAATTGTCGTTCTTAGACATGCAGGTTTCCCCATGTTATTTTCCTTCGCTGCCGATTACGTGGTAAATCAGCACTTAAAATTTCAACTAACAATTTCATCGAGCCGGCGGGAAACGAACCCGGGTTGCTCGAGTGATGCGAAATTTACAGCGAACGATTAGCCTTTGAGCTACCATGGTTCTCCTTGGTACATGATACAAATAAACTTTTATTTTCAATATTAAGTGCTTGTACCCGAGAGAGGCGCATTACATACGTACTTTTTTGTTGTGAGTTTGTATGCTTATAGGGATTCTTAACCATTTCAGTTACCAGTGATTTCCTAATTTAGGATATTAATAAACATTGTTTTAATTTTCTCAGTCATGACTCCAGATAAGACAGACAATTTTTTTATAGAATAGGGTAACAAACCGAGTCAGTCTGATTTTAGGTGAATTATGTGGCCCATAGACATTTACATCTATCCTCAATTAAGAATCAAAATGAAGATGCATTGTCATCCCTAAGGACTAAATATGGAATCCAGTAAAATGCTACAATAGTCTACATATTCGTGCTGCGGCAATACGTTACTTTCATAGAAATGCTACAAAGCTTAGCTCCTGTTCAGATTTCAAATCTTTTGTCTACGAAGCTAAGAACCCCGAAATACGTTTGTACTGATCTTGGCTCCCTTTGCACATTTTAGTTTTCGTAGGTTACCATCATTTTAAAAAATATGATTTTATTAATCTTAATAAACTCCTTCAAATTCACGTTTTTTGTACTTACTTATCAATTATTATGTGAAGAGGAAACTTAGTACCCTTTTAAGCTTAAATGGCGCACGGAGAAATGTGCAATTTGGAGTAATTAAAGTTTACATGGAGGAGGAGGGTAAAAAGCAAAAGCTTATATATGAGTTACAAATAAACATTGCCTATGTTTATACCGATAATATTAAACATATAATTGTGATATGGACGAATTATGACATTTTATGACGTTCATATCACAGGGTAAAGATATTTGTGTTTTATTAATAAGCAGTTTAAGTGAAATACTGCTTGCTTGATACACAAAACTAAATATTTAATGAATTCCCCTCGAATTCCAACCACGAGGTGTCATACGTCCAGGCCGAACGGGTTCCTGCCTTGGTGTGGCGGGGGGGCTTAGTGGCCGTAGCTTAGTCATCCTCGGTGAATAAAAAGGAACCAACTTGGCTGGCCCGAGATGTAGGGCCGGCTCGTGGCGGCCACTCCGAGTGAGTTTTGCGAACCCACTTCGGATGTTTTTTGGTGGGCTATAGCGAGGGGGGTGCTCTTTCTCTTTACCGCTGCAGCCAAATTGGAAATGTATTGATATGGAGATGCGCCACTCGCCCTATCGGCGGGGCCGCATCGTTGATGCGGTGGTGGTGTGGCAGCGGGGGAGACGCGTGTCGATATTGTGAGGTGCCGCTCTCCCTACCCTTTGCGTCACTGTGGTTGGGAAAGCTAATGCTTCCAAGTACTCGTTTTTCCTGGACTCCTGCCTCTGTGCATCGGATTCAGGGTATTCCGTTACGTAGGTGTCTTACTACACCAATCCGTGGAGGAAGGCGCACCTTGTAGTCCTGGTGCGCCTTGTCTAAGGATAATGCCTTGCCTCCTCCTCAAAGAGGGGCTGCTTTAGGCGGCCGGCACTGGTTGAGTCACGGATGTGTGTGAAAGCATTCCCGTGGCCTTGCCAATATGCGACGAACGTAGATCGTTATGAGATTTTAGTCGGTATCCTAGCATCCGTGAGGCAGGTATGCGTAGGCATGTTAAAAAAAGGCGATCACGCGTGGTGGAGCCATGCTGCAAATTTATGTCACAAATGGATCGGTTCGATTGGGGTAGGACCACACTTTCACAGTGTACGAGTGTAAAATAGCAGTTCAATATTGCTGTGCTTCGTATGATGAATGGACGAGGGAACTTTGTTGAAAATTATAAAACTGGTTAACGTGGAAGAACAATAATACCCTCTTACAAGTATACTGCCGCGACTTACTTTTTAATGAGGTTTACGATGTCCATGATGATGTTATTCAAACGTCGTTATAGGATTACAGATTACTTACGCCTTGACATAATCTGATATCTTCTCTTAGAAATAATCGTAAACACTTGCCTTTAAATAATTTCTTAAAAATAAATTTAACTGAAATTCTTTACAAGGCGCAGGTTCGCTCTCACATGGAATGATTGTCAATAAATATCTCTGGACTGGGTCGCATTCAGCGAAGAGCGGTTCAAGCCGTTGACTACCGAGTTACCGAGTTCTTTCTGATTGGCATGAGATGTTGCATCTGGATTTAATTTCGGCATGTTAGCGTTCCTGTGGAATTTCGTACCTGGAATTAATCCGAATTTTTTAGATTAATTCCAGCCACTAAATTCCACAATATCGCGAAAAAAATTACGATACCATATACACGTCGACTGTGTGTGCGTTTTGAACCCTTATTCATAAAAGTAATGAAAAAGTCAGTTGCGTCTGATCAAATCCTAACCTAATACCCTCTAACCGGAATTGTATACTGCTGTGGTCTGATCTGAAGAGTTTAGAGAGCCAGTGTAATAACCGGCTCTATCTGCATCGTTGGCTTAGTGGCCGTGAAAGCGATTGTTAATCATGAATTTCCAGATTCGAATGCCGCGTCGGGTTTAAATCAGTTATTGGGTTTTTCTGACAAAAAATTCTGAGTACTAGCATGGAGGCAGGAAGTTGGTGATGTTAGACCACCGTGACTCAGAAAATCACGTAAAGCCGTTGGTGTTCTAACTCATCTCTCGTCAGTCGTGTCGGATTACCGTACTATTGAACTGTGAGAGTGAAGAATAGAGTGCAATTGTGATTCCACATACATGCACTACTGAACTATGATCCTGTCTTGTGTAGGTGGCTTGTCTCCGTTGAGCCTGACCGCCGTGGATGAAATCGGTCTGAATACAATTAATAAGAGACAGTGAGGCATTCCATCTTGGACCTTAGGGGTGACAACGCATATATGTTTTGAATTTTAATCGAGGATAGATGTAGACGTCTATGGACCACAGCATCCACTTACCATAAAGTGGACTGTGTGTTCATTCAGTTAGCAGTGTCAAGGGTGCGAGACCACCAAGCGAGACGATTAAGAAAAACGGGCTGATGATGAAGAATGTTGTGATAACACAAAACTTAATATAAAATATAAAAAGTAAGTAAAGTTACAGCCTATATACGTCCCACCGCTGGGCACAGGCCTCCCTCATTTTTGAGAGGGTTTTAGGGCAAGGAAGTGTCCGCCGCGCTGCCCCAATGCGTGTTGGCGAACTTCACATGTCTTCGAAATATTTTTTTTCTTATTCCTCAGACATGCAGGTTTCCTCACGATGTTTTCCTTCACCGCCGAGCACGTGGTATATCAGCACACAGTATATCAGCACTTAAAATTGCAATTAACAATTTCATTGGTGCCGGCGGGGATCGAACCCGGGTTTCTCGCGTTCTGTTATATTTGCAGCGAGCGCTAACCATCTGAGCTACCACGGCAATATAAAATATGTTAAAAGCAAATACACTATTTATAAAAATAGTTTATTTTTAACAAACATAAATCTCATAGTATATTATTTTCATATAGCTATTCATAGCCATTCTGTAGCTTTATATAAAACCACTCACTTTTTAATCATAATTTTTTTATAGGATGGGGTAACTAACTAGCACACAGTCCACCTGATGGTAAATGGTTGCTGTGGCCCATAGACATCTACACCTATCCTCGATTACAAATCAAAATGTAGATGCGTTGTCACCCTTGAGGATTAAGATGGAATGCCTCGTTTCCAGTAAAAAACGTCTCCGGTTCTCTACACTCACCATACGAAACACAGCAGCATTAAGCTGCTATTTACGTTGGTATTCTGTGAGAGCGTGGTCTTTCCCCGGTAAAGCCGACCCATTCGTGCTATAACTATACTACTAATATAACTGCAGCATAACTCTATTCATCCTATATATAGTCAACCTATAGTACAGAATCATAAACTAAAACTACATGAAAGCTGATTTTAGTGCCTTATTTTATTTGAGACGAGAGAAGTTACGAACGAAAATTATTGTGAATCTTATTTTTATGGCAGCCAGTCCTTACCAGTCCTCTCTTACAGTACAAAAATACTTTATTCTTACTAACATATAGCTATATTCAGCTAAATATTTTTTATCTACGAGTATCTTCTTCTTCAATATCAGCCCAAAATAGTCCACTACACACAAGTAAGATTTACCAAATTCGTAATCACATTAGCGACGAATAAAATAAAGATTCTGAAAAATATGTGGCTCGCATCTTGACTAGTTTGTCATCGGTAACCAGTAACTAATATATTAATCTTTCGAAAAGAACCTGTGGCCTGTGTACTGAATTGAGCCATTTATAGACTTTCAAGACACATTTCCTTTGTCAAAGAATCGTTCCAAAGAAGTTCGATGGCGCTTTTAATACACAAATTTTCTCCAAAACTTTATTATGAGTCTATTCTAGGACATGGTGTGGTCGCATTGAAGCACTCGCTGTACTTTGTGAGCCCGAAATTATGCAAATTGTATAAAACGAAAACGCAAGTCTTGTTTTGGAAGGAAGAATAACAGTTAATTATGTAAATAGCATTCAAGATCTCGCTTACTCGCTCGGTTTCAAATATTTATATGAGTAATACACACTACAGCTACATCGTCGTTTTAGCACGAATGAGTTGGCTAGACCGGAGAAAAAACACGCTCCCACAAAATGCCAGTGTAAAATATCAGCTTAATGCTGCTGTTGTTCATATAATGGGTGTAGAAAACCAGGCACCCTTTTTACTGGTAATGAGACATCCTTAGTCTTCAGGGGTAATATCGCATTTGCATTTTGATTCCCAATCGAGGATAGATGTAAATGTCTATAAGCCACAGCATTCATTTATCATCAGCTTGACTATGCGCTCGTTTGTCAACCTTTTTCTATAAAAAAGAGTAAACGAAATATCTATTTACTTTATTTAATAATTAAAACTTTGATAAAAATAAATAAAAACAACACCATACTAAAAATTTCAAAGGGCGGACATAATTGACCGGGAGCTGGTGAGAGGTGACGTTCCACGATTTTGTCGTGCATGCCTTTTTAAGGCTTGATAACTAACCCTAAAATATCAAAGATTGTCGGGGCTTTAGCCCCCCCGCGCGTCCTGTTCATAAGGAAAAGCGCTTTTCTTTGTGTAGCGAATTTTCGTGTTTTTCCGTGATAGTATACTGCATGCCATTGTAATATACGGAAGTTCAAGCAAATTGAAGTTCTAATAATTGATGGCATGAACCCGCAGTGGCCCAAAATGATCAAAGGGTTCTGAAAACCTGAAAAAAATTAAAGGGCAATTCCTTGTTTTCAAATTGCATGCCGATGTAAAGAATAGAAGTTTTTGTAATAAAACACTCTGGAAAATTGGCATGCACCCCTCGTATGACCAACGGTGGAAAATTTCCGGAAAACTCTGTAAAAATTGAACTCCAATTTTCCGTGATTCCAAACTGCATGCCATGGTCATGGATAGCGGGGTCTATTCGCTTGCTTCGCTTGCTTACTCAACCCCGCCATCGATTTCTAACCTAACCTGTCCGAGTCGGGGTACACACACACAGTCCCGAGCTAAAAAAATATCAAAATATTAACTTTTATATTTACTTTAAATTATAAACATAATTTATAGCTACAAACATTTGTAAAAGAGGATCTAGAGGGGTAGCGAAATCGTCGAAAAAAAGGGTGGAGGTAGATAAAAACGTTAGGGAGCACATTCACGTAAACTTGGAAAGAACGCAATGACGTAAAGTATATCTGTCAATGTCAACAAAATAGCCGGCCCAGCGACTCATTTTATGCATTTTGAGATGAATTTGACAGATGCAACGTCAAAAACGTTAGAATTTAGTTAAAAGCACGTTCCATTCGTTAGTTAGTGATTTATAATATTTAAAAAAAATATTAAAAATACTTCGTCGCTGCTCCGGCAGCAAAAATCGCAGGGGGTGCTTCAGATAGACCCGCTTGGCCCCCTCACAGTAAAAGAATCCCCAAAATCAGGCTTAACTTAATTTCAAGCCCAACCCAAAAATGTTATTATAATTATGGAGTTTATGCATGATAATAACCCCTGGGAATGAGGTGATCGCTACCAAGCTATTTCTAATTTGTTTGAAATTGTTTTATGTTGATTAATTATGCGAACATGATTGTAAGCTGCTATTTAAAAAAAAGTCCTGCTCGGTTTCTTGCTGGTTGTTCCCAGGACAGAGGTTTTCTTCCGAATTAGTGGTACTTAGATAAAAAAGCGTGAACCTTTCAATTATGAAAAATAGAATCGATCGCTTATAGTACTACCTAGATTATTGTAAATTGGGATAAGTTTAATAAATTTGAAGTATTGTTATACTGTACATTAACTGGTTAAAAAGCTGTATATTTTCACACAAAAAAAAAGCGCTGGATATTATCTTCAAATAAAAACTCTTTTCCATTTATACTCGTAAATATAGACCGTAATCACCATGTTTATATAAATACAAAACAACAAAGATCTACATATAATGTCCAGCTGTGCGCTTGGAAACCGGAGGAAACGGGAAACTTGATGCCGTGCAGCGGGAGGAGGCGAATAGCTGCATAGGCATCACCAATCATCGCCTCAGCATACGAGATAAGTCCAGCAACATTATTTTTCTAATTGACATCGGTACCAATATATACGCGTCTCGGACTCTTCGAAGATAGTGAGTAACGTTGACTCCAGCAGGTCGTACTTTTTCTCAGCCGGAGGATTCACTAGGATATCCGTGACTTGCTGTACGACATTCTTCCCCAGCTTGGCAATAACCAGATGGTATTTATCAGCATCCGAGAGCTTCTGGTTATATAGCACGGATTCGGCCTGTATGAACCAGTTGCGCGGCTGATACTCCCACAATTCCGGTATTCTCGAGGAAACCGTTATTTGAGATATTTCCGCTAACGGTTTCTCTTCCTTGGATTCATTTTTGACGGTATACACTACACAGATACAAAAGAGCACGGCTCTGGATCACGTCAGGGTCACTACTTTAACTGATGTATGTGTAGTGTGTTGGAAATGAAACAGGTCCTTGTAAGAGATAGCTCTAATTACGTTTTTATTACGCGTGTGACAACAGTTACATAAGTACTATAACTAAGTATATTAGTTACATAGATACTAAGCGTAAGTGCTGAGTGTAGTTACAGAGGTGTCTAAGTCAATGAGGGTTACTTCGAATAAATTTATTCACACGCGATATTATAATCTACTTGGGTGGTTATTACATATATAAAACATGAAAAAATGTATAAGATCCGCGTAATGAAATAAAATAATGTCTTTTGTCTAGATTGAAGAGCACCTCCCGTTCCACTAGCTAACCGCTAAGTCTTAGCAGCCTAGCTGACCGCAGAGCCCACTTCACCTGCGGAGACCTCACTTCGAGACGTAACACGAGTCGTATCGACGGTGCCTTTTCTTTACTAGTCTAGATGTATTGGGAGTACAGGGATTAGTGGCGAAGGGGATGGTGCACACAATTGAGGGAGAGCAGTAGCTGTTCTCGATTCTATTTTTTTATAGAACAAAGGTGACACAGTTCACCTGATGGTAAGTGGATGCTGTGGCCCATAGACATCTACATTTATCTTCAATTAAGAATAAAATACCGATGCGTTTCCGGCACTGAGGACTGAGATTGAATGCCTCATTCCCAGTAAAAATGGTCTCTGGTTCTCTACACTCACCATACGAAATACAGCAGTATTAAGCTGCTATTTTCGCTGGTATTCTGTGAGAGCATGGTCTTACCCCGATCGAGCCGACCAATTCGTGCTGCAACCACAATGTGGCTGCAGCATGGCTCTACTACGTAAACCCGATTCCCAATCCTATTAGCTATTTTTCATTTATTACGCTAACATTTACTTGATATTATTTAATTTAACCCTAATCATAATTTCTGGGTGACAGATTGCCCTCGTTTAGGAGTCCGACTGGGTAAGTAGGCACAACTTTCTTAGCTCTTGCTGCGGCTGAGCAGCTTTGCACTTATTGAGGTGTAAGAGGTACAGAGCGTCAGTATAATTATGGACTGTGAGGCATCTTAGTCCTCTGAGGTAGTTTCGTGTTTGGTTTTAATACGTTCTAGTAGCCACTTATCAGGTGGATTGTTACTTTGACTGTCACCTCAGTTTTATAAGAAGAAGTTTTGATATTGAATAAGCACAATGGAAGGCAATGTCTTAGTAGTTCTGCATATTCTGGTGGCATGTTATTTTCATCTAGTTTCCTAGTTATAATTGAGATGCAGTCTTCAATAGGTAGACATGTAAATAGAGACTGAACATCAAAACTGACCATGGTTTCATTTTCAGCAAGACGTAGGTCTTTTATCTTACTGACAAAATGGTATGAATCCTTAGTATGTGCTCTTGTGTGTCCTCTGAGTGGTGATAATATTTTGGCTAAGTGTTGCGCCAATCTGTAAGTTGGCGAATCGATTTGACTCACTATTGGACGTAATGGAGCGTTAGGTTTGTGTATTTTTGGTAACCCATACAACTTGGGAGGTTTTGCACACGAAGGTATCATCGAATTGACGTCTAGATTCAATTTCTCGGAGTATTTCTTAATTAGATCGCTAGTTGTTTTAAGCGTATTAGTTGTAGGGTCTGTTTTGACCTTACGGTATGTACTTTCATCCGACAAAAGTTGTTGTATTTTAAAATTGTAATCCGACGTATCCATTACAACCGTAGCATTTCCTTTATCTGCGCGGAGAATCGTAAGCTCTGGTCTGTTGCGTAAGGTTTTTAACGCGTTAAATTCATTTTTGGGAAGATTTAATTTCGGCACTGTACCTCGACGTAACATAGACGAAATGTCTTGGCGTATGGCCTCTAAATCATCTTTACCAATATTATTTTTATACAGACAATCCTCAACACTACAGATAATGTCTTCATACGGGATTCTTGGCGGTGTAATCGCATAATTAAAACCTCTTCCTAAAACTTTTATTGTAGCGTCGTCCAGAGTTTGTTTTGACAGGTTATAGACCACGCCTTGTTTACTATTCGTGTCTGTGGTCGTTTCGTTCTTACGTTGCCATTGATGTTGGACATTTGATTTAGTTGTTAATTTTTGGTATTTATCAATATGTTTATTTTTGCATTCATTGTATTTAGTTGTTTCGCGTTTATCTAAAGTTTCCATGCAATTCTTATAATCAAATGTCGATAAAACTGTCTTTAATTCACTGGACGAATTGTCTATGGTTTTGTTTATGAAGCATAGATCGGTACGTTTTTGCTGAATCACCGTTATTAACAACTTTTTACTCGCCTGATTTAAGATCTTAGCGCTTCCTCGAATGTCTTTTTTAGTAGATATCTTGACACACGTAGGAATGAGATTATGATCTCTGCATCTCTTCAAGAAATTTAAAGCTGTTATGTATCTTGCGCGCTTGGTCTTTAGATCTTCTAATCGGCGTATTTTATTTGCTATTTCCAGTCCGTACTGGTTTACATAATGATTTCTTATATTTACGCGAACACTGTACATTGATTAAAACTACTTTTACGGATTTCTTTCGCGTTTTATTTATTTTATTTTTAACCCGACGTTTCGGGTGCTTTCCAGCACCCATGGTCACGGGGGACTGAGGTGACTGACGTCCCGATGTCAAAGTTAACCCGGAGTACCTTCAGCTTTTTTTATTATTGTCTTTGGTCCGATCTACGCAGAATGAACTAACTGTGGTTTGAAGTCTTGCAGTGGTATGCTTGGGTTTAGTTTTAATTTTATTAACTATAGGATCCCAAGCAGGTGGTAATACCAAGCCTCCCTCTCTATTGAAATTAGGATGTTTTTTAATTTCAATAGCCTCACGTATCATCCTTGGAATCATCCTAGGAATGATACGTGAGGCTATTGAAATTAAAAAACATCCTAATTTCAATAGAGAGGGAGGCTTGGTATTACCACCTGCTTGGGATCCTATAATTAATAAAATTAAAACTAAACCCAAGCATACCACTGCAAGACTTCAAACCACAGTTAGTTCATTCTGCGTAGATCGGACCAAAGACAATAATAAAAAAAGCTGAAGGTACTCCGGGTTAACTTTGACATCGGGACGTCAGTCACCTCAGTCCCCCGTGACCATGGGTGCTGGAAAGCACCCGAAACGTCGGGTTAAAAATAAAATAAATAAAACGCGAAAGAAATCCGTAAAAGTAGTTTTAATCAATGTACAGTGTTTGCGTAAATATAAGAAATCATTATGTAAACCAGTACGGACTGGAAATAGCAAATAAAATACGCCGATTAGAAGATCTAAAGACCAAGCGCGCAAGATACATAACAGCTTTAAATTTCTTGAAGAGATGCAGAGATCATAATCTCATTCCTACGTGTGTCAAGATATCTACTAAAAAAGGCATTCGAGGAAGCGCTAAGATCTTAAATCAGGCGAGTAAAAAGTTGTTAATAACGGTGATTCAGCAAAAACGTACCGATCTATGCTTCATAAACAAAACCATAGACAATTCGTCCAGTGAATTAAAGACAGTTTTATCGACATTTGATTATAAGAATTGCATGGAAACTTTAGATAAACGCGAAACAACTAAATACAATGAATGCAAAAATAAACATATTGATAAATACCAAAAATTAACAACTAAATCAAATGTCCAACATCAATGGCAACGTAAGAACGAAACGACCACAGACACGAATAGTAAACAAGGCGTGGTCTATAACCTGTCAAAACAAACTCTGGACGACGCTACAATAAAAGTTTTAGGAAGAGGTTTTAATTATGCGATTACACCGCCAAGAATCCCGTATGAAGACATTATCTGTAGTGTTGAGGATTGTCTGTATAAAAATAATATTGGTAAAGATGATTTAGAGGCCATACGCCAAGACATTTCGTCTATGTTACGTCGAGGTACAGTGCCGAAATTAAATCTTCCCAAAAATGAATTTAACGCGTTAAAAACCTTACGCAACAGACCAGAGCTTACGATTCTCCGCGCAGATAAAGGAAATGCTACGGTTGTAATGGATACGTCGGATTACAATTTTAAAATACAACAACTTTTGTCGGATGAAAGTACATACCGTAAGGTCAAAACAGACCCTACAACTAATACGCTTAAAACAACTAGCGATCTAATTAAGAAATACTCCGAGAAATTGAATCTAGACGTCAATTCGATGATACCTTCGTGTGCAAAACCTCCCAAGTTGTATGGGTTACCAAAAATACACAAACCTAACGCTCCATTACGTCCAATAGTGAGTCAAATCGATTCGCCAACTTACAGATTGGCGCAACACTTAGCCAAAATATTATCACCACTCAGAGGACACACAAGAGCACATACTAAGGATTCATACCATTTTGTCAGTAAGATAAAAGACCTACGTCTTGCTGAAAATGAAACCATGGTCAGTTTTGATGTTCAGTCTCTATTTACATGTCTACCTATTGAAGACTGCATCTCAATTATAACTAGGAAACTAGATGAAAATAACATGCCACCAGAATATGCAGAACTACTAAGACATTGCCTTACATCTGGCTATCTATTGTGGAAGGATGAGTTCTACAAGCAAGTAGATGGTGTTGCGATGGGCTCACCTGTATCTCCCATTGTCGCCGATTTATTCATGGAAGACTTCGAGGAGAAAGCCCTCCTTACTGCACCTGTCACCCCAAGGTTCTACAAGCGGTACGTAGACGATACTTTCACAATTTTACCATCAGACAAAGTAACTGCATTTTTAGAACATCTTAATTCCATAAACTCTAAAATTCAATTTACTATGGAGTTAGAGGCAAATAATTCCTTAGCTTTCCTAGATGTGTTAGTCATCCGAAATCCTAACAACACCATAGGTCATACTGTGTACAGAAAAAAGACCCATACAAACCGATACTTAAATGGTGAATCTCACCACCATCCTTCACAGTTAGCTACCGTGGGCAAATCTTTGTTACAGAGAGCACGAGGAATCTGTGACAGCAAACACCTGGCCACCGAGCTTCAGCACGTCAAGCAGGTTCTGCACGACAACAAGCTTCGGGTCCCGCGCCTCCGTCACAGTGACCGAGTGAAGCCGGCCACAGTCGAGCGTGTGCCTGCTGTACTACCTTATGTCAGAGGTGTCACAGACAAGATTGGCTACATCTTGAAGCGAGCTTCTATTAGAACATTCTACAAGCCGCCGAAGAAGATTAGTCAGTTCTTACCATCCGTCAAGTGTCATATTCCTCTACAAGATGCAGGAGTGTACAAGCTTGATTGTGATTGTGGTCTCTCATATATAGGGCAAACAAAGAGATCAATTAGAACCCGCGTAAAAGAACACATAGCTGACGTGAAGCATCAACGTTCCGGGAAGTCTGCAGTTTGCGATCATATCCTCGATGGCCCCAACCATTACATCAGATTTGATAGACCACAAATCCTCGCGAAAGAACACCGATTCCTACCAAGGATGATACGTGAGGCTATTGAAATTAAAAAACATCCTAATTTCAATAGAGAGGGAGGCTTGGTATTACCACCTGCTTGGGATCCTATAATTAATAAAATTAAAACTAAACCCAAGCATACCACTGCAAGACTTCAAACCACAGTTAGTTCATTCTGCGTAGATCGGACCAAAGACAATAATAAAAAAAGCTGAAGGTACTCCGGGTTAACTTTGACATCGGGACGTCAGTCACCTCAGTCCCCCGTGACCATGGGTGCTGGAAAGCACCCGAAACGTCGGGTTAAAAATAAAATAAATAAAACGCGAAAGAAATCCGTAAAAGTAGTTTTAATAAATGTCTCAGATGTATCAGCCTTGTTTGAAGAACAAAGCACTGGTGTCTGTCACAAGAGTGACACGGGAAGGGTGGATTGTCTGTGGCTTTAATTTCCTTTGAGACGGTGTGCAACAAATGCGAGTCGAGCTATGAAGTAAAGAGATAAATAGGTATAATGTTATAAATGAAGAATGATTACATATAAATATGCATATATTACAATTGAATAAAACTAAACTTACAGATTTTATCACGTTTAATTTAAATGTTTTTTTTTATTCTCAATGTTTCGGGTGTTTCACAGCACCCGTGATCTCGGCGGTGTAATGTCGTAGTTTAACGAAGTCCGCCTAAGAAACATGTTAGTCTGTGGTTAGCTTCTACTTTTGATTGTTAATTATTTGATATAACATCACATTTATTGTTAGTTATTAATATACATATTTATGTTCTTCGCTGTTCGTGCTTCTAATGACTTCGTCTGTAATGACAGTTTTAGTGACGACAAAAGGATTTATTTTAATCAATCAATCAATCGAAGATATTTATTTCGGATTTTTCATCCAATTAGTAACCGTAACAGTTAGTAAACAATTTAAAACTATCCTAGTGTTAGTAACATTAACAACAATAATAATTTAAGTAATTTTATTTTAATTTAATCTTGCGTCTGGCTGAGAGCCCGACGCATGCAGAAATCCATTGCAATAGCAGTGGAGAGTCTCACCTATTTGCCAAAGCGCCCAGAATGATGTTCAAGTTTCGCGCACACGTCTTAAAAGCGAGGCGGTTCTCTTGCAAAAGCAATCGGTTTGTGGCTCGACAAACTTTTCCCCTAAATCTTTTACTGATTTTTTTAGATATTATTTTATATGGATAATCTTTTTATCTGTAATACATATAATTTTTTACCACATAGAAGGTGTGTCCTAAAATAATTCAAAGTGACGCTTAAAAATAAAGAAGACAATCGTTTTGGGCCCACTAGATATTTTAACGTAATGTAATGGTTTTCACGTATAAAAAGATATTAATTTATTATACTAAATTGCCTAAAGATTTTATGAAAATCTAACCGGAATCATGGAATCTGAAAAAAATTAGTTGTTTTGATATTCCTGTCCTGGTTAATGTATTATGGAATAAAATCCCTATTATGAAGCATTTTTCAGTTTGTTTAAAATATTTTTTACGAAGATAAATTATTATATACAAATATGTATTTGTATACTATATATTTATTATTAAAAAGAGATACCACTGAAAACTTTGTGTTTATTTCTATTTATAAATGTATTATCTAATATTATGGTTCAAAGTGAACATGGAACGAAACTGAGCAAACCCCACTTTGTCATTGACTTCCAGGTCGTATTACTTTATGCATTTACGTTCGGTTTGTTACAATTTTCTGTATTTATTAGCAATGTCAATAAAATGGTATCTGCAAGAACAGAATACTGATTAAATTGTACAGTGAGATTTCAACGTAATGTACGAAGACAATTACTATCCGAGACAACTGAAGGTGTTTAATACTATTTCCTATTTAGAGTGCAATGAAGGTTGAAATTAATAAAGTATGAAAAAAAATTGAATTTAAGGTAAACACTCTGTAAAACAATACGCGGTTAGGATAATTGATAAAAAAAAATTTCGGGTGGATCGTTTATACCCAGTCTACATTCCTTGACTGAGGGCTTCCAGAATTGTGTGTGAGTTTTTCTTGCTCTAAAAACTCTTTTGTTCTGTGTGCGGTGTGAGAACTCGCATTGTCGTGATGGAGGATGATGCGGCGGTTGCAGTTCTCTTTACGGAGTTCAGAAACGACCTGTGGCAAACAAATGCTAGCATATCATTCTGCATTAACCGTTGTTTGTTACTCAAGAAGAATCGTCGTAATATGGCCGGTTTTGGAGACAAACGTGGCCACCATTTTTTTTTACAATACTCCGTGAACGAACAATTTTTGTTGGCTTTAACTCATTTTCGAACACCCAAACTCGTGATTGGTTTTTTGTTTCGAGTTCGTATGCGTATATCCAGGATTCGTCACCTGATAATATGTTGTATACAGCATTTGAGGATCCTGCGTGGAATCTTTCGAGAGTTCTGACGCACCAAGTAACGCGAGCCGCTTTTTGCTCTTCACGGAGCGAATGCGGTATCCATCGGGAAAACAACTTTTTTACACCTAATTGTACATGCAAGATTATTTTTATTTGACTCATGCTAATGTCTAAAGTTGCTTGAATTTCGCGATACGTCACATATCGATCTTCCTCAATCAGCTTATGCACAGCATCGACGTTTTCTTGGGTGACTGCAGTTTTTGGACGACCTTGACGGGGATCATCACTGAGCTTGACACGTTCACGTTGAAATTCAGCAAAACAGTGATAAATTGCGATTTTGGATGGTGCTTCATCACCAAATGCAGAAATGATTCGGTCAACACACTGTTTTTGTGTTAAATCACTTCGAAAGTCATAATAAATCATCGATCTTGAATTTTCTCGAGTCAATTCCATTTTCTCAACGACTAAACAAGTTTGACAAAACCTTGTGACAAGACCGAGAATCTTTTTTTTAAATAAATAAATGGTATTCGATTTTTAAAACCAAGGAGTTTTCAATTTAAAAAAATTTAATATGACAGGAACAGTAGAAATATTCCATTCCCGGTACTTTTAGTGCAGCCTAGGTATCTATTTGTAAATACCACTTAGATGAACCTCACGATGATTGAAATATTTTATACACAAGTATTAACTGTTCAATTCCACTGCATCTCAGGCGTGAGTGTTTATGTATTCCACTGCATCTCATCTTAGGCGTGAGTGTTTATGTATTCCACTGCATCTCAAATAGACAACCTTTGTTCACTAATTAAAATTATTGCTACTCAGAATTATAATATTTTAAATATCATTGAACATTGTGCTTGGGATGTAAACTTGCTAATCAATATACATTCCTAATCAATACACATTAAAACAATGTGCCGATACTGCAAGTATTTGTAGTGCACTTTTACATCTTAATTGACGCAAAAACATGCATCGAATCCGAGACCTTACGATCAGCAGTCACATTTACGACCACCAGACCAATGAAGCAGTCGTTGTTGATACCTCCCTATTGACGTCTATCGATGGATCGACTCATCATGGACGCATCGATTTTACTTTAGAGCCTTGTCTACTTGCTATTTTTAAGAGTCATTACATACCATTTCGCACGTAGACTTGACGAATTCCAGTACCCGAACGTGATGTTAAGAGTGTAAAGAGTACGCGCGAGATATCCTTCATATTTTCAATTAAATTTATTCCGCAGCCTTGTTACATAACCTAGCTCGCACTAAAGTATTGTTTGTGAATATTCTTGGCTCTGTAAAACATAACGAAATATATTTCGAGAATTCAGATTATAAATTATAATAATTTAACTATCTAACAAAAATTTGATGATTAAATTATGAAAGATCCACCTTGTCTTAGCAAATTCCAATTTTAATTAAAATATTCCAGTAAAATTCTAGTCGCAAACAACTCTGGACTATCTCGAAATCTTAGACATTCTTAATCTAGCAAAACCTTAACCTCTTTTACACAATATTTACATACATATTAAAATTCTGACACCCTGACACCCAAAGTCATTAACCATGAATTCTATTAATCTTAAGTATTATTTTATTAAAAAGCTGTTCATTAAAATAGTATGGGTTCCATTCTGACCTTGGTGTTAAATTATAGCCTATATATACATTCTTCCCACTGCATGGGCACAGACTATCTTATATTACTGTGCTCGTAAGTACTGATGCCTCAGAATTTTTTGACGACAAATAGGAGTAGGGGCAGTGCTTTGTTTAAACAATCTGTGTGTAATGCTTTTCGAATCAACTTTTCAAATTTAGATAAGTAAAAATATAACTCATCTCTACTTACGCTGGTTATTTTAATTAAGTTTGTGCCAATATTTGTTATTTATAAGCTTGGAACGGTCTGAGGTGCTGAGGTCCGAAGAGAGGGGGAGGACATGGTAATCCTCGAATCCGGCAACTTTTTCTATTACCGAGACGGTGACCATCCGTCCCAATTAGGTGTCGGTTTTATCGTCAACAAATCGTTGTCCCGTTAACAACGTTAGATATTGGAGGTTTCTCGACGAGGGTTGCGTGCCTTATACTCGGAATCATCAAACTATATTCGGTGAAGGTCCTGCAGATTGACCTCGGTGAGGAAGTGAAGGAAATGAATGGGGATATCTTTAGAGCCATGCATTCCTTCAAAACCCACTGTACGGTGTTAATGAGAGACTTCAATTCAGAATTATGTACAAGAGAGAACGGTGAACTGAAAGTAGGGAAATTTGTTATAGGGCAATGGAACACAAGGGGCCAGCAGTTGGCCGACTTTATGGAGAAAAAAAGATTCTTTACGATGAACTTCTTCTTCCAAACACGGTCCCGCACAAAGTGAACCTGATCGAACCCCGACGGTTCAACAAAAAATGAGATCGACTTCATTATGGCAGCGATCTCCGAATGGTGAGAGGCAACCTAAACGTTAATTCATTAAACTTGACCTCTCCAGTTGGAATCCATTTGGAACGAAGTCAACGCCTTGTCTTTCTCGTGCTCTAATCCAAAACCCCGAAAACTTTCAGCTCGAGTTACAAAACCATTTTCAGTGCCTAGAAGACTGCAATGCCACTACATTGCAGAATGAATGAAAAGCTTGTGGAAACTGTCCATGTGGTCGGAGCTAAAGTTTGTAAGACCCGTCGCAAAAGAGCACAAAAACTATTCAACCACACTCCTTATCTCGTGACTGTTAGGTGGGAGATAAAGCTGCAGTCTTTATCAGATTTAATAGAATACAGGTAACTGAACAGACAGATTTCCAAATGCATGCGGCACCTTCAATACAGATCGTATTCGAGAAGCAATCGAGTGGAACCAGGGCTCCAAAGTATTATAAACTGTCGAAACTGAAGACCGAATGTGGCAGCATCGTTTCCGGGACAACTGAGATTTTAAGTGTGATTGAGAGGTCCTATGAGCAGCTATACACGTCATCGTTGGAGCCACACGCAAGTTTAAGTCCAAGAGAAAGTCTTATCCGACACTATTCCGATGATATTCTGATGTCAGTCTGAGTGAGATTAGAATAACTCTCCAGTACCTTTAAAACAGCAAGTCCCCGGGCAAGGATAGAATTACAGCAGAGCTTCTGAAGGCGGATAAAAAACCGAAAATATTATATGCTTGAAAAAAAAATATGCACATGCATGTAATACCCGATTAAACTCGTTATTAGTATGGATTTTTGAAATTAATCGAGTAAAAAAATTTGTAATATTATATACGATTTCTTATATTTACGCAAACACTACACATTTAAATGATACTAGTTTTTACGGATTTTATCACGTATATTTAACTTTTTAAATACCCTAACTTTTTAAGCCGTTATTTAAAAAAGTTAATTATGCACGATGAAATCCGTAAAAACTAGTATTATTTAAATATTACATACGAGGATTCGTTTTTAAGCGATAACAATATAATCTTTTTCAATAATATGTAAAAAGCAATGTTTTCCAAATAAATCCTTAACCGACTCCATTTTTATCTAGATATTTTATTTCCTCAAAATAAATCAAAAACGTTTCAAGTATAGTAACTTGTTGTACACCGAATGTCGCATGCTCACTTCGTGTGGGACAAATATGCATTCTATGCAGAAGAGAGCTCAAAGCCTTTTAATACTTTTGTTTCGTATTGTGAGTGTACAGAACTGAAAACCCTTTTTACTGAAAACAAGGTATTTCATCTAAGTTCTCAGATGTGACAACGCATCTGCTTTTTGACTCTTAATAATTGAAGGTAAATGTCAATAGGCCACAGTATCCACTTACCATCAGGTGGACTGTGCGCTCGTTTGTCATGCTTATTTTATTTAAAAAAAACATCTTGGAGTATTGTCGGTACAAAAAGTTATACAAATAACGTAGCTCAATAACTGAAGTTCTTAACAGAAACAACCTCGCCCCATCCAAGCGCAGCCTTTACAAAAGACGGCGCTAACTAACCACAACTTCTCGCAACAAAAGACATTTACACCTATTTTCCTCCCTTCTGTTGACAATAAAGGTAAGGCAGGTTTTCATCATAATTGAAAAAGAGACCTACCTAGATGTTGGAATAAATTTGTTGTTTGCATCTGTTTAAAAAACATTGAGATGTTCGTTGGCATTTTGTTTTAATATTTCACATTAATAACGTAAGTAATGATTACCTGTAAGTTATCATTAGAAGCTATGGTGGTTCGGATTAAGTATGAACACTAGCGCTAGCCTCCACAATAGATTTTTATTCCTGTATCGTTTAGTCAGTTTACAAACACAAACATCCTGACCCGCAACAATTATTTGTAGATCATATTATAAATACGTGTTCCGTGCGGTATTCGAACTCTCGGCCATCAGCGCTGCAAGCTCTTTGCTAAACAATGCGCCACCGCACTAAGTCATCAAATTGACATACATCTGACCAATAGCTTGATCTGCTGAATTTGTATTTTTTGATTTGTTGTGTACACAAAAGAAACATATTATGTGAATATTAAATAGCTCACTATTAGTAAACGATCAAACAGTAAATGATTTTTTATTAGTCCAGCATTAGTAGTCCTAAAATATTATTCACATAATCTGGATTAAATCAACAATGGACCAACTAGGGCATATTACCTATAAGAATAAAATTAGGCTTTTATTACAATGTAGTGTAAAAAGTAAAGTAAGTTTATAGCCTATATACGTCCTACAGCTGGGCACAGGCCTCCCCTCATTTCTGAGAAGGTTATGTAGTGTGATTAGACCTAATTAGTTATGTCGGCAATTTTTGTTGATTTAGTACAATAAATGAATAAAAAAGTCGTGTGGCACTCGGGGACTGCCGCGGTAAAGCTATTGCATAGCATTTTGTATCAACTTATGCAATTATAATTATTTATTTATTTTATTTATGCAGTATTTCTTTTTCTTTGATATTAATTCAAGTTACACTTTTTGAGCGTGGTGACCGATAAGAAAACAATTTTTTTTCTTTTATTAAATAAATAAATAATAAATGCACTTTGTTCATTCATATTCAAAACGCTTTATACACAAATTTTACAAGTACAGCTATTCACTGTTATACATAAATACCTATACACCTATATACTTTCTCATAAACAGCTGCTTATGTATTCGTCCGATTTTGGAGCAGCTCATCTCGATTCGTGCGAGCTTCGTAGAGTCGTACAATACGTCTAGTTGCACGCACACAAACACCGTGTCGAAGACTACCGAAAAGAAACGACGTTAGACAATGCACGGCCTTCAAGCCACACCTCCGTGCCCGTCGGAGTGGGGAGCGTGAGGTTTTTTCGTTACGGAATTTCTGGATTCGGTCCCCGCGCTCAAGGCCCGCGATAGAAGCTATGCAATAGCTTAAAAAACACAATTTTTAAATTTTTTGTCTGTCTGTCGGTCTGTCTGTCTGTCTGTCTGTTTGTTCCAGCTAATCTTCGAAACAGCTGGATCTATTTTGACGGGACTTTCAGTGGCAGATAGCTGATGATATAAGGAATAACTTGAACTACTTTTGTTTTAGAAAAAGAATTAGGGTTCCGCGCAAAAAAATTAAAACCCATGAAATCCATATTCCACGCGGGCGAGATCGCGGGGAATAACTAGTACTCAATATAGATAAATGTATACTTATTTTTATTTATTTATTATTTTAATAAATAAATAAAAATAAGTATTAATAATTTCTAGACACATCTCAACAGATATTTCGTTAATAAATTGCTATTAATACTGAAGCATTCTTTTATATTTAGCATCCATTTAACACAAAAAAACTGATAAGAATACTTTTTAAACAACATATAATCAATAAACGATAATCACGTATAGTGAATTTCGAGGTAAATTATTATATGTAAACGTTTTTGAATCGTCGTAATGATACATATTTCCTAAAGAAAATATCTCCACAATTAATTTGATGTAAAATAACATTAGAAATAACGTATAAAAACGGAGAAATTATCAAATTTTTGATCGAGTTCCTAACCAGTACACAAACAAAAATGGCGAATAGTCATTTTCACATTTTTTTTCTATATAGTTATTTGTTACAGAGTACACAGATAAAATTCACTCTTATAGATGACAAATTTCAAACACCACAATCTCAAATTTTTTACTCTGCTATTGTTACGGCCTCTAGTTACCCGGGCAAAGGTCGTAGAACCCGGGCCCACCAGGGGTTCAACTCGACGAGTAACAGGAGGTCGGCCTAAATGGCTTGTGGAATATGAGACAATAGCGGTTAAAAAGGAACCAAACCAGACTTACCTATTTCGTCGACGTAGGGTCAAACCTAGGAAGATTCAGGTGTAAGTATATGTGTGTGATAGTGTTATGCTCAGTACGTGTTATATTATGTAACCTGACTTCCCGCTGGTTGCCGAACAGCAGATCCCAAGGCTTCACCTCTATTCCAGTATGGGATCCATCGAACGCACGAATGGGTCGGCTCGACCGGGGAAGGACCACGCTCTCACAGAATACCAGCGTGAAATAGTAGCTTAATGCTGCTGTATTTCGTATGGTGAGTGTAGAGAACCGGAGACCCTTTTTACTGGAAATGAGGCATTCTATCTCAGTCCTCACGGGTGACAACGCATCTGCATTTTGATTTGTAATGGAAGATAGATGTAGATGTCTATGGGCCGCAGCAACCACTTACCATCAGGTGGACTGTGTGCTCGTTTGTCAGCCTATTCTATAAAAAAAAATCGAAGGGGCAAGCCGTCACAGAAACTTTAGAGTCTAGGAAATTACGCTCGTTTATCACTCATTAATTATAGTTAAGTCAATTGTCATTAGGTTAATCCAATCAAATTCAACCAGATTTAACCGAACCCGCGTTATAACGAACTCACTATTTGTGAAAAATACTGTATCACAGGACCGCGTCGCAAAAAACTCAGGTTCGCGCAGTACATACGTCAGGGCGGCCGTCCGGCAATTATATTAACAAGACGCGCAACTACTCAATTCCACGCTCCACGGCAAGATTTGTCACTTATTATTTATGGTCCAATTAATTGTCTTTAAATTCAAATGGCACGCTCTATTATAATCAATAAACGATAATCGCGTATAGTGAATTTCGAGGTAAATTATTATATGTAAACGTTTTTGAATCGTCGTAATGAAACATATTTCCTAAAGAAAATATCTTCACAATTAATTTGATGTAAAATAACATAAGAAATAACGTATAAAAACTGAAAAATTATCAAATTTTTGATCAAGTTCCTAACCAGTACACAAACAAAAATGGCGAAATATCATTTTCAGATTTTTTTCTATATTCTATATAGTTATTTGCTACAGAGTACACAGATAAAATTCACTCTCACAGATGACAAATTTCAAACACCACAATCTCTATTCTTTTACTCTGCTATCTTCAGCGCTGTACACGAACGGAACGATGTCGTTGAGAGCCGTGGTAGCTCACATGGTTAGCGCTCGTTATAGGTATCACAGTACGGGAGCAACCCGGGTTCGATCCCCACTGGCACCAATGAAACTCTTGCGTGCTGATTTAGCTATCAGTTGGAAAGTCTGTTTTTCTGGGCCGTTTTGTTTTGTTACACTGACATCTCGCAAGTCACCTAGGGACCTAGGAGGTTGTCGGTTGCTTATTTTTTACTTTTCTTTAAAATTTTCGTCGGTAAAATAACATGTTTATAAAAGTAAAAAAAAGTAAAGTTACAGCCTATATACGTCCCACTGCTGGGCACAGGCCTCCTCTAATTTCTGAGAGGGTTTTAAGGCAAGGAAATGTCCGCCACGCTGCCTCAATGCGTGTTGACGAACTTCACATTTCTTCGAAATATATATTTTTTAATTTCTCAGACATGCGCTACCAGCATGCGACGACGCGGCCCGCGCCTTGGTGCCACTTGCGTTTGCCGCGCTTTGTCTCGTCACAGAGTGGCGAAATCACAGTAATATAGGTATTTTATAAACAGTACCTGTCTAATATTATGAAATATGTAGATAAAACTTAAAACTTACCTTGATAAATGTATACCCTTTTGTTTGTAATATTTTTTTATACCTCTCTTCAATCGTTTCTGCTTTATCCCCATGTTTTACAAACTAAACTTAAACATTAATAAAACTGTACAATTAATATAACTATAAAACACTACTATTAAACAAGAATCAGAAAAAACCTACTCCACTATTAACAAAATTAAATTTTTGCAGTAATATTTTACGATTTTATTTCGTAGTGCTGAGCTCTCGCAACGCGGCGTACGTCCACCTAGCAACACGATGCGTCCCGCACTGAATTCGTGGACGAATGCGGGGGTGATATAGACGCAGTATTTAATCGGGACGCATTTTTAATTTATTAGTTTAAATTATCATAGTAACTGCTACTGACGTAATTCATTCTTGAACTATTCCGTCTTTAGGGGTAAAAGTAGATAATGAATGAATGAATGAATGAATGAATATACTTTATTGCACACCACAAACAAATTTACAGAGGACATAACAGAGAGCAGATTACATGTACAATTTGGCGGCCTTATCGCTACATAGCGATCTCTTCCAGGCAACCAAAAGCTAATCCTGGTCGACTAAATCAAACTAGATTTTTCATTAATCGTCCAGGAATTTTTTTTGGTCAATGTTCAGAAATTTGTGGAGCTAATCATAGTTTTATACCTATTGTAATTGAAAGAATTTCTATTAAAAATTTTATTAATTGAATTAATAATTATTCATCATTAGATGACTGAAAGCAAGAACTGGTCTCTTAAATCATTTAATAGTAAATTAGCAATTACTTCTAATGAAAGAATTAGTTAAATATATAACATAAATATGTCAAATTTAAATTATTACATTAGTAATATTCTTTTATTCCTCAAATAATACCTATCAATTGATTATTATCCTTTTTTTATTATAATTTTTATTTTATTTAATATTATAAATTATTATATTTTTAATGTTAATAATTTCAAAAAATTATTTTATTTTAATAAAAAAAACTTTAAAAATATAAACTGAAAATGATAAGTAATTTATTTTCAATTTTTGATCCTACAACAAATTTATTCAATTTATCATTAAATTGAATTAGAACTTTTATTGGCTTAATATTTATTCCATATTCTTTTTGATTAATTCCCAATCGACATTATATTCTATGAAATTTTATTACTAATAAACTTCATTATGAATTTAAAATATTATTAGGTATTAATAGATTTAATGGATCAACTTTTATTTTTATTTCATTATTTACTTTTATTTTATTTAATAATTTTTTAGGGTTATTCCCTTATATTTGTACTAGAACAAGTCATTTAACTATTTCATTATCAATTTCATTATCCTTATGAATTAGATTTATATTATATGGATGAATTAATAATTATCAACATATGTTTATTCATATAATTCCTCAACGAACTCCAACTATTTTAATACCATTTATAGTATTAATTGAAACTATTAGTAATATTATTCGACCTGGAACTTTAGCTGTTCGTTTAACTGCTAATATAATTGCAGGACATTTATTATTAACTTTATTAAGAAGAACTAGTTCTAATTTATCATTTTTTATGTATATCCTATCACCTCAATTCGCAGTTTTTTACAGTTTTCAAGAAACTTTGCGCTCCATCCCTTAATAAATTCCCCTATTATATGGGGCAGTCGAACATCTTGTGCCTACCACCACATGGTGTGTACACAGTAAATAAATAAAAGTATTAACTTAAACAAGTACATGTGAAAATCCTATTTTAATTAAAAAAAATAAAAAACAAAGTAGTAGTTAATAGCAAGGGTAGAACTAACTATTTAAATCTAAAAGAAAAAAACGTACAAAAATCTTCTATAGAAATATCAGGTAATTCAATTTAATTTAAAAAAAGAACGTTTAATTGCTGTCAGATTTATTTCATTCTCATCGAAAATTCAATTAATGGTCCGCGCGTTTGTGTCTGCGAAATGATAAATTGAATTGAATTTAGGTCTAGAGCGGTGTTTAAAAACACGCAGAGTTTTAATATCGAGGTAAAACCATTTTCAATTAATTTCAATTCAGTTGACGTAGGCACCTGCCAGTTAATATTTTACTGAGGTATGACAATTTGTCATCCTGACCTCTGATTAAAAATACTTGATATTAATTTCTTCAATGACAAAAAAGAAAACGATCATTGATTCAATCTCCTATTGAATTATACCAAATACTTTATGAAAACTTTCGGTTTAATACGTGCAGCTCTCGACAGTTTCCATACATTGGAATAGCAACTGTCAAAATAGCGCCATCTAGTGGCATGAGTTGATTAAATAGTTATGAACTATGCAAAATTCGTTGTTTGTACGTAGTTTTTCAACAGAATTTTAAAATTTTGTACAATTTCACACTGTATAAGAAACAAAACGTAGATAATAGTTTCTGAAGATTTCTTGGGGATTTTAAAATAAAACTAATTACGTTAGGAATGTATGTATGTATGTCTTTTGTATCAAGTTTCTAGACTTCAATCTACTTGTGCGCGACTCATTAAACTTGTTTATGTGTGCTTTTAGCGGAACGTTAAAATACTTGTCTAAAAATAATCTTACACATCCATTACATACAGAAATAGTTATTTGTGCATATACATTTGAAATGAATCTACCTTTAACATTGTTTACAAAAATGTTTAAATAATCGTGTACATTTACTTTGAAAACTTTTTTAATAATGTCTGAGACTCTCTTTTATTATTTTCATATTTCTTTAGCTCTATTTTTGTATTTTCTAAACTATAATCGTCTAAGCTACATACAAATTTTTTACATTTATCATGTGACAGTGAAATATATACCCAACCTAAAACATGGTATTCTGAATTCTTTTCAGAAATACTTACAGGATAATGTGTTTGGCTAAGACTATCCGTTTTTGAGACAGTAACACTTATATTTTCTTGCATGATTTGCTCTCTTTGTAAATGAAATTCACTTATTATTATTCACAGCTAGATGTTTCATTAAACTTTGTTTGCAAATTTGTAACATTAGGTATTATGTTTTCATGTTGTTCTTGGGTTCACTGAGTTCAATTTGATCTGTTTAGAACTGCAACAAAAACACGCACATACTGTATAGTTTCTTACTAAATCCTTACAAATATAACAATAATACAAACAATAAACAATAATGAAATAGGTAATGGAAATGTTAAAATTTTGGTATGTAAGAGAGAAATTTATACCTTATTGGACAGTCTAAATTTTTTTCACGTAGAAATCTTCTCTTCATTGTATTTTTCTTATTATACAACTTCAGGGTTGGTTCTGAACCTGGCATTAACCTAAAAAGTGATTACTTTTATTGGTACATCTGCACATATTAATGTGGAAAAATACATTCATTACATAAATAATATCAATTATTTTATTTATAATATAATTACACCATCTGAATATTGACAACTTACCCTGGCTATATAAATCTTTATTCCGAAAATATTCTACATCAAAATGATCTGAACAAACAACATAATTTTGGGAAAAATAATTAGCATCTTTAATTTTCACCAAATTATCCAGGTCAGTTCTTTTACAAGTCACAATACATTGCTTCATTCTAAAAGCAAATTTATTAATAAGTACAACAAACGAATTATTACAAGCCTACTATCACATTTCTTTAACGAAATCACATACAACTAAACTATGCAAATCTTTGGGCATTCTAAAGAATAATTTTGGGTCTTTTTGTTGTTTATAATTGTAACAACCATATACAGCACAAATTGAACTACTGGAAGAACTAGGTTTTGCAGACATCTTTTATTAATTACACGTGTAGTTAGTAAAATTATACAAACAATGTTAACAGCGCAACTATTTACATGGCTGTAAACTAAATTCGACAACTCATGCCACCAGAGGCGCTAGTGTGCATGATTGCCAAGTTTTGAGCGGAGCTGCACGTATTATACCGTAGATTTTCTACAGTATTTGATTAAACTCATTCTTCAATTTCAAATTATTTTAAAAAATCCGTAAGTTTACTGCTAATATATATCTATTTTAGATGATGATTGATTATTATTACTCAGCAACGAATAATTATAAAATTGCTTTTAATAATTTGAGTTTGTGTCAATTTCTTGTAAAAAATGAATTAATTTTATATTACGTAAAGAATAAATTTTATATAAATAAATTATAATAACGGTTTTGTATTGGGTCCTTACATATGAAATTACCGTTTTATCGTACTGGCCACTTTGATCTGAAATATATCCTATTTGTTTAAGAATTCCAAATTCAAATTTATAAAAATCATTTAGCTGGTACATTTGAGTCTTACGAAACGAGCATTTGGCTCACCTGATGGTAAGCGCCTTCGCAGGAATACTCACATTCTCTCCGCGTTGTATAGTGTGCTGTTTAATCCTTCTACTCCTCTTTATTTAAAAAACCGTTTCCAGTATCTTTCTCTTACCCATAATCGGTTCCTTCGATCCTCCATCAATCTTTCTCTCTCTACACCTTTGCACTCTTCTTCCTTTTTCAAGAAATCCTTCACCGTAACCGCTGTGCGATTGTGGAACTCCTTACCTCTCCATATTCGTCGTGCTGAATCTCTTCACTCTTTCAAAATTCTTGTTAAATCGTATTATTTAGAATGCTATTAGATAAATTACTTTACCTTTCTCTTACTCTTTTCATTTAATCTATTATATGATGTTTTATATATAACTTTCACTTACTTTTGTTTGTATGTATTTTTGTATTTTTTATTATCATTTTGTATGCCCCCCTCTATTTGTAACTTTTGTTTGCATCATTCCTTTGCGCAAAGGTTGTCTGGAAGAAATCACTTTCAGTGATAAGACCGCCTATTGTACATACTTTAATTAGCTTTAACTATATTGATGTTTCTGTATTGTGGTGTACAAAAAGAATAAATAAATAAATAAGGGATTACCGTCGCCCATGAACTGCTGCAACAGCATGGGGGTTTGCAGATGCATTAGGAAAAGGCTCTTTTCTTGAAGTTCCCTAAGTCGTATCGGAAAAATCTCTGCTGGTAGTCGATTTCACAAGGAAGTTGTGCGATGTCATTCAGATGGTATGGATAGTATCACGAGTTTTGTCGCGATGTGCGATGGTGAAACTGTGCGGCTGGAATTAGTCCGAACAATTCCTCAGAACACTCCCGTGGTAGATGCGATAAAATACGCAAAGAGATGCAACATCTCTTCGCAGTGCCAGTGGGTCAAGCCGATCGGAAAGAGCTAGGTCGCTGACGATTCGAACTGCTCTGCACTGGATGCAATCAAATGGAAGGAGCTGGCACTGGGGAGCCCCGGCCTAGAGATGGGAACGGTATTCCATGTGCAGCCAAACCTGCGCCTTGAAAAGTTGCAGGTGGTGAGCTGGCATGAAATAATGTCTCGCTCTGTTAAGCATGCCGAGCTTTTTAGAGGCCAATTTGGCCTTCTCTTCCAAGTGACCACGAAACTGCACGTCACTCGATATGTCGACGCTGAGGATTCCAATACTGGCTGAGGCAACAAGAGGAGTGCCTTGAAACTGAGGAGATACGACGAAGGGGTTCTTTTTAGCGGTAAATGCACAAACTTTTGTCTTCTGGGGATTAAACTGGACTAGATTTAGTCACCCTCAGTACGAGATTTTGTTCAACAAAGTCTCGATTTCAGACTCAAGTTTGTCCCGGTACTCAACGACGTTTTGCCGAGAAATATTGGCACGGCCAGTGTATAAAGCATCACCAGTGCTGTCGTCTGCATAGCAATGAATGCTACCGATTTGCAACATGTCATTGATATACAGAAGAAATAGCGTTGGTGATAGCACGCAGCCTTGTGGAACACCAGCGTTAATAGGCTTTTAATCACCGCACCGTCTAATACGATTGTATTGTATATTGTAATTATCGGTGAAAGCGACAACGCCAAATGCATGGGCGAAGCGATACAACTGCGAACTAAAGTGATCATTAGCACAATTTTGTTGTGTTATTATTGTGGTTTTAAGTTGTAATTAGTGCTCTGTAATTAAAGTGTCGGTTTTGGTAATTCCCCCGGCAGTTTTTTTTATTGTTTCGAACCCCAAGCTCGTAATAATACCTACTAAATGATTTAATTATATATAAGTGAAAAACAAAATTAAATTATTGTATCATTTAACATGTTACAAAATTATCAACACAAATACAAATTCGAAATGGCATGACAGCGATCATCTCATTACCAGGGGTTATCATTCATATATTCCAAATCTACAAAATATAATAACCCTTTCTTTAATATTTTTTGAACTTAGCGGACGTCAGACTTTAACTCTTGTTTGTATCTTCTCAGTATTAAGAGATCTGTGCCCAGCTATCGAACGTACCGAGGCTAATTTTTTTTATAATCAAATAAAAGCATCTTCTAAATTACAACTGCGTTATTTTATTTCACATACTGTTTTATGGTACTTCATATGTAATATTACATTTGCTAAGGTTAACTACTCCCTAAACGCACGGTAATTCCCAAAACACTGCCAAAATGGAACACTTTACTAAAATTTTGATATCACCACCTCTTGTTCGTGGCAAGTTTCCAACAGGATGTGTCACCAAATTTTGTCGTATTTATTCTCAGTGTCGGATTTGGATTTAGCTACTGTAACAAAACGTTTGTTACTGCAGCTAACGTAGCTTTCACGTTATTACTCTCAATTGAATTAAATTACTTGCAGTTGTTTTCTATTTTGTTTGAACATTTGATATTGCTATGGAAAAAGGAGAAGAGTTCAATAAACATATTTTTCCACTTTTGTATTAAGATTTCTTTACGTAAATTTGAACCTTTTAAAGTCTAATCCTAGAAAATCGATTTTTTTAAGTAGCTCGAGGTACATGAATTGGATAGGGACATATAGGGTATATGGGAGGCGGAAAATGCGTTACGCATACCACGATAGCTGGTCTATCGTGGTTATGAGGGACTCACTGCGTACCAGGGGAACCTAAGTGTTACCCTCTAAAAACTGCCTTTGGGGACTGGCAACTGGCTGATTAAGCTTTCTTATGCCGTATCGGGAGCGACCCTCTTTTGGGAAAAGAGGGCGCAGGCGGCTACGAGCCGCTGAGGGAGTGCCTACGAAGGCAAATTAATTATGAATGAATAATTTAATTTAATTAGAGTTGGCCTGAGCCGCCAGGAGGCAGTTCAGGTCGTTTGACAGTTTATTAGGCGGGTCCGAGTGAGAGTTTCTCGGCCTGCGGACTCGATAGCGAGAGGGCGGTGGGGCTGCATAAGTAGCTGCCTCACAAATAAAATGGTTGGAGTGCGACTCTGAGGTTTTGAAGAAGTTCTCAGAGAGTTTTTTTAAGAAATTGTTGAATTGTAGGGGGCTCTAGGTCCCGATGAAGGTCGGCATTACGGTAGTACCAAGGTGCGTTCGCAGCTCGACGACAGAAAAGGTTTTGAACTATTTGGAGTTCATTAATAATTTTAGGGTCGGCGTGGGCAAAACGGGGCCCGAGTAAGATATGACTGGTCGTATACAGACCTTATAAAGGGTACGCTTGTTTCTGAGGGACATTTTACTGTGTCGGCCCAACATACTGCTGAGCCTACTCAGGTAAAAACGTGCGTGACGGGTTACTCTTTTGATGGGGGGCCTGAAAGTGAGCCTTTTAGAGTGACACCTAAATATTTGGCAGTCGTATGCCAGGGGACAGGGGTCCCTAGCATACGTATTGGTGGAGTGTTTTTGAGACGGCGTAGTTTATAATCGAAGTGGACGGCGAAGCTCTTCTCCGGGTTCACATCGATGCGCCATTTTTTGAACCAAGCTCCTAGGTCGTCAACTGACTTTTAATACTGTTGATGATGTAGGCCGCTGGTGTCGTCTGGGAGAAAAATATACAAAAAAAAAAATTTGGTGAGCGCGTGTACATCCGCGGGGAGGGAGACATAGGTGTCACCTCGTATGATGTTCTAGTGCAACTAACTCGAAACGCGGGATCATGTACTCAGCGGTGCAACACCGTTGTTGCAAATATACCTTCACCCTACTGATAAAAATCGCGGTAAGTGCCACCGTCCCCGTATGCACACGTACTTATTTATTATAGAAAAACAGCAAGTACATTAGGTAAGTAACAATGTTTTATGAGTATATTTTTTTTTACATATTTTATTTTTTATTGATTAATATTATTTATATTTCAGGTGTTCGAGAAGCAACGTGAGCGTCGTCAACATCCTCCCCCCAAGTGTCGGTTCGCCGACACTCATTATCAAGCTGGAGAAAGGCCACGCGAGCAGCTGATCGCTTCATCACTCCTGACTTAGTCCTAACGTCAACTACTCTGACTCTGCCGTCTGAACCTGGATAAACCTTTTCAATAATACCTATTGGCCAACAGTTTCGAAATAATGATGGATCGACTACTACTACAAGATCTCCTACTTTTAATTGCGGACCTTCCCTATCCCATTTACGACGAGGAATTAGCTCTGGCAAAAACTCTTTTACCCATCTGCTCCAAAATAAGTCTGTCAACCGTTGGGCAATACGCCACTGTCGTCTAACATACATGTCGCCATCATCAAAGACCCCAGGTACAGGTAAGTTCGACGAAGATCCTAGTAAAAAATGATTTGGAGTTAATGCCTCTTTACTTTGAGGGTCCACCGAAACATGGGTAAGCGGTCTACTATTAATTATATTTTCGACTTCAGCGAGAAGCGTTAATAAAACTTCTTCTCGAGGAGCCCTCTCTCTAAGAACGACTTTCAGTGCCGTTTTCACACTTCTAATCAGACGCTCCCAAGCTCCCCCCATATGAGGACTGGCCGGTGGTATAAACTGCCAGGAAACTCCTTTGTTTAATGCTTCGGCTATAACTTGCTGCTGCTTAATTTCTTCAAAAGATTTTCGAAGTTCAGCATCAGCACCTCGCATGTTAGTTCCGTTGTCAGATATGACAGTATGAGGCCACCCACGGCGTGCAGCCATCCTCCTAAGTGCCATTATAAGTGAGTCTGCGGTAAGCGTCGATACTATTTCAATATGAACAGCTCGTATTGTTAAACATGTAAAAAGAACACCATATCTTTTGGGTCTCTGCCTGCCCACAGTTACTTCGATCGGACCGAATAAGTCTACACCACAAACGGTAAAAGGTCTTTGATGATGAACCAATCTTTGAAATGGCAAGTCCCCGAGGCGAGGCGGTCTTGGTGCTGCTTTTCGTATTCGGCAAACTAAACACTGTGAAGCTACGGAGCGAACTGTAGGTCTCAGATTTACAACCCAATACTTTTGTCGTAGCTCGTTTATTACAAGTTCATTATACGAATGAGCCGCACGTACGTGGAAGTCCAAAACCACCAGCCTTGCTATGCGATGTTTACCATCCAGAATCACCGGGTTTTTCATAGTTTCAGTGACGTTTGCAGCCGCGTTTATACGCCCTCCTACACGCAATAAGCCGTCTTTATCTAAAAATGGTGTCAATGAACGTAAACGACTATCACGATTAATTTCTTTATTTTGTTTCAGCAAATCAATTTCAGTCTGAAATGATTGTGATTGTGAATAGCGTAACAAAAGTACTTCGGCTCTATTCATTAACAAATTATTAATACGCCGAGTACCGGTTTTTCTACATTTTTCTATAAATAATAGTACAGATGCGGTGCAGCGAAGCAAGCGCAGCCACACGGAGAAACGGTTTGGATCCGGAATAGGCAAATCATAAATACTATTACAATTCTCCTTTGGTGATTTTAGTACAGAAAAGACGGACCCGTTAACCAAGAGGAGTCCTTGTTGAAGTCGTAATCATTATTTTTTGTAGCTAAATCCGCTATATTTAAATTTGTCGGCACATAATGCCACTCATCAATTTTACTTAACTCATCAATTTCACCTAACCTATTCGCAATAAAAACTTTGTAATTTCTATGCTCGTTACGTATCCAATAAATAACAATCATTGAATCAGTCCAATAAAAAACACGTGACGGTTTAATTCTATGCTCCTTTTTTATAGTCTCTGCCAAGCGACATGCTAATAGCGCGCCTTGAAGTTCGAGTTTAGGCATAGTTAACGGTTTTAACGGCGCAACGCGACTTTTACTCGCAATGAATGACACCTGCACGCCGTTGCTGTCTTGTTTACGCCAATAAGCAACACATGCGTATGCGCATGGAGATGCATCACAAAAAATATGCAATTGCAACGACGTCTCATCGTCGTTTACGGTGTGGCCGCTCTTCTCATTCACACCGACAGAATCGTTGCTATAGAAATACCACCGCGGGATTCGAACGTAACTCATTTCTTGTAACTGCGAAATCCAATCTTTAAATAAAACAAATAAACTATCTGTTATTTCCTGATCCCACTTTATACCTACATTCCATATTTCGCGCATTAAAATTTTGGATTTTATCGTAAAAGGTGCTAAAAAACCATGAATATCATATACAGACATTATAATACGAAGAACTTAACGCTTAGTCGGTTTTCGTGATAGTTGTAAAATATCACTCGGTATACGCTTTAACGAAAGATCGAACCAGAACATATCACTCGCGGGAAACCACAAAAGCCCAAGCGTTCGTTCCGGCTGGGATTCAACATTAAACCGTATCGCCATGTCATTTAAAGTCTCTTTTGGCATATCATTAAGAACATCTGACTTGTTACTTAACCAGTTACGCATCACGAAACCACCTTGCTGATTAATATATGAAACATCTTTTATCATTTTTGTAGCAGTAGCGACGTCTGGTAAACTATCGATAAAATCGTCCATATATTGATTTTTCCTAATTGCATTAACTGCATCCGGCATTTTATTCTGAAAGCGCAATGTGTTTTTATTTTGGTTAATATATTGTGCTATACATGGGGAGCAGTTAGCGCCAAAAATTAATGACGTCATAACATATTTCTTAACAGGATGTTGTATAGGTAATTTTGAACCTTTGTTACTACTTCCGAGGCCTAATTGTTCATTTTCATTGCTTAAATAGATATCTTTCCACAAAAAACGCAAAGAATTAACATCTTCTTTTCGTACATTAATCCTTAAAAACATATCTTTTATGTCCCCTATGATACCTACGCGGTTTTCTCTAAATCGTAACATTATTCCTAATAACGATTGTAACAAATCAGGGCCTTGTAAAAGAAAATCATTTAAAGAATAACCTTTCGACTTTGCTGCCGCGTAATAAACTAAACGCAGTTTTTTCTTATTTGGATTATCTACACCAAAGTGCGGCAAATACCATATTATACGTTTATTAGAGTTTTCATCGGTCTCATTAAGTTCTCTAGCATAACCATTAGAAAATAAGTATCTCATTCTTTCACAATAACGAGTTGCATACTCTTTGTTGAGCAAAAATTTTCTTTCTATTGACTTTAGACGATTAAAAGCGTTAGGGTAAGAGTCGGGTAAATGTAATTCATTGTATTTCCACGGTAAGCCGACATTCCATTGACCATTTACTAATTCTGCAGTGTCATCTAAAATTTGTAAAGCGCGTATTTCGTCTGGGTTGCGGCGCGGCTTCGAACCTACACCAATAGACTCTAACGCGAAGGATCTACGAACCGCATCGTGCAACTGCGCGCAGGTGCATTCACCGTTATCGTTATCGAGAGAGAGATCGCTAGCAATCGATTCTACCGTGTGTAAGTGAAAGATACACTGCGACTGTCCCGCTTTTTCGGTGCAACTATTAATGAAAGAGACAAAGCGATCAGTGCAATTAACATCACTTACCATATATCCGTGCACACACCATCCAAGCGCAGTTTGAGTTATGTACGGCTCACGCTGCTTACCACGAACACAACGAATGGGAGAAATTAAATGATGGTTGTCCTGACCTATTAATAATTTTGGCTTAGCGTTACAATTACATAACATAAGATCTTCACTTAACAATCCATAATTATTAAAGTCCATATTCGGCACTTTTTGTGTTGGTAAATTTAATTCTTTAATTTTACGCGCACGGAAAGTAAACATTTCGTTATACGAATTGGTAACACTAACACTCACTACTTGAGATTCACACACAAGCTCGCCCGAATCCCATGCGCTGCGCGCGCGCAATATCACGTTTGCACCGTATAATCCGAGCTCATCTGCGATATCAGAGGATATCACCGTCACGGTAGCTCCATCATCCAGTAGTGCATGCGTATGCAAACTGCCATTCGGTCCGTGAAGAGTGAGCGGCACCACTTTCAAAAGCACCTTGTGACAGTGGGATGCCACCGTATGAGTCACTATTTCATTGGTGCTGGGATGCTCATCCTCACTTCGCTCCACAGTTTTTAAGCTTTCTTCCAATGGTTTTATCCAGTGCAGTAAACGATGATGCGGTTGATTGCAGCCGTCAATGTCGCAATTACTGCCAATACAAGACATACCATTCGTATGGCGGGGGGCAAGACATTTGAAGCAAAGTTTATTTACGCGTACAAATCGCCAGCGATCTTTGCGTAAGGCGCGCTTAAACCGTGAACAATCTGCGACACCATGAGCCCATTTTCGGCAAAATGTACACTTTTCCGCGTTTTGTAATTGATTACTATTTGTGTACAACAACGAGTGTGAACGGTGTTTACGTTCATCGGGCTTCTTTAAATTATATTGAGCGTGAATATGACTTACTCCTGATGCAGCTGTTTTAGTGGCTTCCTCATATAAAAAATCACTAAGCAATTCTAGCTTCGATAAATTACACTCTCGCTGTTCATAAACGTGGTCGGTCCATTTTGCGACAAGCAAAGTTGGAAGCTTAGATACGACAATCGATACTAACTCCGGGCTGCGAAGATAATCACTTTGTTGCATTGCTTTGGCAGCAGCCACATAGTTCTTTATTTTTATTGCAAAATTAATGATATCATTATGATAAGTTAACGGCAACGGACATAGTTTTTTAAGCTGTAAAACTATTTTACTCATAATTGTTTCTGGTTTGCCAAATCGAAGTTCTAAGGTGTCAATTATTAAATCGGGTGTAGTTCCACCAATCAAGAGTGAAGTCACTGCTTCTTTAGCATCGCCACGAAGACACTTACGTAGCCGCCATAAATTCTCTGTGTCACTATATTTGCATAATTGGGTAGATTCTTGGTACGCCTGTTTAAACTGCAACCACTCCATTGGATCTCCAAAAAATAAAGGCAGGTCTTTAGACGTTGCTAATCTTGTTAAGAGCTCCTGGTTCTGTATTTTATATGATGAGGCAGCCACTGCATCATTCAAGGCATGTGCTAGCTTTTCTAGGCCGATTTTTTCACAAGAGTACTCTTCTCGGTTCTCCTCATGCTGGTTTCCTGGAGCATTCAGCCAATTTTCAACTTTGCTGGTCGAAGATTTCATAGCCGACTTGTGGGAAGAGCGTGAATGAGACTCCAATTCTGCCATCTCAGCTGCAAGCTGTTTGTTTAGCAGCTTCGACTGAATATTTGCCTTAAGCTTGGCAGCTTCTGCCTGAGCACTCTTAACTTTGGCTTCTGCTTCAGCTTCCGCTGCTTGTATTTCCACGAGAGCCATAGCTTTAGCGGTTTCGTATTCCAATTGCCGTTTGCGTGCCGTACTTGACGACGTGCCTGCGGTCTTTGATGACTTTTTACTCTTACTAGAGGCACTTAGCGCATTTCCAGGTTTTTCCAGCACTTCATCCTTTAAGCTGAACGATGGTAACACATCTTGGTTGTTCTTGCACTCCGATTTTGCAGCGGTGCCACGTGGTCGTCGCTTTTTTTGCGGCGTAGCCGGCGCGTGGAACATAACTGGTACTTATTATTATTATATTTTTTGCAGACGACGTAAGGATTCGGCCGAAGGACCACTATGTTGATGATGTAGGCCGCTGGTGTCGTCTGGGAGAAAAATATACAAAAAAAAAATTTGGTGAGCGCGTGTACATCCGCGGGGAGGGAGACATAGGTGTCACCTCGTATGATGTTCTAGTGCAACTAACTCGAAACGCGGGATCATGTACTCAGCGGTGCAACACCGTTGTTGCAAATATACCTTCACCCTACTGATAAAAATCGCGGTAAGTGCCACCGTCCCCGTATGCACACGTACTTATTTATTATAGAAAAACAGCAAGTACATTAGGTAAGTAACAATGTTTTATGAGTATATTTTTTTTTTACATATTTTATTTTTTATTGATTAATATTATTTATATTTCAGGTGTTCGAGAAGCAACGTGAGCGTCGTCAACAAATACCTTGTTCCGTATGAAAGGTAGCGAGATACCTTTGCAGTAGATAGCAGTGTCGTCTGCGAAGAGGGAGAGCTGAACACCTTTCGACTGGATGGGAATGTCGTTGGTGAACAGGATGTACAGCAGAGGAGCAAGTACTGAGCCCTGAGGGACGCCAGTTTTAATAGGGCGCTGTGAAGATAGCGTGCCTTCGTGTCTAAAACGAAACCCAGGTGCACTCTCTATTAACTCACTTTTATAGTCCGATGGGACGGTAAACTGACATGGCCGAAGAAAGATCAAGCGCAGGATTAACGGCTTTACGTGCTTTCCGAGGCACGGGGGTGAGACACAGCCAAATTCCTGACTCCGGGCAGCTGCTGAGAATTTCTTGACGGAATAACTCAATAAATTGATTTTATTTTGTCCCGACCCGGAATTCGACCGGACCTCATGATCAGGTGTCACACTACTACAACAACTAGACCAATGAGGCAGTCGAAATCAAAAACAAATATCAAAAGTGCCTAAATTATGCGTGACGACCTCACGGAACTGGCCCCTAACCTTGCAGGGTGCCGCGCAGCGTAGGCATATTTTCATGTTCGGCGCGGAGTGGGACAGGTCTAATAAAGATATGAAGGAAAGATCGAAATTACAAAAGTAATAATCTAAAATACATGGCTTCACTTTCAGTTCCAGCGGGAGTGGCTTTGGCTGCATTCGGTCGGCACAAATGTATGTCGCAACCAAATAAGAAGTAAGACGTACCAATAAACGCCTAGTCCGAATGCACATCATGTGATGTATTAGCTTTTTACGTTCTACAACGCGGCTGATAATGCTGAATTTTAATTGACATGCATTACTAAACAAACAAATACAGCGGGTTGTCATTAACACTGTAACATTCACTAGTGCTTTTGCATTGTGGCTAGAAATTTTTTCGTAAAAAAGTGGACCTAACTATTCGTTCTGTAATCAGGCTAGAAATTGTTTGCCGATTTAATCAATGTATCGTAATGTCATTTCGACTGAATGTCAGTAATCTGCATTCCTACATAGCGCGGTTTAAAAAAAAACACTTATCGCAAGCATTACGATGCGTCTTGCGGCTAGGTCTTTTTGAATGCGGCTGATTCAAAAAGTTTGTCTGGAACGATGTGTAGGCCCCTACTGGGTCGCCTGGGTGGCGCCTACAAAACGTCGACGTGTACCTTACGAAAGAAATGTGCATGCGTCTCGCACGTACATCTTTCATTCACTAGAGATCGTAGCATACGCCGCATTGTTTAAAATAATATCACCTGTTTTAAGATTCACGCAAAATCAGTAGGATGAATTGTTTTTATGATTTTTTTTGGATATTCGGGAATTTTGCATTTTAATTATATTTTAAAATACTATCGACGACAACTTCTATTCTACTTACACAAAATGCCATACAATTTGCCAAAGTGGTGAAAACGTCACCCAGTATATAAAAGAGTAAGACACACGTGAGTGCTACGGAAGTGAAGCGTAGGTAACGGCTGTACGGAAATCGGATTGCACGCTCTGCAATTCACAACTAAACAAAGTTTTATCCACTGACCTAAATATTTACAGCAACCCTGTGTTGTGGTGGGAATGTTAAGCGCTTAAAAATTTTGCAGTCAATATTTTAAATTTTTTTAGGAAATTTTAAAAATGACTTGACAGCTCCATGGCGCAGGTGCTTAGCACGAAACAAGTAGTTGTATGGCCTACAGATAATGTTCTGCGTCTTGATGTTTTACTTTGTGCGATATATGTGAACTTTCTCTAGGATACAAGAAAAAGTTAGGTTTTTGATGAATGAAATTTAGGTTTTTTAAAACCTTAAATCATGTGGTCGCAGCGTAAGAAAATCCATTTATATTTCGTCTGTGGTTGTCGTAGAGAATACTCTGTAAGGGCCTCGTGATATCCGATGGTACAAATTTATAACGTAGACCGGCTAAAAAAGCACGGTTTATGGTGCACATCTGATAGAATAGAGCGATCGGCAATTCGATTCGACTCAATTGTCGTAGAAAATAAAAAAGCACGCAGTGAACCGTGCTTACGAATAACTAAACTCTGGCAAACAGTTGATATAACAAATAGTGCTAAACGTAGGCCTCCGCCATAGATTGCCTCGTAGGGGGAACATTTGCTATAGTTGCCACGCTTGACAAGCTGGTTGGCAATAGCAGTTTTTTATTTATAGCCGTTATAAAGAAGCCACTGCTGCCTATCCCCTGATTTGTTTTCTCTTAGTACACCTTAGTACGCCTCTTAGTACACCTACGGGCGAATTGCTAATGTCGACAATCAAAAACGTAATAATCTGTGGTCAAACTGTCGCACAGAGTAGAGATTGTGGCCAAAGAATTTTAAAATGTTAAAAACAAAATAATTAATAGAAAATATTTACTGAATGAGCCGAGAATATTGTGTCCTTTTTTAATGTTCCTTTTTCAATTGTCTGTGGTGTGTACGTCAACGCAAAAAAGCGTGTGTTTTATATAAGGTATATTATGTAATAGTAAATATGTACCTTCCAAATTGTGAAATAATTTTCAAATAGGTGAAGTGTTTTCAGAGATTACTATTAATCTTGTATTTAAATTATATAATAACAACAATGGCCACTAGTAGAAAACGTCTCTGTAGAACACAGACCTCCTGTTGTTTTGTGGTGGCTACTGTAGGGGAAAATAATTTTACGATTAATTCTTTCGTCGCAGCGGGTTTGTGGAGGTAATCAGCGTACTTTGCGTTCACTGGAGGTAATGGCAGGGTGGGGTTCAATTTATTTTCCTGTGTTATTAAGGCCTGGCGGGACACCTCTTTTTTAATTCATGTTATAAAAATGATAAGTCTCATTGTTTTAAGGTATGCCACAGTACTTATATATTTTTTTTATTTTCTTTTTCATAACACTCCATTTAACGATCGATTCATTACAGCTTATAAAATTTAACTGCTGAACATACGTCTCCTGCATAGATTGCCACAAATGGGGGATTTTGCCACAGTTACCACGATTGGCAGGCGGATACATCATCATGATATACAGGATCATGGGGAAGATGCTGCTGCCCATCTGTTGTTTCATTTTTCCTCTCGCGAATCATCCTTGAAAGGAATCGGTATTCTTTAGCGAAGATTTGTGGTCTATCAAATCTGATGTAGTGACGGGGGCAATCCTGTACGTGTTCACAGACTGCAGACTTCCGGGAGCGTCGATTCTTCACATTACTTCTTTTCGTTCCCACATCTAAAAATTGCGCTCATAATACAGAGATTTTCGTCAAATGAGACCTTCATGAACAACTATGTTGCATAAAAAACGATGACTATTATTTGGACGGGTCAGAGAGATGGGAGCATCGCTGGGAGAAATGTGTAGTTACAAGGAGTCTATGTAGAAAAATAAAAACACACTTTAAGAAAAAATATCTTACTTCGTTGTTAGGTTGGAACCACCCACGTATGTGCAGTAGATACATGTGTTTGTTTTTTGGCGTTGTGTCAAAGCGCACACATTATCTTTTTTTTCATGCTGCAGTATATATATATATATATATATATATATATATATATATATATATATATATATATATATATATATATATATATATATATATATATACATATATAGTCGTAGCACGAATGGGTCGGCTCGACCGGGGAAAGACCACGCTCTCACAGAATACCAGCGTAAAATAGCGGCCTAATGCTGCTTTGTTTCGTATGCTGAGTTTAGAGAACTGGAGACCCTTTTTAGTGGAAAGGAGGCATTCCATCTTATTCCTCATGGGTGACAATGTATCCGCATTTTTATTCGTAATCGAGGATAGATGTAGATGTTTATGGGCCACAGTAACCACTTACCATCAGGTGGACTGTGTGCTCGTTTGTCACCGTATCCTACAAAAAAATTATCATATGTCGTTATAAACTGGCCTACTGAAAGAAATTTCATCGTGAAATAAGTAACGCCCTTGTATAAACTCTTCATCGTGGTGTGTGTACATAAATTGTTAAATAAATAAATGATATATAAAGAGATCATAAAGATTAGTGTCAGTTTTATGATTTTTGAAGTTAAAACTGCATTATACGTTTGTTTGTATTATATAGATAATAATGCAAAAAAACAGCGCAATAAATGAAAATTTCATTACTATATTAATACGGTGATAAATTAAGCTCTAGTAAAAAGCTTCCGCTAAAAATATATCTTAATAACCTAAAAAAAAGTTAAGTTTGTGAAGCTAAGAAGTTTTAACTTCTGACGTGCAATGACAGTGACAGTTTTTTTGATCGAGACAATTATTATGACTCTCGTTCCTCTACCAGATAGTACTTTTACATGTATTTAGTTCTTACTAAATGACTTTGTTTTTACGCAATAGTTTAATTCAGTAGATTTACAGAGGTTCAAAAAAGTTAAAAATAATAGTAACGTCGTCTTAAGTACTGCTTTACTTTAAATTCTCTGAAATCAGCTCTTATTTAATATGTTTCTTAAGGGTAAAAGTTAAATTTTATATTCCGTTAGCAGAAATATCTTCTTTCAAAGCACGTGCGGAAATTTTAAAATTCAATAAATGATCGTATATTATTCGAACATCCGGCCACGTGTCTGAGGAAATTTCTGTACGGCTGAGTTGCCTTTCGTGATTTGGATGCTGATACAATAAAAATGCAGTTTTAGTAACGTATAATGGCAACTATTAATGTATTGAGTGTCTTTAATAATGTGTATCGTATAGCAGTAAATATATCTTTAGTCTAGTCACTGGGATACACGACCACTGTGGTCGTATCCCAGGTCAGGCCAAAAATTAGTTATTTAGTTTTTATGTAGCAGCTCCGACTCAGAAATATGACGGTGTTTAACCCCTTTGCCTCGAAAAGTACGTAAAGCCGTTGGTCCTGCGCCTGATCTCTCTTCGGTGGTGTCATAGACCTATGAGATTAAGAGAAAAGAGAGTGAACCCGTGCTTGCGCATACAGTCGTGCACTATAGTCTTGTCCTGCGCAAATGGCTAGTCTTCGTTGAGACTGGCCGTGACTGAAGTTAGGTCTGGAGGAGGACAAAGTAGAAGGACATAATAGTGAATATAGATTATAACTGTATAGTCATATACCACAGACCGTAGAAACTTTCTGGCACTTCCTGTAGGTACTGGATAACAGATTTTTTAAATATCTATCTGTACGAATGTGAATATTTGCGGTGTACCTTAAGATAACGTCTTTTCTCCTTTACTCCTTTCCGTTATTAACTGTATCACTAAGGTATCTTTAAACTTCCATCTCCTTGAATTCATGAGGCTTAAATAGTTTCGATGCTTAAAAGGCAAGTTAAAGAGACTATATGTACATATACTATTTTGTATAGATACAGGGTTATTTTTCAAGGGGTAGCGAAATTTCAAGCTTAAGTTCATATATATAAATAATGATATAACTTTTGCGTTTATAACTTTGCATTTTTTGAAAATATGAGTAAATAGGATTTCTATTTTTGAGCAACAACGTTATTGCCTACCGATCGACCCACGTTACTACGTTTATGTAGTTTTTAATCAAAATTTAATTTTTATGTTTAAATAAGTGGGGAAATACATTTTTGCTAGGGTGCCAATTAAAATGTGGCCGCAAGTATTTTTAATTAAAATAATATTAATTGATGTATTTGAAAAAAATCATTCACTTGTTTTTTAAATGAATTATATGCCACTTCACAGGAATATATTATGAAATTCATATTTATGATTACGTAAATAACTTAGAAAAAAAATATTTCGAAGACATGTTAAGTTCGCCAACATGCATTGGGGCAGCGCGGCGGACACTTCCTTGCCCTACAACCCTCTCAGAAATGAGCGGAGGCCTGTGCTCAGCAGTGGAACGTATATACGCTGTATCTTTACTTTACTTTTAAATAACTCGGAAATGTTTGGTTACAGTAGTATACTTAGCCGCAACCTCTCCGCAGCCAGGTATAAACAGGTAATACTTTGTTATACTACGTCCATAACGTATATTCATTATTTATATACGTTAATTTTTTTCTGAGCACGATGGAATCAATAAAATAGTTGCCTATATTGAAGTGGCCGCAAATCCTTATTAGGTAACTACCTGTTAAACATAGATTAGTGAAAGAGAACTAGCGCGCTACATCATCGGTTAGACGAGGAAGGCAATTGCGAGCTGTCCGCGATTTTAAAGCCATTGCGCATGCGTCAGCTGATAGTGTTCTCAACCACCGGCGTGAACAGTAGTAAGAACATTCAGGTATTACTACCGCGTATAGAGAAGACAGCGCCTTGCATGATTTTGAACCACGCTTTGCGGAACACTGTACCGCAACCGTTTTGCGAGTGTCCAACGCCCGCACAAACGAGTCGTGTTCGCTTCGCATAAATAACAACTTCAAAATGCCTGGTTGTATTCTTAAAGACTGCAGTAAACACTCAAGAATATCAAAAAAGTGATGGTTTGAGTTTTCATCGGTAAGAAGACATTAAAACGTTTAAAACTCTTTGAATTAAAGTTTTTCGCGTTGTTACAATGCTCACGAGAATTGGGCAAAATGTAAAATCTATGGGAGCGACTTGTTGTACATTCCGTTGAATGATACGCGTAAGCGCCAAAAAAAAACTGGTGGTAGCTAAGGTTGGATATTTAAAAAAATCTAATGTGACAAGTTGACATACAGTCCGCCAGACGTGTAGTAGACGTAAGTGACTTCTGTAGTAAATTTTCGCCTGCAGTCAACTGCAAACAAAGATGGCTACGTAAATGCCTGTAACTACACTGCTACTTTATACTCCCCGGGCCGGAAAACAGCAGTGCCAACACTGTAATTTGGTGGCAAAATAGGTAAGAGCATGGTCTACCCAGACGGATACATAGGCAGCCCTTGAAAGTCCAAAAGATAAAAAACAAATATTGAAATTAAAGAAGAAAGTTTTTGTCAAACATGTAACTGATGCGTAGAAAGTTAATAACTTCTGGATCTCGACAACAGCGACACACGAGCCCAATTTCATTAAAATCAGTACGGCCGTTTAGAAGAAAAAAACATAAAAAACCCTATATATTTCTAACTAGCGATCTGTCTGGGCTTAGCACGGGTCATTTCTGGATTTCAACAACAACGCTACCTACCAGGTCCAATTGTGAATGAAAACCATCCCGGGACCCACCAAAACACACGCAAAATTTTCATCAATATCAGTCCAGCCGTGCTCAAGTGATGATCTTTCATACGTGCGGCAATTGATTTTTATTTATATTTCTCTATAAAGTGCCCAATATGAGTAGGCTATACGATAAACAAAATTAAAATAATTAAATTGATTGGAATTTATGTTAAAAAAGTTCCTTTTACGAATAAAAGGTTAGATTAATCATTTAGTCCACAACATATAACATAATATGTCTCACAGGCACTGGGTCTCACTTGAGAGAGTTATGGAGAATATAGTTTGCCGATTACTTTACTGGGTGTTGGCAGGCTACATCTAATTGTAGGTGAAGTATTTTATTGCTTAAAAAAAGAAGTTTTCCTTCACCGCTGAGCATATGTTAAATCAGTATTTAAATTACTGCATGTAAGTATTTAATGAGAAATAATAGAGAATGGTGTTGTTAAACCATAGCATCCACTTACCATTTTGTGAACTCTGTGCTCGTCTCCACCTTTATCATAAAAAATCAGTATGTGCATACTATGGCTATGTATATTTGGTATTTCGTACTACAATAACGCATCTCCCCGCCATATTTTTAAACATTTTTTAGAAATGTGTATAAAAAGATGATAGGAATGAAATGAATTCAACATATAAACCTTCCTGATAAATCATTATGTCTATTGATAAAAATCGCATTTTTCGGTTTGTAGATAAACACATTTATTTATTTTTGACTTTTTATCAGAAAGTTGCTACTGCATTTCTTCTATTTTCTATTCTATATCCGTCTGTCGCGTTTTACGACATCCACGGCATAATACAGGTTAGTGGATTTTCTTACGCCGCCATTATGCGGCGAGTTTAATCAAAAACTGCATATAACAAATTTTATAATTTCAGCAGATGTATGAAACTATGGCTGCCCTCATGTCTCTTTTAATTTGAAAACAGCAGTTGAAGAAAGCAAGTCAAGAAAGAAACTAACACGTGTGCAACTTTTTTGAAATCTTCGTCTTTCGTTCAATTAAACTTGTCTTGTGATGTAATAATCTTTATTGCTATTTACTACGGCGGACCACACCGCCCCGTATTTGTCGTAAAAGTTGACAGAGGAAAACAAATCAGTGTCCCAATAAAAACTTAAATAATAAATATTGTGCGTGTAATTGTGAATACACGTACGATGTGAAACTTCTTTACTACCTGATATTATTTTTCTTTTATTTTGTATTTTGCTGTTAATAAAATATACTTTTTACTTATTGTCATTAAAAAGTTTAAAATTTAATTAAACAATAGCATATAAAAAGGTTAAATATTATTGTAGTTACGGGATACACGAATGAAAAGGTGGTCGCTAACATTCCGGATTTATTCTGGTAGATGTAGATTAATAATTGTAAAATATGTTGAAAGCAATAATCCCGTTAGGTTTCTTGCTGGTTTTTCCCACGACAGTTGTCTTGAGAAGAACCTGAGGTTAATAAAAAATTACTTTATATAACTTTTATGAAATAATCGATATTGAAAATAGTATTCTATAAAATAATAATCCATTTTAACTTTTTTAATAAAACGTATTGTAACGTAACAAATTTTCACTCGTCACCCAGAAGGGTACCTAAAGTCTATTGACTCTTCATTTAACACGATCCTGACCCACTTACTTCATTTTTTTTATAGGAAAAGGGTGACAAACGAGCACACAGTCCACCTGATGGTAAGCGGTTGCTGTGGCCCATAGACATCTACATCTATCATCGTTGGCGAATCAAAATGCAGACACGTTGTCAGCCTTGAGGACTAAGATGGAATGCCTCTTTTCCAGTAAAAAGGGTCTCCGGTTCTCTACACTCACCATACGAAACATAGCATCATTAGGCTGCTATTTGACTCTGGTATTCTGTGAGAGCGTGGTCCTTCCCCGTGGACCCATTCGTGCTACAACTATACAACTAATATAGCTGCAGCATGGCTCTACCACGTAAAAATCATCAATCGCTTCTTTCAAATCTGTATTTGCGCATACGTACTGGGTGATTAAGGGTACCAACTGTACAACCATTGGCCTATCTTTAGTGTTTTGTCAATTTGGTAACGTCCTGAATAATTAATTTAGTGAGCTTACTCAAATGAAAAGCAACCCCACATTACCAATGAGTATAATAGTCTTTTTGATGAGGATATTCGCAGTAGCCCCAGAGTAAAAGACAAAGACATGCCAAAAAAGACATCAATAAGCACGTGATTTTATCAAATTAAAATATGGTAAGGTCACGTAGCAGTTATATTATGGTTAAAGCAAGACAGGGTCGTCTCGACCGGGGTAGAACCACGCTCTCACAAAATACCAACGTGCAATATCAGCTCATTAGTGCTGTGTCATCGGTGAGTGTAGAGGACCGGAGATCCCTTTTACTGGATACGAAGCATTCCATCTTTGACCTCAAGGGTAATAACTCATCTGTCTTTTAAAATGTAATGAAAGACAAATATATGGGCTATAGTATCCACTGACCATGGGGTGAACTTTGTGTTTGTATGTCTTCCTTTTTATATAAAAAATGCCGATTTTCAGTAATGACCAAAAATATTAATTTAGAAGGAGAGGAAGTCCCATTTCCTAATCCTCTTAAAGATATAAATCCAGAAAACCATTTTTAATTGTAACGGGGTATTTCACCCTAGTACTCAGAGGTTAGAACTAATTTGAATTTGAAATTTTAGTCAATGGCCAGGCTTATACAAAACGAAATAATATATTTCTTTGGCTTCGCTTGGCTTGGCTATTGCTAATGTACTTAATATAACTTCAACGTTTTAAAAATAATCTTAAAATTTTAAACAATTTTTAAACGTTTTAAAAATCATTTTATACTAACAAAGGAAAATATAATTGCATACCAACATACGACATAGGGATAACAATAGCCGTTAGGAACTGCATTACGCGGGATCCAACATCCGCGTGCGGTGCAGCTGCTACCTGCATCGCAGCACTAAAGTACAGTTATTATCTGCATTTTCTTTTCAAGAATTTTAAATAAAAACTATATGCTTCATATATTTTTATCCACGCTGCAGCTATATGTTAGTTGTAGTACGAGTGGTTGGGCTTGACCGGATTAGGACCACGCTCTCACAGAATAAGAGCATAAAATATCAGTTTAATACAGCTAAGTATCGTATAGTAAGTGCAATGAATCAAAGAATCTTTTATTGGAAACGAGACATTCTATCTCAGTCCTCAGGTGTGACAACGCATCGACGTTTTGATTCTTGATCGAGGATAAAACAAATGTAGATAATTATGGGCTAGAGCATACACTTGTAATCCGGTGGACTGTGTGTTCGTTTGTCTTTGTAATATATGAAAAAAAATTCTAGAGTGACGACGTGATAGAACTTATGTGTCCATTTCTCTTATTAATTTTACACATGATATTGCTGTTCTCTTGTTCTTTGTTGACCGTGTAGAACCGGTGTAAAAGTATCCGCTATCCTCAGACCCATGGGTGTTGTAATAGGCAACAGTGGGAAATAATGCCAAATGGAGACGGGCAGTGGCATGTTAATAATAAACTGCAGTTGCCAACTCGCTTGACAAGCGTAGCAACGATGGCAAGTATACCTTCCTATGTACAATCTATGGGGAGGTCCGTGTTCAGAAGCGGATCTTTAATAAGCTGTAATGAATGAATCACCACATATATTTGCTTAATGATTTCTTAAATTTACGCGAACACTACACATTTAGTTATATAAATCTGTAAAAACTTGTTTTATTTACACATACCTTTATTATTTATTTTATTAAAAAATTTATTTAACACAAAGTAATGTTACAATGAAAATTAAAAAGATATTTTTTTTATTTTATTACACGACCGGGGATAGATCAGTTGCAGGACTAACGGCCTTTTGTGACATCCGAGGCACGGGGGTGAAACACCACCGACTTCCTGACTACAGTATGTTACTGAGATTTTCTTGACAGAAAAAATTCAATAACTGATTATGACCTGACCCGGGATTTTATGATGAAACCCAAGGCCTTATGATCAGCAACCGCGATAACGACAGCTAGACCAACGAGGTTGTGAAAAACCTGAACGTATACAAGATTGTTGTAACGCTATCTATAGTAAGCCATAAGATCTTTATGACATTTTTTTATAGGAGAGGTAGCAAACAAGCATGCGGCTCACCTGGTAGGTAAAGGACTACCGCAGCCCGTGAACAACTGCAACACCAGTGGTAATGCAGATGCGTTGCCGGCCTTTTAAAAAAGAGTAGGCTCTTTTCTTGAAGGTCCCTAAGTAGTATCTGTTAGGAAAAATCACTGGTTGCAGTCGATATCACAATGAAGTTGTGCGAGGAAGAAAACTTTACTAAATCGCACAGTAGTGGACTACCAATCATCCAGATAGTATGGATGGTATCGCGAGTTTTGTCGCGATGTACGATGGTGAAATTGAGTGGCTGAAATTAATTCTAACAATTCCTCAGAGCACTCCCCGTGGTAGATGCGATAAAATACGCTCAAGGAGATGCAACATCTTTCCGCAGTGGCAGTGACACAAGCCGATCAGAAAGAGACGAATCGAATCGATGCGATCAAATGTAAAGTGCTGGCTCTGGGGAGCCTCAACCCCGAGATGAGAGCAGTATTATATGAGGCCGAACCTACGCCTTGTTAAGTTCCAGGCGGGGTGCCGGCATGAAATACTGTCCCGCTCTGCTAAGCACGCCAAGCTTTTTAGAGACCAACTTGACCCTCCCTTCCAAGTGACCACGAAACCAAGGATTCCGATACTGGCCAAGGCACCGAGGGCAGTGCCTTAAAACTGATGCGATACGACAAAGGGGTTATTTCTTTTTTTTTTTTATAGGTTAGGGTGACAAACGAGCAACGGTGCAAACGGTGTTTGCATCCCGAAAAGTTGATGCGTTGGCCCAGTCCCGGTAGCACCACCGCTTTTGGTATGATACAATATTACAGGAGTAATCAAAACATAGCTGAGTTCTGCCTCCGATAGGCACAACAGATGATGGAATAAATAATTCCATTAGCTGAAGTACCACATCAGCGACAGAATGAAACCCGCACCCAAGGGTCATGCAAAAAAAACTGCCATCACAATTGGCCGATCTATAGTGCCAAACACGGCGGAAACCTGTAGAACGCAACCGCTATGGGAACGTGAGATGCACCGTACTCTGGATCAGACAATGTTCTAAACAATGTTCTAAACAGCCAAGAGGGGCATTATTGGAGACGTGATATCCGTCCGGATGAGAGGTCAGTAGTAAGTCCAACTGGGAAGGCACATGATATTCCACATCTGGGATCCGCGTAGGCAAAGCAACCAGTTGTCAAACCATATGCAAAGGTCAAATCATAAGCAGATCTACCCGCATGATCAGTTGAACACGAACCAAGCCATTCAGCGTGGCGGGCGTTGAAACCACCGAGCATCACAATCTCTGCGATTGAGCCTGATGTAGCACGGAGTTTACAGTCATTTGGACGCGATCGATGAGTCAGTCTGTAACCGAATTACCACTATGGGACCTTAGAGGCACCCGTAGATAGGGACGGTCGTCACTGTCTACACACAGCCATGGGATGACCAGGTCCGTACCCTCAAGACCGCCGAGGCGATGAAAACAGATGTCCTCTCTGATGTATATGCAAACTCTAGCCTGGGACACAAAGGAGTGTTCTAATTTGTACCCCGGGTACGAATGCCACGCTGCAATTATATTATGGTTGTAGCACTTATGGGTCAGCCTGACCCGGGAAGGACCAAGCTTTCGTTTAATGCTGCTGTATTTCGTTTGATGTGTGTAGAGAACTGAAGACCCTTTTTACTGGAAATGAGACATCTCATCTTAGTCCTCAGGTGTGACAACACATCTACATTTTAATTCTTAATTAATTATAAATATAGATGTCTATGGGTCACAATATACACTTAGCATCAGGTGAACTGTGTGCTCGTTTGTCGTGTGCTCTTATTCTATAAAAAAGTATCAGCCGGAGAAAACACCTGTAACTCGGTTAGAAAGAGCAGGTCTCCAGGTTAGTTAAGTTAGTGGACGGCGTTAAGGTTTGAATGAAGTCCCTAATATTGCAGAAATTTTAAAAAAAGATAGAGTGGCAGGGGTCGCCTTGGTCTTGTTACTCCGTATTTCCCGAGCAGGTTTTGTTCTGATCAGAATTCTCCACTCCCCCTTACCCCTAGAATACGCGGGACAGCCTGAACACCCACACTTCGGAAGAGTAGGGTAGCTTGGGCGTGGATGTAAACATCCAGATGTGAGAGTGCCAGCACCCTCAGGAGAATCCCCCACTAAAGTGAGGGATTCTCCTGAGGGTGCTGGCACTCTCCTGGGATAGTCTTTTATTTAGTTCCGCTACCATGTTAAGGGGGGAAGGGGAATACTAATATCTGTACTTACCACACGAAAAGCAGAAGTAAACTTCTACTTCACGCTGGTATTCTATGAGGTCGTGGTACCATCCCACTTTGAGCCAGCCCATCCGTGCCATGTTGAAATTAATTTTCATAAAGTCGTTCCTTATGGAACCCACAGGACAAAGTGGGGTGCTGTATTGGTTTAGGCCGTCATCACACGGTGCCAATAAATATATTTTTTTATCGAGTAAGCCAATGAGTACACAATCCAACTGATGATAAGTGGATGCTGTGGCCCATAGATATCATTTATCCTCGATTAAGAATCAAAATACCTATGTTTTGACACCCATGAGGCCTAAGGTGGAATGCCTCGTTTCCGTTAAAAAATTTTTCTGGTTCTCTCTCACCGTACAAAACGCAGCAGAATTTCATTATTATAAATATGTAATGTTGCATTTTAATCAGTTCGTTCGTTTCATATAACAATGTTTAAGTCAATGAATTAGACAGGGATTGAAACTGTAAACATAAACTGAGAAATTTCAATTAACATTTAATTTATTTACAAATTGCTAAACAGAAATGTAATTGGAAAATCGTTTTAATTCCAATTAAAATATTTGTTTGTGTTCATTTATTACACAGGTAATGGATTGACAACCTTTACGGATTTCACAGTTCGTTTGTTTTATCATCCTAATTTTCAATTTGACGCGTTTAAAATTTTGTTTTTTATAGAATAAGGGTGACAAACAACCGCACAGTACACCTGACGGTAAGACATCTACATTTATATATATAAGCTTAGACATCTACATTTATCCTCGATTAAGAATCAAAACGCAGATGCGATGTTACCTCTAAGGACTAAGATGGAATACCTCGTTTCCAGTAAAAGGGGTCTCCGTATCTCTACACTCACCAGACGATACATGGCAGCATTACGCTGCTATTTGACGCTGGTATTCTGTAAGAGCGTGGTCCTTCCCATATCCATATTATATCCGCAATATAGCTGTAGCGTGACTCTACCACGTATACAAAGAATAAGTGATTTACATAATCCACTTAATAGGTGTGGAGTCTGTGTAAGTACCACCCTGTCACCTACGTATGTCTGCCACAAAATAGCAGTGCTTGCATTGCTGCGTTCGATTCTGTGTGTCATGTCCGGTCTAAAGAAAACCAGCATAATTACAGGCTATGATGCGTTCTATCTCAGTCCTCAAAAGTGGCAACGCATCTGCACCCCTCTTTGTTTGACGTTGACTGCAAATTGTTGATTTTAACTTTGTGTCATGCCTGAAGTACTACAACACATATAATCAAGAATAATAATCAAAACCGGTTGACGACAAAGTTGTCAGATAACATTCATACAAAATAAAACTATTTCTTTTTTTGAAATGCCTCTTCTATTTTCTTAAACTCTGCTAATAAATTAAGCATGATGATGATGATGTACCAGCGATATTGAACTATCTCTAATAAATGAGCTCGTATCGTTTGCGTTTAAGTGTTTGCTATTGGAATGTAGCTTTACATAAAGGAGTGCGTGTTAGATTTATAAAAAAATAAAGTCACAAGAAAAAAGCTTTACCATATAATTTTATAATTTTCTGTTTTAATAATAAATGTAGGGTTACAGAAAAAGGCATTAGAATAGAATAGAGTCATTTTTATTCTATTTAGTACTTCTACCACTGCACTCAATTGAATAAAACCTCTGTCCTGGGAAGAACCATCAAGGCATCCAGCGATACTGTTCTTTTAAATAAAATTAATTTAAAACATAATATTATTTTATACAACCAGTGTGATGCAGATCACAAAATGGCATTAACAATTTGGTCTTGTTTTGTGAATACGTAGTTAAAAAATGTGATATATTTTATTTTACTACCCTCACAAACTAGTTATTAAATTACCAACCCATCTTATTGCCTGTAGTAATCAAACATTAGTAGTAATAAACAAGCTTATGTAGCTTAGGAAAAAGAAGAGAAAACAGAATTAAGAAGTGAAATAAAGAGAAATCAAAAATGAAATTTAATATCTCTCCACTGCTATAATTCCGTATCGCCAACAAAGCCTATTAGAAAAGAAACTGCTTAGCAGCTGTTTATGTAACTGTCGTCGCGCTCGGGAACGTGCAGGTAATGCGCATATACCATACGATTATATACTTTCCTGTGTTGCAGTTACATTTGTATATTTTAACCCTGCTTTGTTTATTTAAGGCACTGTATAACTAATTCTTTAATTATACCAAATAAGTTTGTACTCGTATTTGAACTCATTAATTCATTGCAACCTATCAGTTTACTCTCAAATATATTGTGATGTAGTGCAGAAAAATATTGCTAGAAGTATAACATTTTTTATATTGTGTACACAAAATAATTTAAAAGCACTATAACATCTATATACTTTACACAATGATACATTAATTTATTTAAACATTTAAAAGAACAAATTTCAATATTATATGTAGGTTTTATATGAATTTTAATTATACTGCCTTTGATAACTACAGTTTACATTAATATATGTCATGTGGACTGCTCTACATCACAATATGCCTCCCCCATAGGTATATTTTTGCAACCGGTTTGGCGCCACATTTCTTTTTTTATTTTCTAGTTGTTATTGGGAAGATGCTGCTGCCCATCACCTGCTTGTTTCCCTCTATCGCCTCTTAAGACACCCACCACACCGTATGGGGTCGTGGATACTCTCCCGCCACCACAAGTCTATTGAGAAGATGCTACTGCCCATCACCTGCTTGTTTCCCTCTATCGCCTCTTAAGACACCCACCACACCGTATGGGGTCATGGATACTCTCCCGCCACCACACGTCTATTGAGAAGATGCTACTGCCCATCACCTGCTTGTTTCCCTCTATCGCCTCTTAAGACACCCACCACACCGTATGGGGTCATGGATACTCTCCCGCCACCACACGTCTATTTCTTAAGACACCCACCACACCGTATGGGGTCATGGATACTCTCCCGCCACCACACGTCTCTTTCCCGAGTTATTTTAGGACTTCATTTACAAAGAAATGGGCTGATCTACGGGTAAACTGAAAAAGTACAGCATCAGCATAGACCATTGTTCGTTTTTCTCTGGTCTTAATATTGGAGAAAGTAAATATGTTGTAACCAGGAGATGAAAACTAAAACGACGGTGAGAAAAATTCTACCAAACTGCTTTCCGAGGAGGGAGATGTGGCGCAAGCTGACTGAGGTCCAGGTGAAAGGATTGCCGTGTCCTTCGCAATATGAGCTGGAACTCCTTGGTATTTTAGTCCACGAATGTGCGACATAACCGATCTTTGGCCTCGTGCAAGAGGGTATGTGTAAGTACTTTCCCTTCAAAAAAGTGTAACATATAACAATCTTTAATCGAAATCATAGGCAGAAGCTAGTTTTAAATCATTTGTAATACAACAAATACATGTGACACACATCTTTTTTATAAGATAAGGGTTACAAACGAGCACACAGTCCACCTGATGGTAAGTGGATGCTGTGGCCCATAGACATCTACATTCGATTAAGAATCAAAATACAGATGCGTTGTCACCCCTGAGGACTAACATTGAATACCTCGATCCCCGTAAAATGGCTCTCCGATTCACTACACTCACCATACGAAACACAGCAGCATTAAGCCGCTATTTTACGCTGGTTTTCTGTGAGAGCGTGGTCCTTCACCGGTTGAGCCGACCCATTCATGCTACAACCACAATATAGCTGCAGCGTGGCTCTACCACGTAAACATACATTATATACATATATACGTAATACAGCTATATACGTATATATGTATCTAAACGTGACGTTCACGCGAGTTCAGTGTTTCCTTCTCATCCCAAATGTGCCCAACGTGTCTAAAGAAATATTCAATTCAAAAGTTTTTACTTCAAAAATATTATAGGTAAATTAAAGAGTGACGTGTGAATTTGAATAATAGTACTGGAAACAAACACGCAACCTCGGCCTACTTTCGGGTCGGTTCAGTTTGGATTGACATATGATTGAATAGCATAAGAGCCCCGAGCGAGACCCCTGACGCAGAAATAAATTCGAAGTTAATCATTGAAAATTCAATTCGTGTGGGATAAATATTAAACTTAGATGAATATTCGAAAATAAAAAAAGAAATGAAACAGTAACAGTCAGTAGACATCTCACTGCTGGGCATAGGCCTTATCTCAAACCCGAGAGCATTTTGAAGTAATTAAAATATACTTGTTTATTTTTGTCAATATAGATTCTAAGAATACTTATTTAAAATCATTTAAACTTTACCACTGGTTCGCAACAAACCGTTCAGTCGCGGGAAGAACCAGCAGCTACAATTAGCTCGCCGCGCTGGCCCAATGCTTGGTAGATTTCCCATGTCCATGATTATTTTTCCTCAGTCATGTGGGTTTTCTCACGATATTTTTCTTAGCCGCATATTAACTAATTATTATTATTAATAATAGCAATATTAATACCAGCAGCTACAATTAGCTCGCCGCGCTGGCCCAATGCTTGGTAGATTTCCCATGTCCATGATTTTTTTTTTCTCAGTCATGTGGGTTTTCTCCCGATATTTTTCTTAGCAGCATATTAATTAATTAATTATTAATTATAATAGCAATATTAATTATTTACAGCAATATTAATTAATAATAATAATAATAATAATAAATATTGCTATACATAATAAATAAAATTGAAATGTATGTCCGCAATATCAAAATAAGTGTCATAGGTTGAGTATAGGGAGTCCTTTGCATGCCATTGAAAATGAATAATAATTTTAAAAATTCTTATATCTGTTCGGGCTTATCTTTCGGCTAAAACGATTGTAACGAAACTAGACGAAGAGATAGAGAGAAATGCCTGGATTGACCTTTACCATATTTTTTCCCTAAAAGCTTGAAGATTATTTTTTTGAATAAATGAACAATTGATAAACAATGAAACATTTTTGAATTTTATTGCTATTAACTTCACTTGTTTATTTGTACCGACTTTTCGCGTACTTTGCAGAACGCATAGTTACGAGGGAGGGAAATGTATTAACCGGATTGAAAAGTACTCGGCCTAACGCAGATCCATTCAATTCTAAAAATCAAATCTACCCACATTATTTAGTTCAGTTCAGACTAGTTCATTGTGTGAAGTTCGAAATGTGTGCGATAATTAGTTGTGATTTTATAAATTTATTAACAAAGTAATGGGACATAATTTCCGCGAATGCGTGCCGTCATTAAGTACCTCCAAAAGAAGGGGCTATCATCAAAAGCCATCCATGATGACATGGTCAGTACATTAGGTGATTGTGCTCTGTCATATTCATCCGTCAAAAAATGGATAGCAGAATTTAAGCGTGGTAGAGAGAGTGTGAAAGATGAACCCCGCTCTGGAAGGCCTTCGACGTCAACTACTGACGAAAATATTAAAAAAGTACTTGATTTAATAATGGGAGACCGCAGATTAAAAATTAGAGAGATAGCCGAGATTATAGGCATCTCTTATGAACGAACTCAAAACATCATTGTCAACGAGTTGGGTTTCCACAAGGTGTCTGCGAGGTGGGTTCCGCGACTGCTTTCTGTTGAACAAAAAAGGACGCGATTGACTATTTCACGCGACTGTTTGGAGTTATTTGAAGCCGATGCAGATGATTTTTTGAATCGTTTTGTTACTATGGACGAAACATGGGTTCATTACTGTACACCGGAAACAAAACAACAATCAAAACAGTGGAGAAGACCTGGTTCACCACCCCCTAAAAAGGCTAAGTCGATTTTGTCGGCAAATAAGGTGATGGCTTCAGTATTCTGGGACTCGAAAGGTGTGATTATGATTGATTATCTTGAAAGGGATCAGACTATAAACTCTGATTACTACTGCACCTTACTACGTCGTTTACGAGAGGAAATAAAAGAAAAACGTCGAGGAATGCTCAGAAGAAAAGTCCTGTTTCATCAATATAACGCCCGTGTTCACACGTCAGTACATTCAATGGCTGAAATTCACAACTGTGGCTTTGAACTGTTACCGCATCCGCCGTATTCACCTGATCTGGCAACATCAGACTTCTTTCTGTTCCTTAACCTAAAAAAGCACTTGGGAGGTCAAAGATTTTCGACAAACGACGAGGTCAAAGCAGCTGTAGTCGCATATTTTGACTCTAAGGAAGAATCATTTCTTTTCAACGGTCTAAGTGCTTGGAAGGGGAGGTGGCAAAAGTGTATTGAACTTGATGGTGATTATGTAGAAAAATAAAAATATAACTGATTTAGTATGTGTTTATTTTCTTGGTTATTTATTATTGTCTTGGCCGAGTACTTTTCAATCCACCCTCGTAATTGTTGCATTTGACGACCCGATTTGCTCCCGCACTCTGAACTTTACAGCAAGCGTCTGCCTGAGCGTCCACGGCTCTTTGAAAATAAAATTCGTCTAAATTAAAATACGAAAAAAACTTTCGTATTAATCTATTTATCACCATCAGTATAAAAACAGTTCACTACTGAACGTAGATTTCATCTTGGCAGTTAAATATTAGCACTAGTGATTCGTTTTTAAAAATGTTCATTTGTTGTTACGCCCATAAAAGTCCACTGCTGAAATTGGGTCTTCTCTGAGGGAGTGGGGGGAATCCCCCCTATGGTAACAATCTATACTGAATGTCCCCCTATTAAGCGAAGTTCCTCATGGAAAGAAATTTACAGTAATTGCTCGTCAGGCTGTTTAACAACGACGCTTTATTATTTTAAATTGTTATTATGAAGACTCTGCTGTCCACCGCCTGCTAACAGATACTGCTAAGTAAACCATCGATGGGAGAGCTTGAACTTCATAGAAATATTTAAAGATCAGCTTTCGGTTACAAATGTTATCGATCAATAGTAAGTCTATGATTCAAAAAGGCAAACTTTTTCTAAAAGTAGTAGTTAAAGTTATATAATACATCGTTCTGTTAGAACTGACTTCACTGATAAAAAACACGCTCGTACAATATACCAGCGTGAAACAGCACCATAAGGCTGTGTCTGAGTGACATGATCCGTTAACTCTTGAAAGGTAACGAGCAATACCATTATATTCCTCAGTGGTAAGAACGCATTTACATTTTGATGAGTAAACGATGATGAATGTAGTCATAGCGTCATTTTACTGCTTGCCCCGTTTTTTAGACTTGATATAATATGAGAAAAAAAGAAAATATAAAAGCGTCGAGTACCTAAACATTTCTTTTGTTTCCAGGTGGATTGGATTTCGCTTATAATATTTTGTAAATTTAAGTATAATTTTTATTTTGTAAAACTACTATACTACATGTGGTGCTATAATAAAAGTTTCTGTCCATGTTTTTTTATGTATTTGTGTGTACAATTATAAAAATGCAATCTATACAAAATTATCAACACTATTACTATGTAAAAGGCTTTATGTTTTTTCAACACTTAGCGGTACGGCCTGCTTCGCACGGGCGATTTATGGATCTCAACAACAGCGCCTCCTCCCGTGTCCAACCACAGCTAAGAATCATTCAACAAGTATCCTATACAAATTATCTCAATCGGTGAAGCCGTTCAGGAGAAGAGGAATTACGCAAACACTCACACCGGGATTTTTACATTGACTTATATATTACTAGCGTAAGGACCTGGCCGACCGAACAACTAAAACAGACCAGTGCGCTGGCCCTAAAATAACAGTTTACGGCCAACGCGAATCGGTCGACATGGTGCGCGCGCAGGACAGACTTGACTGTCATAAATATGTCTAGTTGCGTGGTAAAAGGGTGCAAAAACTACGATACAAAGATTAAATAGGATCATGGGATATCGTATCATCGGTTAATAACTTTATATTAATTTTATTACAGTTAAATTATATATAACCGCATTTTTAAAGTGACAGACCCTCAAAAATATTGTACATGGAAAATAAGATTATACTATTTAAAAAAAATATATCACGTTTGACGTTTTATGTTTTTTTTTTCATGTGCCGGGATTTTGGCGTCACGCGACTAGTTTATTTAAACGTTTCGTTTTTTGACGGTTTTGTTTTTAATTCTGTTTAATTTTTGTCTAAAGATCTAAGTTTGAGTTAAATTTTATATATTGGTACCTAATATATTACATATTTGATAAGGGTAAAACGAAAAGAGTACAAAAGAAACCATATCTGCTTAATTGAATCTGAAAATCTGATTCATAAAATATTTTGAAATTCTGTTTTCAACCGATTGCTTCTGGAGCATAAAGTTTTTATCGTGGTAGCCCCTTATTATAGTTCTATCAAAGATGCAACATAAAGGCATCGATCGGGCATTGATTGACCAGAAAGGGAGCTAATTCTAATACTAACCTACGAAATAATTCTAATAAAAACGCGGTACTCACGTACAATACAAAAATTCTCGATATCGTAGGGTTAATATTAAAATGTAAAGGGACCCAATAATAGTACAAATCGACCTTTAGATAAAATTATGGTATTTTCGCTTTGTATTATTACGATACTTTATGCTACAAACTATGAAATCCGTTATTTCATTTACACAATTAGGATAATTATACTACGAAATACGACCCTGGTTACGTCGTGTTTTGGTATGACGTTTGTATTATGACAGATGAGCAACTTTTTCTTGTATGAAAAAGTTATGAGTAAAATATTTAGGTGGGCCTATCCTTCCTTTTGCAATCATTGGATTTTTATATATAAAGATATGCTGTTATTGTTTATATTTTTGTGGTAAGTAATAGCACGGAATGGTTCCTGTTAGTTATAAAAAATAATAAAGTACAATATGCAGCAAAACAAAAACCGTACTTAAATATAAAATGTGGAAATCGTATTTTGATTTAAAAAATTTAAAATCAAAACTTATCTTGAATTCAATATCACAGATAGAGAAAATCCAAAAATGGTGTCTATAAATACGTAAGAGTGAAATATTTGACACAGAAAACAATAAAATGCGAAAGCACTAACATTTTCAATATCAGTTTAGGTTTATACTCAGGCTTATACGTGACTGAAACATTTTGTTATATTTACGTCACACAAAAGATGGCAGAATTCTGTTAGAAGAAAATAGATCTTCAAAAGATTGATTAGTAATAGTTTAGGATTAATGTAATTAAATCATTTTATTCTAAGATCGAGTAGTTATAATGGTATGAATTTGAATGAAATTTTATATATAAGGTATATTTCATATGAGGTTTATCTTAAAAATCTACTCGTACAATAGGTACCTCAAGATACACTAGAAGTGAGTGTAGAGTTATCCTTAAGATACACTAGAAGTGAGACAAAATCTGACATTCATTATCCTTATCTGTTATTTCCCAACGGCTCCGTTAGTTAAGATTTATATTTATGTTGGGGAATACATAATTATTTTAACCTAAAATTATAACCGTTATTAATATTCATTAATAAATATGGCTACGAAGTCTTAAAATACGATAATCTTACTAGTAAGTAATTATTCGAGTGAATCAATTCTTATGTACGTAAAATAAAATAAGTTTTGGGAAGTTTTTATTATAACAGATGATGCAGTAATTACTATGTTTGATATGCGTCGTATTCATTATTAACTTCTTGAAATTGTTGTATCTCAGAGGATGTAGATGATATCACATTTCTTGATTAATATTAAAAGATATATTATTCTGAATGAAGCTAGATGAATCCCGTCAAATAATGTAAAAAATTAAATGATCAACATTATTAATATAAAACTTTACTAACTGGAAATATTCTTTGTAATACAGTTGCATCATCAAAATGATTTCAGCACGTAATGTTGCGTGCTTTAATTAATGCCCGGTATATGGCAGGTGATTATTAGTGCCATCTAGTATCAAGTAGCAGAAATAGGAGCGTCAAGATCTTTCTAGAACTCTCCCACTTTAATTATTAGAGTCTTTTAAGTTTTAATTGATATGCGGTAATTAAAGTGTCAATTTTGGTAATTCAATCGGCAGTATATGCGTGGTAGATCCGTGCTGCAGTTATATTAGTAGTATAGTTAGTTATATTAGTAGTATAGTTGTAGCAGGAATGGGTCGGCTCGACCGGGGAAGGACCAAGCTCTCACATAATACCAACGTAAAATAGTAGCTTAATGCTGCCGTGTTTCGTATGGTGAGTGTAGAGAACCGGAGACCCTTTTTGCAGGAAATGAGGCATTCCATCTTAGTCCTCACGGGTGACAGCGCATCTGCATTTTGATTTGTAATCGAGGATAGATGTAGATGTCTATGGCCCGCAGCAACCACTTACCATCAGGTGGACTGTGTGCTCGTTTGTCACCCTATCCTATAAAAAAAAGTTTTTAGTGTCACAAACCCTAATCTCGTAACAGTAATGATTTCATATATTTACATACGAATATCATACATTGAAAAGAACTATTGTTTTATCTTTAGAGGATAAACTGGTGCAAATAAAATGCTCTTACTTTTCAAAATTAGTTATATTAGATAAAAGAATGTTAATCGTACAGCGTTTGGTTGACAAGTGAGATGACATTGTGAATTTGCTTTGAGAAGCACATTAGCGCCTTCTGACGAGCTGAAGGCAATCACTCATTCGCGCATTTCACTTAAATCACTTCAGGCATTAAGCATGAACATGCTCCCGGCCGTTGAAAAATCACTTTCAACTTTAAAGATCCTCAGCTGTCGGAAGCTTACAAAGTCGCACGAGAGAACGACGCACGCAGTCTCTGCTTGTGTTGACATCTGCCACTCTAGAGATTCCATCAGCTCCCATAATGAGCCTTAGCACACGGCTAAGCTTCCATGAAAGCGGAGGTGTATTGTCTTCCGCCAAAAGCACCATGTCCCCGACGTTTAGTTTGGTAGTACTATTCTTCCTTATTAATGGTCTCCCAATAAGAAAGTGTCCCGGAGTTAAGGGAAGAAGGTCATTGGGAGAAGAGGACAGAGGGCATAAAGGACGGCTGTTTAAAATGGCCTCCACTTGGGCAAACAAAGTGCCAATTTCTTCAAACGTTAGATGGCTATTTCCAAAAACACGCTTTATGTGATGTTTCGCAGATTTAACACTCGCTTTCCATATACCGCCAAAATGAGGAGTGTAAGCCGGTATAAATTTAAATTTAATAAGTTTTTGATTTGCAAACTCAAGTAGGGGTTCTTGATTTTGTTTTATAAATGAGCGTGATTCCCATGAAGCGGCTACAAAATTGGTCCCGTTGTCACAAAATATTTCCGTTGGCTTACCTCGGCGTGCAATAAAACGTCTAAGTGACATTATTAACGCATCCTTAGTTAAATCGCTTACTGCTTCAAGGTGGATGTATTTATAACGAAGATAGACAAACAAACACAGATAACATTTAATTACTCGACTTCCGCATCCTTTACGATTTATGATCGAGAGCGGCCCAGCAAAGTCGAGACCCACTGACAAAAAGGGATAGTCTGGCGTGACTCATTGGGGCGGCAAATTGCCCATTTTAGTAAAGCCTTTTACATAGTAATAGTGTCGATAATTTTGTATAGATTGCATTTTTATAATTTTACACATAAATACATAAAAAACACGAACAGAAACTTTTATTATAGCACAACATGTAGTATATTAGTTTTACAAAATAAAAATTATACTTAAATTTACAAAATATAATAAACGAAATCCAATCCGCCTGGAAACAAAAGAAATGTTTAGGTACTCGACGCTTTTATATTTTCTTTTTTTTTCTCATATTATATCAAGTCTAAAAAACGGGGCAAGCAGTAAAATGACGCTATGACTACATTCATCATCGTTTACTCATCAAAATGTAAATGCGTTCTTACCACTGAGGAATATAATGGTATTGCTCGTTACCTTTCAAGAGTTAACGGATCATGTCACTCAGACACAGCCTTATGGTGCTGTTTCACGCTGGTATATTGTACGAGCGTGTTTTTTATCAGTGAAGTCAGTTCTAACAGAACGATGTATTATATAACTTTAACTACTACTTTTAGAAAAAGTTTGCCTTTTTGAATCATAGACTTACATTTGATCGATAACATTTGTAACCGAAAGCTGACCTTTACTTTAGTTAAAGCTACATTAAAATAAACAGGAAACTTTTTTTATAATTTGAACATCACCTTTGATATCTTTTAAATATTTCTATGAAGTTCAAGCTCTCCCATCGATGGTTTACTTAGCAGTATCTGTTAGCAGGCGGTGGACAGCAGAGTCTTCATAATAACAATTTAAAATAATAAAGCGTCGTTCTTAAACAGCCCGACGAGCAATTACAGTTAATATCCTTCCATGAGGAACTTACTATAGATTGCCTAGTAGGGGGACATTCACTATAGTTAGTAACCATAGGGGGGATCCCCCCCCCCCACACTCCCTCACGGAAGACAATTTCAGCAGTGGACTTTGATAGGCGTATTAAACAATAAATGAACATTTTTAAAAATGAATCACTAGTGCTAATATTTCACTGCTAAAATGAAATCTACGTTCAGTAGTGAACTGTTTTTATACTGATGGTGATAAATGGATTAATATGAAAGTTTTTTTTCGTATTTTAATTTAGTCGAATTTTATTTTCAAAGAGCCGTGGACGCTCAGGCAGACGCTTGCTGTAAAGTTCAGAGTGCGCGAGCAAATCGGGTCGTCAAATGCAACAATTACATTTCCCTCCCTCGTAACTATGCGTTCTGCAAAGTACGCGAAAAGTCGGTACAAAAGAACAAGTGAAGTTAATAGCAATAAAATTCAAAAAGGTTTCATTATTTATCAATTTTTCTTTTATTCAAAAAAATAATCTTCAAGCTTTTAGGGAAAAAATATGGTAAAGATCAATCCAGGCATTACTCTCTATCTCTTCGTCTAGTTTCGTCACAATCGTTTTAGCCGAAAGATAAGCCCGAACAGATATAAGAATTTTTAAAATTATTATTCATTTTCAATGACATGCAAAGGACTCCCTATACTCAACATATGACACTTATTTTGATATTACGGACATACATTTCAATTATATTTATGATGTATAGCAATATTAATTATTATTATTAATAGTAATAAATATTGCTATTATTATTAATAATAATTAGTTAATATGCGGCTAAGAAAAATATCGTGAGAAAACCCACATGACTGAGGAAAAAAAATCATGGACATGGGAAATCTAGCAAGCATTGGGCCAGCGCGGCGAGCTAATTGTAGCTGCTGGTTCTTCCCGCGACTGAACGGTTTGTTGCGAACCAGTGGTAAAGCTTAAATGATTTTCAATAAGTATTCTTAGAATCTATATTGACAAAAATAAACAAGTATATTTTAATTACTTCAAAATGCTCTCGGGTTTGAGATAAGGCCTATGCCCAGCAGTGAGATGTCTACTGACTGTTACTGTTTCATTTCTTTTTTTATTTTCGAATATTCATCTAAGTTTAATATTTATCCCACACGAATTGAATTTTCAATGATTAACTTCGAATTTATTTCTGCGTCAGGGGTCTCGTTCGGGGCTCTTATGCTATTCAATCATATGTCAATCCAAACTGAACCGACCCGAAAGTAGGCCGAGGTTGCGTGTTTGTTTCCAGTACTATTATTCAAATTCACACGTCACTCTTTAATTTACCTATAATATTTTTGAAGTAAAAACTTTTGAATTGAATATTTCTTTAGACATGTTGGGCACATTTGGGATGAGAAGGAAACACTGAACTCGCGTGAACGTCACGTTTAGATACATATATACGTATATAGCTGTATTACGTATATATGTATATAATGTATGTTTACGTGGTAGAGCCACGCTGCAGCTATATTGTGGTTGTAGCATGAATGGGTCGGCTCAACCGGTGAAGGACCACGCTCTCACAGAAAACCAGCGTAAAATAGCGGCTTAATGCTGCTGTGTTTCGTATGGTGAGTGTAGTGAACCGGAGAGCCATTTTACGGGAATCGAGGTATTCAATGTTAGTCCTCAGGGGTGACAACGCATCTGTATTTTGATTCTTAATCGAATGTAGATGTCTATGGGCCACAGAATCCACTTACCATCAGGTGGACTGTGTGCTCGTTTGTAACCCTTATCTTATAAAAAAGATGTGTGTCACATGTATTTGTTGTATTACAAATGATTTAAAACTAGCTTCTGCCTATGGTTTCGCTAGTGTGAAAACCAAATACCTGTATTCCTTCAATAAAAAAGCCTATTTCTTTAGGCAGCCACCTGAAATTTCCCTGGTGTTACCGATATTATTGCTTACTATTAGGTGAGCCATTTGCTCATTTGCCTCCTCTCTTACATTAAATCATTCATTCGTCATTCATTCATGGGGTCATTTTAGAAGCGTGCTCGTCGCGACCCCTGCCAGCCCTTTTCAGGGCTGCAATTCTACACAGCTGCGCACCCATGCGAACGAGGGTTAGGGCGTCCCCCCAAGGCGACGCACACCAGCTCGTCCCCGTTGGTGTGGAATGCAGCGCGCAAAGCGGCGATGGGGACCGCCACCCGTCACGCACAGCCCGACACGGCGGAAGGTGGAGGACGGAGTGCAGAGTTGGTACGTGGAATGTTAGAGGAGGCATGAGAGATAAGACGAATGAGTTGATCGAAATAATGAAAGAAAGAGAATTAGATGTCGTGTGTATGTCGGAGACCAAACGGAAAGGCAGTGGTATTGAAGAGCTCCCTGGCGGGACGTTAGCTATATGGTCCGGAGTCCCGGAAAGCGAGAACGCCTGCCAAGGAGTGGGAGTGCTGTTGTCGTCCCGGTTGGTCGATCTTATGACTGAATACAAGGTTGTGAACTCAAGACTTCTCTGGGTTCGCTTCAAAATGGGACTGACGAAGTTATTCCTTTTGGCTGTTTATGCGCCGGTAGCTTCGTCGTCCAGGGCTGAGCTGGAGGAGTTTTGGGAGAATGTAAGAGAAGTTCTAGATTTGGTTAAGGGAAACGAAAGAACTGTTGTATGTGGTGATTTGAATGGATGGGTAGGTATCGCTCGACCAGGATACGAGTCGGTGCTTGGAAAGTTTGGAGATAAAAGGGTTAATGATGCTGGCAAGCTTATACTGGCGGTATGCAAGGAAAAGGGTCTTCTTGTGACAAACACTATGTTTAATCACAGGAAGATCCATATGTACACTAGAGAAAGAAAGAATGAGAGAAGTATGATTGATTTGTTCCTGGTGGATGACCGACTGCGAAAACAGGTGATGGATACACGAGTGTTCAGGGGTGCTGACCTGGGAACGGATCATTATCTAGTAATTACTAGATTTAGGGGTTTGTTCGCGGGTTGGCGCCACCGGACGGCAGTAACAGAACCACAGTCGGTCTGTCGCATCCGAAGCTGGAAGCTTCAGGAAGCGGATACTAGGGACAAATATCACACGAGGGTAGCCGAAAAGCTTGACACCATCAATGGCAGGAAAGAATGTGTGGAGAGAACATGGCAGAACCTTAGGGATGGAATGGTAAGTGCAGCGGAAGAAGTATGTGGTACGACAAAAAGAGGTAGTAGTAAAAGAAGAGATGCATGGTGGAATGACGAAGTGAAAGAAGCTGTAAAAAAGAAGAAAAAAGCATGGTTAGACTACTTAGCCTCTAGTAACGATGAGCATATGAGAGAGAAGATGAAAGAAAGATATAAGCTGCAGAAAGTTCATGCGAAAACATTGATTGAGGAAGTACGTGAATGGTGTAGAATAGAAGCGGACGAGAGGTTGTCGCACAACTTTAGGGAAAACTCCAAACTCTTCTGGAAAGAGGTTGGAAGGTCCCGGAGTGGTGCGACAGCTTTAAGAATGAACAAAGTGCTTTCGAGAACCAATGACGTCCTCTCAGAAAAATCGGACGTCATGCAGCGATGGAGTGAATTTTATAGAGAATTGTATGCGTGTCATGAACTTAGTGAAGGATACGGGGGTGACGCCGTGACTGGCACGCCAGACACGGACCTCGATGACACTGAGGTCATCAGCATGAAAGAGATTGAACGTGCGATTCGAAGTTTGAAATGTGGTAAGGCTGCGGGACTAGACAGAGTTACTGCTGAAATGGTCAAGTTCGGTGGGCCTCGCGTCTGGGACAGCTTTCATCTGCTGTGCAATTTGTGCTGGCGGACGGGAGATGTCCCGGATGATTGGCGATCCGCGGTCATTGTGCCTTTATATAAAGGTAAAGGTTCACATTTTGACTGCGGGAGCTATCGGGCGATCAGCTTGACCAGTTTAGCAAGTAAAGTTTATTCGAAGGTTTTGACACGCAGGATACAAGAGAAATCGGAAAGATTCTTATGGGAGGCACAATGCGGATTTAGACCTGGAAGAGGATGCACGGATCAAATGTTTTCTCTCCGCATGATCACGGAGAAGCTTCTGAGTGTTAACCAGAGGATTTTCTGTGCTTTTGTGGATCTGGAGAAAGCATTTGATAAGGTTATAAGGAAGAAAATGTGGGAACTGTTGCCGGGATATGGTGTGGATGGTCGATTGTTAAGGGCTGTGCACTCACTTTACTATGACTGTAAAGCCTGTGTGCGGGTAGGGCATGACCTGTCACCCATGTTTAGCGTCCAAGCGGGCGTAAAACAGGGTTGTGTCATGTCTTCCTGGCTGTTCATACTGTATCTCGACAGCTGTTTACAGAAGCTGAAAGATAGCTGTTTGGGTGTGAAATTGGGTGACATAAAAGTTAATTGTCTGCTGTATGCTGATGATGCAGTGCTTATTGCACCATCAGAAGCAGAACTGCAGGCATTAGTCACGTGTATGAAAGAGGAATGTGAAATTAAAGGTCTCCGTTTGAATGCTAATAAAAGTAAGGTTCTGGTATTTGAAAAGGACGAAGAGAGAACGAAATGTGAAATATGGGTAAATCAGAAATGTCTAGAACAGGTAAATGAAATTGTATACTTGGGGAGTGCTTTCAGCCGGGATGGAAGATGTGATTTAGATGTGGATAGGCGTGTCGCTGCCGGAAACAAAGTCAATGGTGCCCTGAATGCATAAGTCAAAAGGCAAGGCGTGGTGAAGAGTGCACGCCTTGCAATACATAACGCAGTGTTGGTACCGACTTTGTTATATGGCAGCGAAACCTGGGTATGCCAGAAGAAGCATAAAAGCAAGTTGAATGCTCTTCGTAAAATGTGTGGCGTTACCATAGCCGACCGAAAGCGAAACGAAGAGATTCGCAATATGGCAGGATTGAAAGATGACCTTATCACAAAAATTGATAGGGGCGTACTCCAATGGTTTGGGCACGTTGAACGAATGAGTGAAGACCGAATGGTGAAGAAAATATATAGAGCGAAAGTAAATATTAAAAGGTGTCGAGGTAGACCGAGACTAACTTTCGAAGACCATGTGAGCAAATTGCTCGAAGAGGGGAGGGTCAAGAGTACTCGGATACCTAGACGTGCATGTATGAAGAAGTTAATGAACCTGAAAGAAGCGAAAGAGGTATGTAAGGATCGTGACACTTGGCGATCTGTTCTCTCTGGCTACCCCGTTAGGGATTGTGCGTGACGATAAGTAAGTAAGTAAGTAAGTCTTACATTAAAAAATAAGTTTATATTTCTGCGGCAAATTTCTCCGTAGTGAAAACATTCTATTTCTTGATTCAGGAGCAATCTATTTGTGTACTAAATTTATCTAATGCTCTCAAGCTCGTGCTGAGACCCGCAAAGAGTTCGCCTATCGAGTCTGCGTTCTAGCTAGTGATTTCAAAATTAAGTCACGAGGGGTTCGTGCGAAGAAGAGAGCTTTTAATTCCGCTGCCAAGTACTGCAAGCGGATTCTCCGCAGTGCACAATTCGACCACGTCATTCGTATAGGGGCCAGATTTGCTTCCTGGTAGCTATCCTGGTAGCAAGCAATTTCGGTCCCTGTCGAAGGCTTTCAAATCCAAATTCTGCCGTCACTTCATTGGGATTGGCATTATTTTTGAGATTCTTGCCCAAAGCAAAAGGCGGAGGGGCTTCACTTACAGAGGCCATGGTGGTGCGGATAAATGTGATTTACCACATGCTTGGCGGTGAAGAAAAACATCGTGAGGAAACCTGCATATCTGAGAAATAAGAAAAAAATATATCGAAACATGTGAAGTTCGCCAACACGCATTGGGGTAGCGCGGCGGACACTTCCTTGTCCTGAAACCATTTCAGAAATGAGGGGAGGCCTGTGCCCAGCAGTGGGACGTATATAGGCTGTAACTTTCCTTTACTTTACGGATCGACTCATGAGACTCAAAAGTTCGGCAGCTATCTCAAACTTGAATGAGGATTTTAGTCACTTTTTCCTTCCCTTTTGCGATTTCAACTCCAGTTGCAGACGTTGATGGCCTACCAGAGCGAGGCAAATCTTACATCTCTACCGCTTTTGAACCCTTTGCTTACCGCGTTCATTCACGGGAACGTATTTTTAATGGATTTGATTTACCGTAAGCTTTCTGTAACTTTTTCAGTGAACACGGAATTCCATTGGTGATGCAAAATTTAAGACAAACTCTTTCTTAGATGTTTTTGTCCAATCTGAAATTCGATTAATTAAATTTATTTAACCCGTTTAGCTGGCTATTAGTAACTGAGTTATGCAAAATCTTTTTATTTAAGTAAAATCAACAAAAATGCTGTTGAACTAATAATAAGTGAATGCTCTGGCCCATGGGAGACACTGACGCCTATATTCGATTAAAAACCAAAATGCGGGTAAGCAGCGTAACCGTAGCAAGAATAGAAAACTCAACCATTATGCTACTCTTTTATGGTAGTATCCTGCATGAAGGTGTTCCTTTCCCATTCAAGTCAACGCATTCATACTGCACTCATAATACAGCTACAGCATCGCTCTACCGGAAAACTACCATATCATCATCAATGCCACTTCAACATAACTAATCCGTTGGGCTATGTCGCTTACTCTTAGTCTACTGTGAATATCCTTATTTTTAAATCAATTACGCAGAGAAACCCTGAGCATAGCCCTCTGAGCCGAGCGATCTTGAGCTTTCTCATAAGGCCAGTATTAAGGGACCACGTCTTCAGATCATCGTCGTCAGTCAGATCCTTAGGTCATCACTGGCAATGCATTGTTTGTACAATCTTGTTTGAGGTGTACCTGGCGAGAAGATGCGTCGTAATCTCCCGAAAGTTTCCCAGCCGAGTTTGATCCGTCGATTAAGCTCTGTCCCAGGTAAATATACTCGTCAACGATTTCGAGCCTAGTGGGAGCACTACTAAAATTACCGGCAGAGGTATGACATTGACGTTACACATGATCTTTGTTTTGTTCGTTTTAAGACTTATTTTTTTTTATGATTTCCGACGGAGGGTACACCCGCACCAACGGGAGTGTATTGTCAGATTCCACAGATAAGTTTTGCTTTTTTTAACATTTTTTTTATATAACTATAACACATATCGAGCTGGTTGCGCGTTTCTGCGATTTGATACATAACGCGCTTTCCTTCTCCTATTACTATAATTCTTACCATTTCTTAACATATTATACATGGGTGATGTTTGGATAAAATAATCGTTCGATTTACATTGACGTTTCGTTTGATTAGGTACATTGTATTTCAAATTAAATTAATTTATATAAAATAATATTGAATGTTGATGATATTATAATTTGTAATTTATTATTAATTAGATAATACGGAAATAGTTAGCCCTCTAGTGTTGCTATGCCCTTGCGGGGCGCCACATGTATACCTATCAAAATTGTACCATGTTAAATTTGTAATGTGACATGCAATAAACAATTTGAATTTGAATTCGAAAGTTATTTATAGTCTCGCGCATGCCGCGCACCACATTAGACTAAAAAGGAGATGACAATAAAATGAAAATAATGTAATGAAATTTAAAAGAAAAACTAAAAACAAAAAGTAGTCTTAACTTTAAACTGGAGCTGTTATATAATATCTCTAGTGTAATTAATCGGTACAATGACGACAAATTGGTTAATTAATCTTATAATATAAAACAAAAGTAAGATAGTGTAATCTTATCACTAAATACAGACAGATTAGCATAAATATAGTAAACTTAAATGAAATAAATACACAGAATAATCTTAAATCTAAACACAAAAGTGACAAATGTTTTAAGACTTATCCATTGGGGAACACTACCGACGTCATGGAGCGTAATGTTTAGGACCTCCAGTAATTTCGCCATAGGTAGTAAATCGTCGGCAAATCGAAGGATGGAATGGATGGAAGGAAGGAGAAGTACTCGATATTGATGTTAATACCGTATCCTTTCCAAGCCAGTAGCTTTAAAACGTCGTCCAATGGAACACTACAGTACTTAGATATAATGACAGTCAACTTGGTACCGCTGAAAGGATTATAGCACCACCCAAATTTCGACGCAATCAAAGGCTTTTTCATGTTTTACATAGTCAAGTTGAAGTGGCAGACTATACTAGTCGCCCTTCTGTACAATTTGCCGAAGGGTATGTATGTAGTCTACGGTACTAAAAGTTTTTAGAAACCGGCTTGTCGGGGAACTTCAAGTCGTCAGGTCTGGGTGCAAGACGATTCGTAATGACTCTATAAAACAAAATGTAGACGCGGCTCTGAAAGGAAATCTTTGAAAGTTCTTTAAGAGAGCGTTCTCACCTTTCTTAAATAACAAGAAAATCGCATAATGATTTCTTATGTTTTCGCGAACACTACACATTATTAAAAACTACTTTCACGGATTTTATCGCGTTTCATTTATTTTATTTTTAATACTGTTTAATATCGTTTCAGTACCGTTCCGGGTGCTTTCCAGCACCCATGGTCACGGGGTTTGTAGTGACTAATGTCCCGATGTCAGTGTTACCCGGAGTACCTTCGGCTTTTTGATAATTAGCGTTAATATATAACTTATTTTATATACCTGCCATTTCGAGTGGGCACTTAATATCACCCATGGTCATGATTTCATACAGTGTAAATAAGTTTCGTAGTTGCGTATATTAAGTTCATACTGAACAGTGTATGAGCATGTGTTATCAGCAGTAGCGATTACGACCACTTGATCTAATAGATAGTCATAATTAAGAAGGAAAATGGCTACGTATAGCGCGTTTCGTGAATATTTTCGGGTTGTTGGGACTTGCACCTACGGAAACGCGATTGTGTACAATCATTGTATGTTGGCAGGAATGCGTTTGAATACATAAAGAACCTAACTGGCCTCAGCGGCTTCTCCTACATATTATGTATGTATTATAAAATTCTTCGATCATTTTCACCACTAAGCTTCTCTATTTATTTACTTCACACGAACTTGTGAAAATAGTAATATTGCAACGTAAGCCAACGTCTGATGACAGACTTGCGAGTTCAATCCACTGTTGATTCATTCGCCACGAAAGCTGCCGGGAAATATAATAAAATGCGTAATGAACCGCTCAAACATACATTCAACATTTTTCCTCATTCCGTCTTCATCTGCGTTAAAACATAAAACTGGAATAAGTTAATCTGTAACTTAGCTATCATTTGTCTTTTTTAAACATTTATAAATTAGTTGAAATAAGCAAATGGTTCTTTGATAAAATTCTTTATTTTATTGATACGATAATAACGGAGCTATGATTCCCGCGAAAAACAAAATGGTGTATCCTTTCTTGTTTACAACAAGAACACCTCCCTCCCTTCCACCATTGTGGGAACTATTAATGCCAGCAAAAAATCCATCAACCTGACGCATATTTTCAAATGTGTATGAAAAATTGAATAATGGGTGGGCAACTTTGCCACTAGCGTAAACTTTATTACTTGCAACATAATTAGAGGATTCATTCACAATTCTTGAGTGTTGTATTATATAGGATGTTCGGAAGATCGATAGAAAGCCTTAAAATAAAAAATAACCACATTCAAATATTTGAACGCTTACCTGAGTTGTGAAACGAACCAACTACAAATGCAAAAAATAGTCTGTCGCGATTTTATTGAACCAATTGGTAAGATATTATCCTTATGATAATATCTTTTGAACAAACATTGTAGCATACAATTATAGAAGACTTATGTGGTCGAGTGTGTGAATTAAGAGTAGTAGTTACTATGTGTGTCTTTCGTTTACCTCATAATTGGTATGGCATCATGAGAAACGTGGTCGTGATGGTATACGTGTTTAAACTTTCTACGAAATTAATTTTACAATCTGCCAACGGAGAAGCAAATTAATATCATAATATTTCAAGAAGACCGTGTTCCTGTCCATAACAGTAGAATACGCACTGCTTATTTCAATAACAATTTAAATATCTGGAGAAGTGCCATCGAAACAATTAACTGGCCTGCATCTCCAGATCGACATACTCTTATAGTGGAGCTTCAAGACAATGATTAAAAGGTCTCTGATATTTAAAAGTAAACAGTCTAGGTTAGGATTATATTTCGTGTCGATATGTACGAATTCTATGAACGAATTCGAGTTCTTCTATAATTGTAACGATACAATGTTTATTTGAGAGATTCTATCATCAGGGTCATATAGGGTCTGACCCTATCGACTGTTTCAATAAAATAGTGACTGTCTGTTTTCTTAAAGAAATCCACACAAAGAGCATAGACATGACGCGAAGGCAAAACCATTTAGTAGGTGGAAGTTAGAAATCGCAGAATTTCAAGTTCACTGATTCGAATAACCGAAACTGCAAATGAACGCAAGGAAAATAGTCCCCGTCACTTGCCAGAGGTTTGAGAATAGTTGAATAGAAGCACAGTTTTCTTCTTAAAAATATCATGAAAATTTTCTTATCTGTTTGGTAATATGAATTTTATATTCTACAAAATATATTTCGTAAAGTTAAGTAAAATTACAACCTACGTACATTCCATTGCTTTCCACATGCCTCCATTCATTTCTGACAGGGTCATAAATCAATTAGACCGCCGCGGTGGTCGAGAGTCTAGCAGGTTGTATGCACTCTCTGTAAAGTTCACTGTACGCGAGAAACCTGGGTTCTATCCCCGCAAGCACCAAAGAATTTGTTAATTGCAATTTCTTGCGCTGATTTTACACGTGCTCAGCTATGAAGGAAAACATCGCCTGGAAATGAAATAAATATTCTTAATGAAAAATATACGTTTAAATTAAACAACCTAAGCTATGCTTCAAAACAAAATTCACATTTTCCTATAACAGATCCCAATTATATACACAAGATATCATAAAGCAAATTTTAGCATTCCTGCAAAGCCGTAACAAGAACACAACGGCGTACCCTAAAAGATTTATGAGGGTTATCGCCAGAGGTATGGAGGCAGTGAGGCGATTTATGGCACGCCAAGTCTGTATTCCACTTTGAGTATTTTTATGCGCATTGCAAGTGTAATAGCGAACTATAACAGCAGCGTCGAGTAATATCGCGAGGTTCTCTCAATCAAGTGATAAATATCTAATATCGTGTCTGTTCGAAATTCGGCAAATTAAAGATGTTAAAATTAATTAGCTAAGATTTGCATGAACAAAAAATTATGTATCCTACGTAGTTTAATGAGCATCTTACCTAATTGCTTGCACTATCACCGTTACCACTAACCCCAATACAATCACACTAGGAACTAAGTAAACTACAATAATACGACGCGTGTTTTGTCTCTAAACTGATGCCTACTAAGAGAAGTAGGCTATTTGATAGCTGACCGGTAAGCAGTAAAATTTGTCCTTCTAATTGGTTAAAACATTTTGTACGGAAATATCATGTATGTATGCTAATTTTATTTTACGTTTCCTTAAGGCAAAATACACACATTTTTGACATTATAGGTTTTATTTCTGTCCCTGTATAATAAAGACCAAAAAAACGTATGGAAATTTTTGATGCTTACCTACTTAATGTTATATTTTCGTTTTGTTTACCATTTTTCTACTTCTACGTTTATTTTAATTATTTGTCGGGATTTAAAAAAATCAAATTCAAGGGGAAATATAACCTCAAATGGCTTAGCAAGATGCTCCGTTATGCCGAAAATATTGCAAAATTAATTTTGAAATAAATATATGGCAAAGTTTAGGATTAATGTTAAGTACTATGTTAGACGAAAACATGATTCCGTAAAATTTTCTCGATAGAAAAAAAATCCAAAGATACCTCCAAACTGAACAATAAACCGCTGTTATTCATAAAATACTTTAAATAAGATCATGAAACTTTGCGTACTAACTGAACTAACAACAAAGCAGGGCTTATGTTTTTTATTTTTTTTTTTAAATTACCATTATTTTCACTGTAAAAATAAATTACCTAAACTATCGGCGTCCTGAAGCTTGGAACCGGGCGGCAGGAAACAAGGATCTTGCTAAGCCATTCGAGGTTATATTCCCTTTAAAACTACGAGAGCCATGGTCGTCGTATCGGCACTACAGAATTATGGTCCGCTACGCACTGCTACGCTACACTGTGGAGCTACGGCCGTGCTATAGATCGGATCTGCTATTCACCCGGAAGGCTGATGCTTTCAAGTGTATGTTTCCTAAGTAAATAAATAAATAAATAAAAAGTATTTGCCACTCAAAAATACAATGTTAAAATTTAAATAGAGAGCTTAATAATTAGTTGTGTAAAACAGTCTGTGACTCAGTTGTAACGGGAAACCCATTACTCCTGCTATTCTGCCACAGCCTTTGCGCATAATTCATACAGGGTCTAAAGCAATTGATGAAACACACGTATCAACAATAAAAAAGTAAGAATAAAAATAAAAATATAAATAAAACAATTAATAAATTATAGTTGCTAAATACAAAAAAAAAGTTGTTTAATTTGAGGGGGTATCAATGTCACAGAGCCAGGGACTGTGTTTGAATAAGCCACTTGCGGCGTCTTTGTCGTAAGGTAGACGGAAATAGGGTAGACTGGACTAGTGGTGGCAAATCGTTCCATATTTTAGCAGCAGCAAATTTAAAACACCCCCTGGCTCCAGCGAGTGTAATCCTTTGTAGTGGAAGCCAATGACTATTTTCTCTGGCTGAAAGCAAACTTTTTTTCAACGGCTATCTTATCATACAGATATCTGGAAGACTTTGCGTGTTGCAGAGTGTGCAGAAAGTAGGCATTTTTTAACTTAGTACTATTGTACATATTTAAAATGCCATTACTGACTAAATAAGGTAAAATCCATTCCCTTTTCGGTATATTAAAACAAAAGCGCATACATTCGTTCTGCACTCTCTGCACATTCTTCACAGTTTTTTTTTTAAATAAGCATGGACCATAAACAATATCACAATAACGAAGGTGGCACTGTACTAAACTGTTACAAAGCAGCAGTCTTATGTCACGTTTTAGAAATGAGAGTTTTAGAAGTGTATTTGAAACTCCACCACCACTGCATTGTATTTCGGGAAGATTAGTGAAGAAGGTGAACGTGTATGTTTTTCTTAGGCTGTGACTTTACGATGACCCAGCGAAGTGGGTATACATGGGAACTTCCTCATAAAACAAACGGTTACGTAGTAATGTTAGGTCACCCTTAGATATCTTTGCGCGGCATTAACTTCCTCTTAATTCTGGAAAGGTCACGGAGCAGGATTTGTTGATTCAACTTTTCTAAATGCTTTTATTGCAAATTAATCCACTCGTCACATTACCATTCATGGTATGAAATAGGACCCCTATTTCTTACGCAGCCACCACATGACAAAGAGGGAAAGAATAGGATTCAATGTGTAGGATTTCTGTACATTAAAAATTTCCTTATAAAACAATTCCTTGCTTAAAACTGATTTAACGGATTATATCGCGTTTAATTTAACTTACCTTAAAAGTCGGGTGGCGATTGATACTTACCATCAGGTGGCCGTATACTCGTTTGATACAAAAAAATACAAACTCAAAGTTAATAAGCTCGAAATATTACCGCAATAATTTATCATCCAAATTTGCATAGCTATGGTGTAATTCGAATAAACGAGTACATTTAATACGACGCGGCGAAAGTGGCTTTTATAAGGCTTAAATATTATGTTATTAAACACTCCCAGTTTTTTGTACACATGGGGTTTTAAATGCTGTTTCTCAACTCAAATTAATATTTGGGCAAAAACAAAATATGTAAATATAAAGATATTGTCTGTGTAGTGGTGATGTAAAACTATCGACTTCCCTGTATCACCCCGTGCGTGTCACAAGGAGCGACAGAGACAAACTGAAACAGGAGATGGGCAGCAGCATCCTCTTGGTAAAAACTCAAAATAAAAAATAACTGCGGCTATAATCCCAGCAGTAAGCCTTCTAAGCTTGGCAACTATGGCCAAATCCCTCCTATAGTGCAACATATGGCGGAGGCCTTTGTGCAACAGTTGACTTTTACAAGACTTCAAGATACTATAGAGCCTTTCTGCACAGGTCAATCCAAAATTAATATTTATAAGGAAAAGTGTCCTAAGTTAACTATGATAGCAATCCAAAGGTCTTCAAACACCTCTGGTCCCCCTCTCACTTTATCTTGGGTATAAGTAAAATTAAACTCGATATAATCGCGCTCACAAACGGCATGGTATGGCATGGCATGTCAATGGATTTTTCTGGTGGAAAAAAAGATTTTCAACGTTATTTTAATGATCTTAGCACTGAATTTCCTTTATTTCCACAATAATAGATCGAATCATCTCGCGTGAGATCGCGGCATGTTGCTGCACGTTTTGTCATTCCAAGAGATGCCGTGGCACGTCACGGCATTCTATGGGCGCGACACGCCGCTGCATCATGTGAATCGGATAGGTTACTTTTTGTTGTAAAAGGAATGCCAAGCCACAGAATACTTCAGCGTACCGCGAGATGCTACAGGATCTTTCGGCATGCCGAAGTATGCCATGCCACGCCGTGCGGTGCGTGCGGTCTGTAAGCACAGGCTTTAAAAGTGTTTTATCTGAACATATAGTGAGGATTTCTTAAGGTATGAGATCACTATAATACACAAAAATACTGTTCATTTAAGAAACTCCTCTTTTTTGAAATTGACTAAAAATATACCATACACGTTAGCATATAGTTGATATATATGTTTAGTACGATAATGAATACTCTACTAGGATTGAACACGACTTTTAACAGCACAAGTGAGTGACCGACATGTGGGGTGGTCTGCCGGCCGAAATTATTCCTGTAGTCGTCTCTGCAAATGGGCTAATCCCAGTCAGCTTCTCGGGTCATCTAAGACGACTGGGACTCCGTGACGGACCGCTCCGGGGTCAAATGCAGAAGGCGGTGCTCCTCGATACCGCCCGCATCGTCCACTTCCGCTTTTATTGATATTTATGTATATTTATATTTTCATTTTTCATTTAAAATTATATATTTATAGAACCCAATCAGATGAGAAACCTATATAGATACACCGCATAAAAATATAATTAAAAAATATTTTAAAAATAACGCAACTTTACGTTGCGAAGTCGTATGGTGCGTGCAGAGAACTGGCGACTCTTTTCACCGGAAAGGAAGCATTCCGTCTTAGTCCTCTGGGGTGATAACGCATCTGAATTTTGATTCTTAATTGAGGATAAATGTAGATGTCTGCGTCGTGTCCACAGCACCCACTTACCACTGACATTTAAATAAAGCTCACAGCCTATCAAAAGCAAACTACCGAACAAAAGCCTCCCCTATAGATGTTTCATAGTGATAGTTCAGAGGATAATATAATTTGCCATAGTTGCAACGCAGTGGCAGGCGGGTTGGCAGGCGCAGTTGATTGTATCAAAAAATACTGCTGCCCATCTTCTGTTTCAGTTTCCCACTATCGCCTCTTATGAATATATATGAATATGAGAAAGTGGATATACTTTTACCGCCACTACAAGGTTATGTTGAATTTAAATGCGATAAGGTACGTAATTACTTCCATTCAATTTTAATGCAATGTCATTCCTTAAATTGTGCATGATACTATTTACTTATAACAAATATGACAAAATTGTGAATTTTATTTAAATTCAACGACTATTTTCTCCTGATTCCATGTAACGAGACTTGATTCCCACGACGCGATACCATCTATCCTACTTATTTGCATAAGAATAGCTACTACGACAATTTACACGTTTTGGCTCATTTCTTTTTTAGATTTATTTTTGTGTAAGATACGGTAAATGGAAAAAGTAAAGTTACATATATATCTCACGGCTTCGTGGTGCAGTGGCTTAGCAATGAGTTACGACGCCAAGGACCGCAAGTTCGAATTCCGCTTGAAACAAGTACTTGTAGGACCTATAAGTAATTTTTCCGGATGTCGATGTTTATTCTTGTGCAATTTATGTAAGTAAACTGCCTCTATGATACAAGAGAAAGTTCTAGTCTAAAAACTGCTGGGTTCAGGCCTTGTCTCGACTTCTTTTTGAGGAGATTTTGAAGCAGTAACTCCAACACGATGCTTCAAAGCAAGGAATATTTTATTCAGCAGTCATGCAGGTTTCTTCGCGTTGTTTTCTTTCACCGCCAAGCACGTGGTATAAAACGGTACAATTATTTTTAACTCATTTTCGATTTGATGTTGATAGCAATGGGTCTGATTTTAGGAAGTTAGATCATACATCAATTGAACTGTAGAGTCGGTAAAAATTAAATGTTTGTGTGAGTATAATAATAACTTATAATTAATAATAACATAAAATACCAGTGTAAAAAGCCGCTGTCTTTCGCATGGTGAGTGTACTGGAGATAATTGTTAATGGAAAGAGGCATTCCAACTTGATCCTCAGGGGTGGCAAACGAAGCTGCGTTTTGATGCTTAATTGAGTATAATGTAATTGCCTATGAGCCACAGTATCATACATACATCAGGTGGATTGTGTGCTCGCTTGTCACCCTTATTCTATATAACTCGGCCATTTTGTCTTTTTGTACCCTGAAGTGGGAATTCGTCAAGATAGGATTTCTTTATTTATTTAACTATATTTTATTGTGTATATTTAATTCTATCATATTTATATTTATTATATTTTTACATATTTAATAACTATTTAATGCATCACAACTAGATAAGAATACTTTAATATTGATGTTTATTCTTATACAGTTTATTAAAAAATAAGATTCTACCCGCGGATCGTGAAAATATAAACACCTGTCACTTTGAACTTTAATATCCTTCGTTTTATGGTTTGAATAATATCTGATGTGCTAATTCAGGGCTTGATCTGTTTTCCAGTTTTTCTAAATCCGTTTAGCCGATAATAAGTGATGAGTATCTCACGTACTCTCACGCACATTATGTATGGAGATTTCAAAACGACAAAGACATTTCCTTTATATTCAGAATTCAGATACTCCTTTAGGCATTCGGAACTACGCCCTCCGAGAGATGGACATGACTAATTTAAACTATGTCATGTTACAATACAATATGTTACCACGTTTTGTGTTACTCATATTTTCAAAAAAATATTGTATTATAACGTTCTTGTATGTAGTACTAAATAAGTTAAAATAATTAAATATAAAAATTGTTGATAATGCATTATATAAAATATAGTTAATTAAATAAATACATTTATACCCAAGCAGACTGTAGCAGTAAATACCGAATGGCCGAGATTCAGGGAGAAGGGACAGTAGACGATCCGCGAAGTATTGAGAAGCAAAGTCTTCTGCGTTTAATCCCGGAACGAACTGTCACGGAATCCCATACGTCTTGGGATGCCACATGAGGCTGACCGTGATTAAACCCTTTCCAGTAATAACTATATCACACAGACAAAACTTGTTTTTTGCAAATCTGTCACCGAAACGTGGCGGTGAAGGGAGATGATGACTGAGTTTACGAAAGGCTCTCTCTTCGTAAAGGAAGCCCTTTTACCTAAACATGGTCTCTGGGTCAGAAAGGCTTTGTAATGCACCCGGCGTTGCTCGTTAGCTAAAGTTTTAATATTTAATCGATTAAAAATTTAACTATTGCTTTGTCATTATTCTTATACCTCTGAAGGCCTATGTTCAGCAGTGGCCTCTGAAATGGCAAGTTGAATCAAAGATTAACATTGGGTTTTGTTACTGTGATCGCGAATATATGAAATCCTCCTCATCCTCTCAACTGTCCAAAACCTTCTAAAGGTCGCTATTAAAAGAGTATGCTTTTGTCCACAACCTTTAGAAGGTTGCAATTTACTTATAAACTTCAGACACGAACAGCCGTAGTAAATGTATCTGTATCTCCCTCTAACTCGTACAACATTGTTTTAATATCATTAACCTACTTATCTCGGTATGGAATTGTCGCTATTGAAGTACAAAATGTGCCTTTTTTGTGCCTGTTTCGGGTCATCTTAAGTGGCCCACATTATTGTCGAGCTTGTGGTGTAAAAAAATGTACGCAGAGGGGTTTTTTTTATTATTTATTGTAAAGTGTATTTATCTTATTGTAAATAAAATAAATGTTTATTGAAATAATTGTTTTTTTTTTCTTTTACATTTTTTATTTACCAAACTAGAAAAAAATCGCTTTCAGCATTTTTACCATGGAATTTAGAAAATATAAAAAAGGTATAGAATATGTGTAAATGTGTACATTCGTACACATTTACACATATTCTATTAGCTTACTTAACAATAATTCTAAAAACATATTATTTTATAGAGTTTCCATTCTTAATTATTAAAATATTGCCATTTTAATGACATGCGCCACGTATGCAATAGATCACTCGTTTAGGGTTTGACAGATGCGCCAAAGCAACCATTTGGGCTGGGACAGTTGAGAGGCTAAACGAAGGCCACGTCTATGTGAATACGACTAACGAATATAATATATAACATGGAGTTTTTATCGTATACCTAACAAAATAACTGTTTTTGAAACGTTGTATTTCTTAATAACGCAGGATCCACCATAGTTTTTTAAACTAAGAACAAAGTTCTAAAAAATATTTATATATCCAGCATAAATAAAATATGTTTTTTTTTTGTTTGCCCTATTGTGGCGACGTAAGAACCACCTGTGAGTGTCTAAATAGGCGCAAAGGTAAATATCAGAAGCGGAAAAACTAATCGTTCCCGATAGATAGCGGTAACCACCTAGTTTACGCCAGACGTATAATACCCAGACCGGAGACGGCAAACAACATCAAAGGTGAAAGATGTATATCACAAAGATCGCGACCACTGGTTGAACAGTTCTGTTTAATTTTTAAATGTTTAAAGTGAAGTCAATTGTTTCACTTAACATCGCCTCTATTAGAAACTAAATCAAATGCACACTGTATCCTTTCTGTGTGACAGTCAGCTAACTGACAAACGCTTATAATGAACACAAACTTGTAGAACATACGACTTTGAAAGTCATTGTCGTATGCCGGTTTCATGCACATTCATTGTGAACGCAAACGAGCTCGGTACATGTATTGAAATGCAGCTCCATAACTTTTCATCACAGCCGACACGAACTCCTTTGTCTTAGTTTATACCTTTACCAAACATAATATGGCGTGTACAATATAGCGTAAAACTGTTCGTGTCGTAGTATTTCCGGTTTTGTTTAAATTTTAATCCATCCCAACATTACAGCCTACGAAACTCCACTGCTTTTGCCGCAGTCGTCAGGCGCGGTAAGCAGGTTCATTTGTTTATATTTCAATCCTATTCTAAGATGCAATAGTGATTTTTTATTGCTATTTCTTTTCAAAGTATATGTCCGATTACCTATGGTGATTAGCAGAGATAATCTACATAGTACAAGTATATTGAGCTATCTATTAATTTATCGAAAAGTTTCAACTGAGTCCAGCCACCTGTGCAGGATTATATTGCTCCAATGTGCTGCGCAAGCACAGGTGCACCCCCTACAACCTCACTCTCATAGACCGATTGGATGGAAAAGATTAGGCGCAAGACCACGGGATTTACGTGCTTTCCGAGGCACAAGGGTGAAACAACGAACACTTATGCTTTTTGACTTTTATTTCCGATAACAGATTACAGTCTGACCCGAGATTCGAACCAAGAATCTAATGAAGCTTCGCGCTTACGGCCACTAATGAGGCAATCTGTGGGACGCATTAGATTAAAAATGAATTTCGATAGGCTGTAATGAAAATAAAATGAAATATTAATAATTAATTCAAATTGCGATAGAATGTAAAACGTATGTCAAAAATTCTACTCAGTAATAATAAACATTCGTTATGGTTTAAATAAAAAACAATAATAATTCATTGTCTAAGTACGTCTATAACTTTCATATTGGTTTTATAAACAATATTGTAGCTTCATTTTATGTTTAGTATTTGTTGCGCACTGTCTCGGAGGAAATCAAAGAACCACACAAACACAATCCATCCTTTCTGTGTCACTCTCGCTGTGACAGTGCCAGTGCTTTGTTCTGTGTCAGACGGTAACATGAACTAACCGTTATCAACAATACGCAGAATACCATTGTCTGAACACAAGCAAGACTACGAAGGAATCTCTGAGACATTTATTATATTTATATAAGGTCTCTCTAGATTAAGTTTATTATGTCTTATACACCAAAGGCCAACAACGCACCTACAATTTCCTTAGAGTCACAGTTGTTCATAGGCGGCAGTAGATCATTTCTGACAGGTGAGCAACATGCTAGTTTGCTTACACTTCTATATTGTAATAAAAAGCTATCTCCTCCTGGTGTAATGTATACGATATTACAAAAAAACTACAGAATATATACAAACTCTGTCTAGAACCAAATATAATGATTTTGTTAAACATAATATATAATGATTATATTTACGCGAACACTACACATTGATTAAAACTACTTTTACGGATTTCATCACATTTAATCTATTTTATTTTTAATATCGTTTTAGCACCGTTTCGGGTGCTTTCCGGCACCCGTGGTCACGGGGTCTGAAGTGACTGATGTCCCGGTGTCAGTGTTAACCCGGAGAACCTTCAGCTTTTTAATTATTATTTATGCTCCGATCTACACAGATTGAACTTAGTGTGTCTTGAAGTCTTGCAAAGGTCGGGTATTGAAAATAAAATAAATTAAACGCGATAAAATCCATAAAAGTAGTTAGTTATTAAGATACAAATAAGAATAATAATAATTTTTACTTTAATAAACTGTACAAATAACTAAAGTAAATTAATAATAACTACTGAGTATGAGAGAATTATTATATTTTATTCTGTCATGTTGTGATTATTTCAGGAATCGAAATATGTTTTATCTTTTTTATTTTATATATATTGTTGTCATTAAAAAGTGAAAATGTAAACGCCAAGTTTGGTCCCAACAACGTTCCTCCGAAAGAAGAGTTAAAATCAGTTCCTTTGATCAACTGTTAAATCAATTGAAGAAGGTTGCACATTCCTGTAACTGTGATTTACTACCGGATCCCTGTCAGATTATTGTTCCATCGGGCTATGAGAGTGAGTTTTGCTAGTCTCCGTTGAGACCGGCCGCCGTGACCGATATTTGGTCTGGAAGATATTTCAACTACTCTTATTCAAATTTATTCAAACATTTTAATGCAATTAGGTGACGAGTGTTTCAAATTCGTTACTATTAAAACATTAGCTTTATTTACGATTTAATCTCTAATGTTAAATATGATAGTTATTTCATTCACTATCTTCCTGATAATGTACATCTTTCGAAATTCATTTTAATAGATGATGATTTATCAAGTATATTATTTATACCTATTTCATGAATTGTCTGAGATATTGTATCGCATAACAGCACAATTACAAAGGTCAGGTTGATATATGAAATCACTATTATTAATATCTTAAAAAATGGAAGAAACCAATAACCGAGTTTGACCCAAACCGGGATTTGAACCTTGGACCCTATGATCAGCAGCCGTATTTACCATCACTAGACTAAAGAGGGCAGTCAAATTATTGACAAAAAAACGCTTTGAAAAATATGGACTAATTAAATATTATCATTTAAAATGTTAACAAAGATGTAATAAGATGTATGTTTTGCTTAAACTCGGTTTGCTAAAGTTAAGCGAAAGAGAAATGAGTGACAGGCTACTGTGCCACCATAAATACTGGAAATGCAATACAAATCTAAGCACGTTGTTTCGCGTTCATATATGAATTGGAGAGGTTTAATCAAACCCAATCTAATTGGAAAACTTCGCTATCAACATTAATTTCGACTCTTAGTGGAAGCAATTGGATTTATATTGAAGAACCTTATACTTTTTCGTAGTTTTTTGAAAATCCCAGTAAATGTAATCCAAACAAAGTTAGATTTACTGGGATTTTCAACCGACTTCGAAAAAGGAAGAGTCACTCAATACTGCTGTATTTTTTGACGTGAAAACTTCTTTTGAGACGTTGTGATTTGATATTCGATGAAACGAAGAAAATACAGTAAAAAGAGACATACATATACTCGCACTAGATGTACTAGGATTTAGTCTGCAAAAGAATAAGATAGAATACAGTATACAGTATTATCTATTCTATCGGTCTCTTTTTCTGAGGGCTTCACTTCTTCCGCGTGTGAACTGCACACATGTAATGCAATTAAAAACATAACTTGTAAAAGAAAACCAAGTCTCGCAACTCAGTTCTTCTGCCGTAAAAAGTTGTGAGATCCATGTAATACCAAGTCGGTTAATTTATTCAGTTCCTACTTAAGGGTCCTTCTGTTTTAAGTTATTACGTAATTAGCTAACCTAACAACATTTTATAGTGACCATATCAATGTTATGTATATATATATATTATATATATATATATATATATATATATATATATATATATATATATATATATATATATATATATATATATATATATATATATATATATATATATCAAGTCTTTCATGTTTTAAATATATAGATCGACTTAGCAATCGCATTAAGCAATCTAATTTAATATAATACGTATTACTTGTGGGATACATTGTGGTTTCATAACAAGTACACTGGTTCATTCACTGCAAATGTAACTTTGTAATTCTATATATTTATATGGGATTACAAAGTTATTTATGCAGTTAATTTATCATGAAAAACTGGACAGAAATTAACAAATCTTTTAGTTTTTCCTTGATTTATACTCTAAACACTAATTGTATTCTAAATTTGAAGCTTCTATGTCTGCTAAAAGTGCCTTAGAGTTTTGATGATCGGTCAGTCAGTGACTGACAAAATTAAGAAATTTGACTGGTTACAATTCTTAAACTACTAGTTCAAATTGAATTAAATTTGAAATATACCATATCTATACAATGGTTACTCGTTTACTGAAAATTCAGGTCTCTAGTTTTATTGACCACGAAGTTATAGGGGGTCGAAAATGACCTGAATTGCTTCGAGAAAAGATGGTACGGCCGTGCCGCTTTTTTGCTCGACTTGGCGGGGGCACTGCCGTGCCCCCAGATGTTCTTATTTTATTCATATTAAAGTCGGTTGTACATTTTTTTTTATTTTACCACTTGTAAGCTAAGTAAGCAAGCATTTTCTCTTCAATATTTAAATTACATTAAACAACTTACTGCAGTGCGTTAACTCGTCACAAGAAGACTTGCTAGCCGGGTTGGCAGCCATATTTTTTTATTTTCTAGTTTTTTTAAGGAGGACCCTGCTGACCAGCTCCTGGTTTCTTTCTCTCTGTTGTTTTTTACGATATCCACATGTTATGGGTTAGTGCACACACTTACACAAACCGTTATACGGTAAAACCAAATTTAAATCTGCTATGGTAAAACTTACCGTACAAGGCTTAAACGATATCCACAGGTTATGGTACTTTTACGATATCCACAGGTTATGGGTTAGTGCACACACTTACAGAAACCGTTATACGGTAAAACCAAATTTAAATCTGCTATGGTAAAACTTACCGTACAAGGCTTAAACGATATCCACAGGTTATGGTACTTTTACGATATCCACAGGTTATGGGTTAGTGCACACACTTACACAAACCGTTATACGGTAAAACCAAATTTAAATCTGCTATGGTAAAACTTACCGTACAAGGCTTAAAACACAGACATTGTACACACATGTAAAGCATTCCCAAATCCTATCAAATTAAAAAGAGGAGACAATACTTTTTGTTTGTAGTTCGTTAGTGGTGTCTGCGCGCTGCAGTAGAATGTCCTAAGCTAGAAGCGTATTTTTTAACATTTTCATTTTAGTTTTTTTGTATAAAGAAAACTTTGTAATGTCACAGCGGCATAGCATTGTATCATAGTCTACGATAATTATATTATAATTTAATTATATTATAAAATTATTTGGCAGTAGACAAGCCTTAAAAAATCTAAAAAAAAATTTTTTTTTTTTATAGAAGAGGGAGCAAACGAGCATGCGGCTCACCTGATGTTAAGTGACTACCGCCGCCCATGATCAACCGCAACGCCAGGAGAATTGCGGGTGCGTTGCCGGCCCTTTAGAAAGGAGTAAGCTCTTTTCTTGAAGGTCCCCAGGTCGTATCGGTCCGGAAAAATCGCCGGTGATAAACTATTCCACAGAGAGGTTGTACGTGGAAGAAAACTCCTTGTGAAACGTACATTGGTGGACCGCCAAGCATCCAGATGGTGTGGATGGTATCGGGACGTTTGCCGTGTCGTGCGTTCACGAAATTTGGCGGCTGGGATTAATCCGAACAATTCCTCAGAGCACTCCCCGTGATAGATGCGATAAAATACGCAAAGAGATGCAACATCTCTTCGCAACGCCAGTGAATCGAGCCGATCGGAAAGCACTCGGTCGTCGACGATTCGAGCCGCTCTGCGCTGGATGCGGTCAAGTGGAAGGAGCTGGTACTGGGGAGCCGCAGCCCAGAGATTGGAACAGTATTCCATGTGCGGCCGAACCTGCGCCTTGTAAAGTTGCAGGCGGTGTGCCGGCATGAAATACTGTCCCGCTCTGCTGAGCACGCCAAGCTTTTTAGAGGCCAATTTGGCCTTCCCTTCCAAGTGACCACGAAACTGCACGTCACTCGATATGTCGACGCCGAGGATTCCGATATTGGCTGAGGCAACAAGGGGAGTGCCTTGAAACTGAGGGGATACGACAAAGGGGTTCTTTTTAGCGGTTAACGCGCAAACTTGTGTCTTCTGGGGGTTAAACTGGACTAGATTTAGTCGTCCCCAATCCGAGACTCTGTTCAGCAAAGACTCGACTTCAGACACAAGTTTGTCCCGGCACTCGGAGACGTTTTCCCGAGAAATATTGGCTCGGCCGGTGTAAAGAGCATCACCAGTGCTGTCATCTGCATAGCAATGAATGTTACGGGTATGCAACATATCATTGATATGCAGAAGAAACAGCGTTGGCGATAGCACGCAGCCCTGTGGAACACCAGCATTAATAGGCTTGCAATCGGAGCTTGCACCGTCTACAACGACCTTGATGCTCCGATCTGCAAGAAAGCTGGTGATCCAATTGCACAATTTCTCGGGAAGCCCATAGGAAGGGAGCTTCGAAAGAAGCGCTTTGTGCCAAACCCGATCGAAGGCCTTCGCAATGTCCAAACTAACGGCCAATGCCTCCCCCTTGAACTCTACTGCCTCCGCCCATCTGTGAGTGAGGTAGACCAGAAGATCACCAGCTGACCGACCACGGCGAAAACCGTATTGGCGGTCACTAATCAGCTGGTGATCCTCAAGGTACCTCATGAGCTGGCAGTTTACAATGGACTCCATTGTTTTGGAGAACAAATTAAACAAGTATTAAAAAATCTAAAAAAATTAAAGTTTAAAAACATGTTTTTTTTTTAAATAGATAAAGGGTGGCAAACGAGCACACAGTCCACCTGATGGTAAGTGGATGGTGTGGCCCATATAAGAATGAGGTGATCACTACTATGCTCGACCCTTTTTTACTAGAAACTAGGCATCCCATCTTAGTCCTTAGGGGTGACAACGCATCTGCCTTTTGATTCTTAATCGAGGATAAACGTATATTGTCCATGGGCTACAGCATCCACCTACCATCAGGTGGGCTGTGTGCTCGTATATCACCCTTATTTTACTAAAAAACTGCTCTATGACACGTGAGGGTTAACCGTGTAGTGGCGGTGAACGAATATCCACTACCTCATTGTGACCCTTGGGTGTGTGACGGGTTGAAAAAGGAGATTGTCTTTCTTATAAGAAAGTGCTTTGTGAAGCCCAATTTTTAATAAAATATATTGGCTTTGATTTTTTCTATAGCATTGAGTGATAAACGAGCAAACAGTCCACCTGCTGATAAGTGGATGCTGTGGTCCATAGAAATCCATATTTATCGTCAACTAAGGATCGACATGCAAATGCGTCGTCATCCCTAAGGCATAAGATAAAATGCCTCGACTCCAGTTAAAAGAATAACCGGTTCTGTAACTCAATTTGCGCTGGTGTTCTGTGAATGCTTGGTCCTGCCCCGGTCGAGCCAACCAATTCGTGCTGCAACTATAATATAATAGAGCTCAGCTGCAGCTGAGCTCTACTACTTAAGTAACTTCATCAAATACTTTCATATTCACTTAGTAATAAATATTTTTTTTTTAATTTTTAACCTCGAGTCTGTGAACTACAATAGTAATTGTTTTTACCGTTGTAACAGTGAAGCGTAAACTAATATAAACTTTGGTTTCAACTGATTTGGGTTGACGGTACATATCAATAACTCATGGAATACATTTTGTAGCGATGAGTTTCTTGCTGGTTCCGCCCAGGATAGAAGTTATTTCAAACGACTGGTTGACGGTTCCACGGCGCAGTAGCTTAGCAATCCGTTGCAGCGCTAAGGGCCGCGGGCTCAAATCCCGTACAGAACAATTATCTCTATGGCCTACGAATAATTGTACTGGGTCTGGATGTATATCCTTGTATTTGACTGTCGTGATTTGGTAAAATAACATAAACACTAACGCCTGTCACCCAGAGGGGTAGGCGGAGACTACAGACTTCCATTTAGCACGATCCTGACATACCTCTATCGCCTCTTCCACATCCATATACCTACGCATACATGCTCGTCGGTTAAGGTTACTCTTAATTTGGCCCATTTTTAGTAAATCGCCAATTTGGTTGACAAACTTTCGCCTAGGACGTCCCTTTCCTACTCCACCATTCACTTCTGCAACATATATTTACTTTGTCAGTCTTTCCTCATTCATTCTTTCTACATGACCAAACCACCGAAGCATTCCTTTCTTAATCCTGGTCACCGCATCATCTTGCAAACCACACTCTTCTTTTATCACACAGTTTCTCACCCTGTCACTCAGATTCAGCCCTAACATACTCCTTAGCGACCGTATTTCTACTGCATTTATTCTCCTCTCGTGCTTCTTCTGCCACACCCAACTTTCACTACCATACGTTAAATTAGGGACTAATACAGCATCTTGAATTGCTATACGCGTCTTTTTGACACATTCTGACTTTTCACAATAGAGTGTAGAGCCCCATTTACTTTATTTCCTGCATTCACTCGTCGTTCAATATCCTTATCTAATTATTTTTGTGATTGAGATTAAGGATATTGAACGACGAGTGAATGCAGGAAATAAAGTAAATGGGGCTCTACACTCTATTGTGAAAAGTCAGAATGTGTCAAAAAGACACGTATGGCAATTCAAGATGCTGTATTAGTCCCTACTTTAACGTATGGTAGTGAAAGTTGGGTGTGGCAGAAGAAGCACGAGAGGAGAATAAATGCAGTAGAAATACGGTCGCTAAGGAGTATGTTAGGGCTGAATCTGAGTGACAGGGTGAGAAACTGTGTGATAAAAGAAGAGTGTGGTTTGCAAGATGATGCGATGACCAGGATTAAGAAAGGAATGCTTCGGTGGTTTGGTCATGTAGAAAGAATGAATGAGGAAAGACTGACAAAGTAAATATATGTTGCAGAAGTGAATGGTGGAGTAGGAAAGGGACGTCCTAGGCGAAAGTTTGTCAACCAAATTGGCGGTTTACTAAAAATGGGCCAAATTAAGAGTAACCTTAACCGACGAGCATGTATGCGTAGGTATATGGATGTGGAAGAGGCGATAGAGGTATGTCAGGATCGTGCTAAATGGAAGTCTGTCGTCTCCGCCTACCCCTCTGGGTGACAGGCGTTAGTGTTTATGTTATTTTACCAAATCACGACAGTCAAATACAAGGATATACATCCAGACCCAGTACAATTATTCGTAGGCCATAGAAATAATTGTTCTGTACGGGATTTGAGCCCGCGGCCCTTAGCGCTGCAACGGATTGCTAAGCTACTGCGCCGTGGAACCGTCAACCAGTCGTTTGAAATAACTTCTATCCTGGGCGGAACCAGCAAGAAACTCATCGCTACAAAATGTATTCCATGAGTTATTGATATGTACCGTCAACCCAAATCAGTTGAAACCAAAGTTTATATTAGTTTACGCTTCACTGTTACAACGGTAAAAACAATTACTATTGTAGTTCACAGACTCGAGGTTAAAAATTAAAAAAAAATATTTATTACTAAGTGAATATGAAAGTATTTGATGAAGTTACTTAAGTAGTAGAGCTGATGATTAAATTAATTAGTGTCATTTAATGTGTAATATTCTCGTAAATTAAATGAAACTAATTTTACATCTTCAAAAGTCAGTGCAAATTTTAGCAGTTTACACTGACTTTCGAAGATGTTCTGAAGATCATAATATTAAAATCTTCTGGTATGAAACAAATCACAATACATGACATTCAAATATTTTGACTCTAGTTATGCATCCCGGTATTCCCGGTACTGCACCGGAGACCATCACAATTCAAGCGTAAGCGTGGGCGTAGATTGCTGAATTGCATCTGGAAGACGGGTGGTCTTTCATGTGGATAGTGATAACTGTTCTTTAGCTTAAAGATCTAGATCTAGAATAAGAATTAGGATAGTCTTAGTTTGGCTCCCACATGTATCGGACATGTAGCCTTAAGTTAGAATCCAACGCGGAATAATTAAGTAGTATATAAGTAATGTATCGCACATTAATAGTTATAAGTTTTAAATAAAGTTTTTTTTTAAAAACGTCCTGAGTCAATTTCGAATCTTGACTGGCGCAGCCGATAGGATTATGCGTATAAAGCTCGCTCATATAAGAAGACTCCCAAATCAGTCCTCGTGAAGCAGTTTACGGTGCCGTCTTGCACTTGCGCGAAATCTACGAACCGAAATAAATTTGTCGAATTCGAATCAGGACATTAAGAATGAAGACTTCCTAGCCCAGGCGAAAGGATGAGTTCGAGTGTACTGTGAGTAAACCTTTTCAGGCCCATCTCTGTTCCCATCTAATTTTGCTTGCTAGAATAGTGTTATTTGATTTTTCTTAAATCGAACAAAATAAATTGCAAAAACATAGGCAATTTATTCTATATCATTAAGTTTAATAATTAAGTATTGAAAATTAATTTGAAATAAAGAAAATTTATTAAATTGTGTTATAAAAAATAAAAAATTACATAATTAAAGATATAAAAGGATATATTAAAGAAAAAAAGGATATATTAAAGAAATAAAAGGACATATTAAAGAAATTAAATTGATAATTATATAAATTGTTATATTAATATTAAATAAAATGGAACAATTACGTGTAATACCTAAGGATTTACTTTTTCTTATACCTAAGTTTGAAGGAGAGGTAGGATTATTAAATTTATTTATTAAGAAAGCTCAATACATATACAGGTCCTTCGTAGACCCTAATGTCACATAAACATTATATGTATTCCATGCGATAAGCAGTCGATTAACAGGTAGGGCAGCACACTTGTTAAGTAAGCGTGATGATATTAATTGTTTGAATATGCTTAAAGATATTTTAATTTAACATTTTTGTAATCTGCGTTCTGAAGATTGCATAGCTGTCGAGTTAGAACAAATGGGAATTAAGTCTGGCGAATCATTTATCGATTTTTGTCATAGGTTACAACATATGCGTAGTACCTTATTCGAAAAAGTCAATCTAATGCAGGGCGAAGGAGTAAAAGCAGCTGAAATGATAGTGTATAATAATATGTCACTAAATGTATTCCTTTATAATTTACCTGAGGATTTAATTCGTATCGTGCGTCTTATACAGTGTACTTACTAGTTTAGAATCCGCTTTAAGTGTCGTAACCGAGGAAGTGAACTTCATGAATCAATATAATGCGAAAAATAAAACGAAACAGAATACAACATCCCAAAATTTCAAACCCTAACAAAGCTTTAATATTTTACCTAATATTAATCAATCGTATTTTAAATTTGCAAATCCACAATTTGGTCCAGTGAATAAATTCCAATTGCCTTATAATAATGGCTCTAGATTTAATACGGGACCACAGAACTTTAAGTTTGGTATTCCAAACCAGCAATATAATTTTAAATTTGGCATACCTCAACATTACCAGTCCACCTAGTAGTCCACCTGATGGTAAGTAGTTGCTGTGACCCATAGACATCTACATCACTTCTTGATTAGGAATCAAAATGCAAATGCGTTGTCACCCTGAAAGTCTAAGAGGAAGTATCTTGTTTCCTGTAAAAATGGTCTCCAGTTCATTACAACCAAGACACGAAACACAACAGCATTAAGCAGCTATTTTACGCTGGTATTCGGTGATAGCCCCGGTAGAGCTGTATCATTTGTGCTACATTCTATTATATAACTGCAACATGGCTCTACCACGTATAAACTATATAAGAATACATAGACTAAAAAAAATTTCGAGTGAAACTTATAGCGCCTCAAACCTACAGGAGGTGGCAGAATATTGTCTGCCGGTTCAGCTCATTATTTTTATATTGAAATTAAACTTAGCTAAAATTATTTTGATAAATTATTGTATAATATATTAATAGTAGATCTGAGACGTGATCCTTTTCTGCTCGCCATATAAGGACGCTCAAGGTCGCTCAGCGAGCTATGAAGAGGGCTACGCTCGGCGTTTCTCTACGTGATAAACTTAAAATGTGTAAGCTATAGTGGCATAGGCATATATGGCTAATAGGCCGGCCATATACCACGAAGAACCGACAACCGGTAGGGAAAATTTTTCTCGAGTGGCAGCCTCATTTCACCTACCGGAGGTGAAATGTAGGGCGAGCCCCTACTAGATGGAGTAACAACCTGTTAAGATACGCAGGAAGTTAGTTGATGCAGGTGGCTTTGTACCGTTCTTTGTGGCATTTCATGGGATGGGCTATGTCCAGCAGTGAACTTGTGAAGGGCATATGATATATGATGCCAAGATGGTTACTTAGTGCGTAGTGTATTTAATTATATAATTAAGTATATGAATTTTTAGAGTATAATGCATGTGCATATTTTTTAACGTTATCGGTTGGCAACACGGACTGGCGGCAAATTATTCCACTCATTTACCGAAGGTCTTACAAAAATCAAAGTACAATTTCGTACACCGAAACAAAGTACCATAATATTTAAAACTTAAATTTTTGAGAAAATCTAGTGAGGAAATTAACATCATTGGTCATTCGTACGAGTGCTTACAAAATAAACTGGAACAATGCAAATGTAAAACCATAGAAGTTGTGAATAGTTACAAGTACTAACAATAGACTGTAGTTTTAGTTGGATACATATGGACATTGTCTGTGATAGGTTAAGATCATTATTAATAAAACTTACAGTAAGCAGGTCAATTTTATATATGCTTTACTATGCACAAAGATATTTTAAAACATCTTTGACTATGCACTAGCAGATTCAGCCCCGAGTTATGAACTAATTGCATATGGACGTACTTTTCAAACGTATACAGATAAAATTCTTAAGTTGCGAATAAGATTAATAAAATTGTTTACTAATAAAAAAAACAAATCAAAAATATAACATAGACGGAAACTATAATAATTTAATTAAACATTTTAGAATATTACCTGTACATGTAAAATTTAAGTACTTAATTGCAATAAATCCTACCATAAATCCTAGAGATTTATGGTTGATGAGTTTAAAACATTTCGAAAATTTAACAAAAATATAAAAAATACTTCGTGAAACAAATACGTTGAGCATAGAGTTAATAATTATTACGGCAAGAGGACGAGAAAATATCTAGTACCACGTATTTTCAGTAAGATATTTTCTGAAAACGAATGTGGTAATAAAGAAATATTTAAAAGAAGTTGAAAGCGTGGTCGCTGGATACTTATATATGTAATAATTAATATTGTCTTAATCAAAGTTATAGTTTAAATTAATTTGATTTTAAATGCGTTTAATGAGTTTAAATATTAATAAGGTTACATATAATAAGGTATATAACGGTAGTAACAGCGCTTGGTTTAATTTTTAATTAGTTAAAATCTTTTAAATTAGTGTAAATTTAATTTTCTTATTTTAAGTTTTTAAGAATTGCATTTTTAATTACAGTAGGCACAGTTTATGTGTATTTTAAGTTTTTAAAGATTATAAAATTTACAGTGGGTACATAAAATGTAAGATGGTAATGTATTCGCCAACGAACTGCCCTGCAGTTTGGCGAAAGTTGTATAAAGGACAACTGACTGTATTTTTGTGTAATAAATAAATAAAAAAGGTAGGGGATGAAATTAGCCAATAAATTGGCCCCTCTCGCGTCATATAATTTTATGATTCATTTCTGTACCGCGATTCTTTTTACGGCTTATACAGAACAGGTGATTAATCATATCAGTGATTAAGTTTTATAAGTAACGTCTTTTTGTTCAAACTGTCTCTTTTGCAGTCAAATTAACAGATACATTTTTAAGATGTAGCTTCTTTCCACTTTTAAGGTTCGTAAAAGCCAATTGCTGGAGATGGGATCTCCCGTTGTAGAGATGATCTGTCTGAATAGTCATGTTTAGTAGAATTATTGACGATCGCACTGCTAGACGTCTCGCAATTTGAACGAACGAGATAGCTATACCGCCATCTTTTGGAAGCTATAAGCTTTTTCTGGTGTTTCTCATAGTCATCTTTTACGGCACCTACGGGATGAAATGTGGTGATACATTATTCTTTTTTTTTTATAGAATATGGTAACAAATGAGCACACAGTCCACCTGTTGGTAAAAAAATGTGGTGGTCTGTAGGTATCCACATCTATCCTGGATTAAGGTTAAAATGCACATTCGTTGTTAACCTTTAGAACTAAGACAAATTACTTCCTTTTCAATAAAAAGTGGTATCCGGTTCTCTACACTCACCATACGAAACACAGCAGCATTAAAGTAATCTTTTACGCTGGTATTCTATGAGATCGTGGTTCTTTCCCAGTCGAGACGACCCATTCGTGCTATAACTATAATATAGGTAGCTGAAGCATGGCTGGTCCACTTTATAAAATAAATATCCTTTTACGCAGCCATAATTCAAATTTTAACTTTATTTATCCATTCATTCCATTCATTACAGGTTATAACTAAACCTAGACCTTCCCATAGATTACCTCGTAGGATTTAGCTATGGTCGCCACTCTTGGAAGATGAATTGATAACCGCAGTTGATATAATTTGGAGTTGGTATCAGGAGGATGTTGTTGCGTATCCCATGTTTCACTCTCACTCTGTCTACACCCACGGGACGGTATGTGGCAGTGGATATTCCAACACCGCCACCACACGGTAAATACCAAACATTTATTATTATTGATTTGATGGGAATATAATTAATTAATTTTACTAAATCCATTTTGACTAGAACTTTGCGTTGGTACTACTGTCTTAGCTATTTCTGCCACGAAACTGCAGTGCATCAATTGTTATGTTCTAGTTTGAATGGTAAAACATGTAGTATAGTTTATCCTCAATGTCTCGTTGGTCTAGTGGTCATAAACACTGTTACTGATCAAGAGGTCCCGGGTTCGAATCCCGGGTCAGGCCAAAATCAGTCATGGGTTTTTTTGTCAATAAATTCTTAGTAGTTGCCCGGAGTCAGGAAGTTGGCGGTGTTTGACTCCCGTACTTCAAAAAGCACATAAAGCAAGAAATCCTTCGCATGATCCTTCTCCGGCCGTGTGGGTTTGCCATCCTATTTAATTAAGAGAGTGAGGGAATAGAGACTACACCTGTACTTGCGTATACATTATGTACATACATTTTGGTACTATTATCCTGTCCTGCGCAGAAGTCTGTTGTCTATTGAGATTGACCGCCATGACCGAAATTAGCTCTGTAGGACATTATAATTATAGTTTACATACCTTATTGATTAACCTGAATTGTCCGCCAACTCCAAACAAAGAAAGCAACAGTCGCATTTGATTCTTGAGAAGTGTGACGTAACAAGCTTACATATTGTAAGACATCCTAGCTTACATTCCAACGCGAGGTTCCTTCGATTTCATAATTTCTTATCTACATAAATTTATAAGTTTCTTTACAGAAATAGTAAAAAATAAACATACAGTCAACTTAATGATAAGCTAACGAAATCCATCCACACCTGCAGCCATCTTCAAACAAAGAAGGCTATTATATTAGCGATGTTACTCATAAGCACTAAAGCTGAAAAAAATATCTCACGAAATACGAATAGCCTGTAATTTTATTGGCTCTTAATACCATTCAGATCAAAACACAGCAGTGCACGATCTGCTTGGCGGCAGAAATAGTTCAAAAATGATATCTACCCAGACGGACTTCAAGGAAGAAGTCCTCCACCCATACTCTCCTACCTACCTACCAATATGGTCATCCACTACTTTTTCTACCATCAGGGCGGCGCAACTTAGGAGTGAGGTAAAATATTTGACTGGGAGAGATGTTTGAATACTAGCGTAAAATAGTTGCTTAATGATGCTGTGTTTCGTATGGTGAGTGTAGAGAAACGGAGACTCTTTATTGGAAACGAGGCATTCCATCTTAGTCCTCACGGGTGACAACGCATCTGCATTTTGATTCGTAATCGAGGATAGATGGTCGAGGATAGATGGTGATATCTATGGGCCACAGCAACCACTTAACATCGGGTGGACTGTGTGCTCGTTTGTTACACTATCTTGTAAAAAAAGATTTTATAGCGTTAAAGTTAAATTGTTAGGAAATGTAAGAGTTAATGTTCCTTTCTGTATTATTAGTTATATTTTATTTTAATTAGCTTAGAAATTAATAAATCAAACTACGGATAGTTCGAAACATAGAATAATTAAAGAAAATATAAATGTGCAAAAAAAGTAGTTATTACAATAGTACAGAAACTCTTAAGATTTTATTTAAAACTAAATCCAATCAAAAACATAAATGTGAAATGAGAGCCAAGTTCAATATTATGATATATATGCCTTGGTTGTTAACTTTAACGACAAAAGAAGTGAGATCTAAATGGGTGCCAAGTTCAATGGTAAGTCCTGAAATTTATTTATAACAACATAAAATATCATTTCTTCTTATAACTTAGGATAATATATTGCAGCCTAAGGTCTGACTTGGCTAGTTCTCATATTATAACTATATATAAATTTATTTTAATATTACACAAACCTAAGCACATGCCAAATCCACAGAATTTCTTTGCAGTAGGTAAAAATAATATAATAATAAATGTTATATTATCTTTTCCTACTGTAAATTGATGATTGATGATGTCCACTTGGTTTAGGCCCGTGATCATATTTGAATGTATAGTAATACCGAGGGTCTCAATCCAAACATGTTTGTTAAATATGTACAAAAATATCATCACAAACTTAGCTTAATAACATATATATATACCAAAATAATGAAACAAACTTGTCTGTATGTCAGGTATATGTTGATTTAAGCTCGCCGCTGGTATCATCTATGCCACAGGTTAAATAGCATTGGGGAAAGTAAAGTAAAGATACAACCTATATTAATATATTAATAGAAAGCCTATATATTAAATGGCAGGAGGGACATAATGCAGGGTCATATTTCAGAGAGTAGCCAAATTGTATACTTAATTCCAAAAATGGAAATAATGACATACTTTTATTGCATTTTTAAAATATGACTAAATAAGGCTTCCACTTTTATTTGAAACGCGCGGTCCTCTGTGTGCTATAAAATTTAAGATAACACTCAGGGCTGTCACCCAGAGGGGTAGGCAGAGACTACAGACTTCCATTTGGCACGATCGTGACACACCTCTCTCGACTCCTTCACATCCATACACCTACGCATCCATGTTCGTCGGTTAAGGGTACTCCTAATTTGGCCCGTTTTCAATAAATCGCCAATTTGGTCGATAAATTTTCGCCTAAGACGTCCCTTTCCGACTCTGCCATTCACTTCTGCAACATAAATTTTCTTTGTCACTCTTTCCTCATTCATTCTTTCCACATGGCCAAACCACCGAAGCATTCCTTTCTTAATCCTGGTCACAACATCATCTTGCAAAGCACACTCTTCTCTTATTACACGATTTCTTACCCTGTCGTTCAGATTCAGCCCTAACATACTCCTTAACGACCGCATTTCTACTGCGTTGATTCTACTCTCGTGATCCTTCTGCCACACCCAACTTTCACTACCATACGTTAAAGTAGGGACCAACACAGCATTGTGAATTGCCATACGTGCCTTTTTTGACACATTTTGACTCTTCACAATAGAGTGCAGGGCTCCATTTACTCTATTTTCCGCATTCACTCGTCGTTCTATATCCTTATCATATCTCCCATCCCTGCTAAATACGCAGCCCAAATATGCAAGCTCATCTACTTGCTCGATCAACTCCCCTTCTATTCTTATTTCAAAAATCGTTTTACTTTCTTCCCTTAAAATTAAAATTTACAACGTAAAATAGTAGGGGTTAGATATTTATGAATGAAAATCAAATAATGTGATACCACGCATTTGGTATTTAATAGATAAAAAGGACAGAATGTTTGAGATTTATATTAATTAATTTTTCTTCATCGTTTGCCTGTTTTACTTATTCTGAATCTTCGCTGCAAATTAGGTCGGTTATTGCGAAATAATCCTGTATATTATGTCTCCCTCTTCTACAGGTCTCCCCGAAAAGCACAAGACAAAGACAAGACCAAAAAAAAGAAATGTCCGTCGCGCTGCCCAATGCAAATTGATGAACGCCACGTCTTCAAAATATTTTTTCAATTTCTCAGATATGCAAGTTTCCTCACGACGTTTTCTTTTACGTCCTAGCACGTAATAAATCATCACTCATAATTGCTATTAACAATTTCATTGATGCCGGCGCGGCGGGCATCGAAGCCGGGTTGCTCGCATACTGTGAAATTTATAGCAAGCTCTTAAATTGCCCCGAGTTCCCGATGAACCTTTAATGGGGCAGGGATGCGAAGGATATTTTGGAGGAAAACTGGCGACGAGGTTCACCACCCGTTACGTTCTGTCTCGTGAAGGGGCGAAAAGTGGATTTCGGAAGCTAGTTTAGCCACGCTGAATGCATGTGGAGGAATTAATGATAAAATAGATGAGGTATGTATGATAGAGGAATAGATGTGTTAGGTGTAAATAAGACGAAACGGAAGAAGAAGGATGCCAATACACGAAATGTAAGTTTGTTTGTCACGTCAGTTTAAAAAAATGTTTTGTTGTTAATTGTAACGCTTCAATGAAATGCTGGTAAACAAATTCTCGAATAAAACTCGTGTTTCATCTCAGTGCTTCGGAAAGCAAAGTCGTTGTCTTACACTTAGTCTCTTTCTGATTGTGTTGGATTGCCGTTCCATCGAACTATGACCAGTAACAATTAAATAGATTAATCGGGGAGAAACGAACTATACTGCAGGTTATCTGGTAAGATGAGCTTGACTTCGCTTAAGTAAGCGAAAAATTAAGCTAAGACGGTGCGTTTCACTGTCATCAGCTATATTACCATTAACTATCAGCTGGATTACTGATTGTAGAAGAATATCAACGTCAAATAGTAGCTTTATGTTGAAAAAAGTCATTTCATCTTAGTCCTCAAGGGTGATAACGAACCTGCACTTTGATACTTAACTGAGGATAGATGTAGACGCCTATGGGCCACAGCTTCAATTTTCCCTCAGGTGGATTGTGTGCCAGTTTGTCACATTTATACTTATAAAAAGCGTAAGTACTGCCTTATGATATTAAAAAGCGAGGTAGTTAAAAACCAAGGAATATTTTTTTAAATATATTAATACGGTCATAAAAAAACATATGTGCAATTTAAATGCATCGCTCGCTATGTGGCACTCCATGTTGAAATTTTGATATTTAATTAAGAATTCGAATAATTCCCAAATGTACACAATATTTGGCAATTAAGGAGCAACTGACTCATTAAATCTAATAAAGCGGCCGGTTGCGATGTGTAATAATATTGGAGTCGGTTCGCTTTAAGCCTTAAATGTGCGGTGGATTGTTTTTTGGTACCCAGCGGACTGTGGAAATCGAGTGAACGAGTTGAAATTTACTTTTATTAGGTTTTATTTACGTTATGCAGTGTATTTAATTTTCTATCCGGTGAAGAAACATGTACTGCGCTATAACCCGATGATCCCAACCGTAAACGAAAATACGTTTAGAACGGGGTAGATAAGGTAAGGATACTCACGACACTGGATCACTCCTCATGGTTATGGCGAAGTCTAAATATTTATGTTAAAGTTCTAGTGTATACACAGACACCACACTGCACTTTGCATGTATATGGACACAAGTAATTGCACGATAGTCTTACTACTTTATTTAGTATCTTTAAAAGAGCGGTCACGAACATATTTTATGCGTACGCGGCCATCGTGTTTCTTATTTTTCTTCGCGATAGGTGGTGTACCATTCTTGAGTAGTGCGTATATAGGGGAGGCGGGAGGATAGAAAATACTAAGAAAAAAGTCATTATATCGGGACTGTCCCGGAGCCACAGCAATATGTATGTGTTCGGTTGTTACTGCAATAGCCACACGTCAAGCCAGTAAAGTTGGGGAGCGAATTATAACAAGGTGATACTTGTCATAATGCTCATACGTGACGATTGTGTGATCAATTCTTCTTTTTTATTGTCTTATTATATTATACGGCACCCTAATTTGCTAATAATTTTAGTATGAAACTCAGCAAAGCCATACCATTATTTTAATCAATTTATACACTAGTAAATTGTATCGCAGGAGACGGACAGCAGTGTTTTCCTAATAAAACTATAAAAAATACTGTGGTTGCCCACCCGCCTGCAAAACGTAGAATGTAAACAATTATGGTAAATAGCCCTCTTATTGAGTTGGTTACACACATTCTCTGTTCATGTGAGAACTCTAAAGATGCCTAAGATATATTTTGTTACCTTTCCTTAATGTGTTCACTGTTAGATATTTACAGGAAGCTTAAGAATTACGGTGTGAAGAACATAACGCTTTAACTTGTCAAGGGTAAGTAAGTTTAAAAGAGCACAAACGGTGGTTATTTTACATCGGTAGTCTGGGTGTCCGTCAGAGCTTATTTCTTGGTCCCTTCCTGTTCTTAGTTTATATTTATAACTTATCTTATCTGATATTATATAACCATGATGAATGATTTTTCTTTACTTAAACTGCACCATATTTTATTTAAATCTTTATTGCATTTCCCTATAAAAAGGATACAAATACAAAGGACTTAATTCCGTTAGGCAATCTCTGCCAGTTAACCACCGTTAAACGGAGAAACTAAAGTAGATAATATGAAAACATGGAAATGTATAATATGCATATATACCCATATAACATACATATACATACATTCCTAAATATACATTACAATAAATAACTTACATGATATGTATGTAGGTTGTACGTATATCTGTTATTTGAACCCATAAAAAAGAACATTTATTAACAATATAATTTATAATATTTACGCAAACACTAAACATTAAATGAAACTAATTTATAATTAATATAAAACCGTTAATATCAAAAATGAAGGTAGCCGGGCTAACTATGGCATCGGGACGTCAAACACCTCAGTCCCCTCCCCCCGCCACCATGTGTGCTGTAAAGCACCTGAAACGTCGACAATTGAAAAGTTTAATTAAATGCGATAAAATCCGCAAACATTAGTTTCATTTAATATCTATCAACAATTAAAAATAAAACGAATACATAAAGAATGTCACCCCTGAGGATGATCTTGAAATTCCTAGTTATCAATAAAATTTACTAACTCATTATTAATAGGTTCTATGGTAGATTTTTGTCTGCCAGAAAGAGCCAACTGGCAAAGCTGAAGACTGGGTGTGGCAGCATCGTTTCCGGGATACCTGAGATTTTGAGTGAGATTTAGAGGTTCTATGGGCAGCTGTACACATCATCGTTAGAGCCACACGCAAGTACGAGTAACGATTCAAAAGCAAGTCGTATCCGACACTATTCCGATGATATCCCGGACGTCAGTCTGAACGAGATTAGAATGGCTCTCCAGCACCTTAAAAACGGCAAGGCCCCAGGTGAGGATGGAATTACAGCGGAGCTTCTGAAAGCGGGTGGAACACCGGTACTTAAAGTCCTTCAGAAGCTCTTCAATTCCGTTTTACAAGGTGGGATTACTCCGGAGACGTGGATCAAAAGTGCGGTGGTCTTGTTCTTCAAGAAAGGTGACAACGCTCTCTTGAAGAACTACAGAACAATTTCCATTCAAAAGCGCGTTTACGTGCTGCTTTCGAGAGTCATTACAAATCGTCTCTTACGCAGACTCGACGACTTCCAACCTCCCGAACAAGCCAGTTTCCGAAAAGGCTTCAATACCATAGACCACATACATTCCCTGCGGCAGATTGACCGAAGAGTACAATCTGCCACTTTTCTCGGCGTATGTGGACTATGAGAAAACCTTTAATTCCGTCATAATTTGGGTAGTAATTACAGTCCCTTCAGCGGTGCCAAGTTGACTGTCGGTATATCAAAGTGCTGAAGTGTTTGTACAGTAGGGCTACGATGGCTATCCGAGTACAGAACCAGAGTAAAAAACCTATCCAAGTGCAGAGAGGTGTAAGACAGGGTGACGTTATTTCCCCGAAACTTCACCGCTGCGTTGCAATGACCTCAATAGTTTATCCCAACGGATAGGTCTTAAGATAAACATGGACAAAACAGAGATCATGTTTAATATCCATGTCACACCTATGCCGGTAGTTGTTCGGAGCACTAAGCTAGAAGTTGTTGATGAGTACGTTTACCTGGCACAAATAGTCCGAATAGGTAAGTCTAACTCCGACCGAGAGGTCAATCGACGGATTCAACTCGGCTGGGCAGCGTTCGGGCAATTACGACACATCTTCTCGTCAGGAATACCTCAAAACCTGAAACTAGGTTGTACAACCAGTCCGTGTTGCCAATGATAACTTACGGATCTGAGACGTGGTCCTTCACTGCTGGCCGTATGAGGACGCTCAAGGTAAGCTATGGAGAGAGCTATGCTCAGGGTTTCTCTGCGTGATAAACTTAGAAATGAGGATATCCGCAGTAGAACCAGAGTGACCGACATAGCCTAACGGATTAGTAAGCTGAAGTGTCAATGAGCCGGCCATAAAGCTCGAAGAAACGATAACCGTTGGGGAAAATGTTCTCGAGCGGCAGCCTTGTACCGGTAGGCGTAGTGTAGGGTGACCTCCCACCAGAGGGATTAACGACCCAGTAAGACATGCAGGAAGTCTATGGATGCAGGTGGCTCAGGACCATGCTTTATGGCATTCCTTGGGGGAGGCCTATGTTCAGCAGCGGACTTGTGAAGGGCTGTAATGATGATGATGATGTTAGATTATGCACTCATTGAGATATGAATATTAAATGTCTCCTCTACTTCAGTTTACACTAACATACCAACAGATCTCTTTGCAATGTTAGTTGTAAACTATAGCCGACTTTATAATAGTGAGCCAATGATGTATCCTACTCGTAATTGAAAGTTTTGTTATAGATGGTGCAAACGTTTTCAAAATTAATAATTTTTCTAAGTAATCCATAACCCAGTAAGTCAATTTAGTCAAACAAGCTAAGAATGACAAAATGAAAAAATAGTTTGTCCGAACAAAATATACCCCACCACTTCCTTATTACTCGTCGACATAGGTGATACCTTCGTATAAAGATGCAAAAAGATGCTATGGAAATTTAATTTCAACGATTCCTTAAAATTCATCAATACAATAATTAAATGGCAAACTAGGTTGAGAAGGTCGCTAAAATAAAACTTTCATTTGTATTCAATTGCTAGACGCAAATTAGTGTCTTAGCGGCACAATGACCAGAAATTTAAAAAAAACAGTTGTTTATTTGCCTAAATAGATGTAAAGAGTTGGTTATCATTTCTATAATTCGATAGGTGAACAAGACTTTACTTGCTTTGAGCAATTTGCAGCGTATTGCGCTCAAGGGAAAATCAGCAGACGAGCCAACTCGCCACTTTTGTCGCAGTTTAACGAGCTTTGATATTTTCGATGACCATAAACGTAGCACAATCTGTTATAGAGATTTCACAATTTCTGTCTATGTACTTAATCCTACATACACATATTTCTATAGTGACACCTTACTTGGGCTTTTTTTTATTACACAAAAATACAGTCGGTTACTCTTTATACAACTTTCGCCAAACTGCAGGGCAGTTTGTTGGCGAATATATAGGCTTAGGCTTAGGCATAGGCTTGCTGTCCAAAATTAAAGATGTTTATGGATATCATTAGATTACAGTTCAAAACAAGAATTCATTTTGAAGCATTGACGTTAATACAGGTTTTGAATAATCAATTGCATATAATATAAAACTATAAAGAAACAAAGCTATAACACTCCATACAGTAACAGCAGTTTGCGAGCAACCTGACCTGGATTTCTTCCCGCACCATTGAAATTGTAATTTACAATTTTAAGTGTACCGTAAAAAAAGTTCATGATTGACAGAGCTAATGAAATACTAAGGCTCTTTCAACCATGAAGAAACTACTATAAAACTAAAAAAATATTGTAATAACATTCCGTCACATTCCGTCTGCAACAAGCGTTGAGAGTGGTACCCTGTATTAACGACTTCCTTAATTATCTGATTGTATGTACACAAAAATCGATCATAGCGCGATATTTATTAGTGTCGTAATTACTGTACTAAGATTGTAGTTCATTCTAGTGGATTGAGTGAAAAACAATAAATCACATAGCATCGTCGGATTGTGGCAGTGCGGGGACCTCACTTCCTCACCGGTAGGCGTAAGGACAGCGCTATATTTTTTTAACTTTCTCACACCTGTGTAACTACAGATATACCTGCACACTACGATGTCTTTACAACGCACACCACCGAATGTGTTTTCATCGGATGGTGATATTCCTGCATCGGTAAAGAAGATTAGCGGCGAAAGTTTTATAACTACCCGTAAACGTAAACAAATGGAAAACGATAAAAGTGATTAAAATATGATTAAATTTGAAGAAAAATTTGATAATCAAATGCAAATATGGAATAAAACCATTAGCGATTGCATCGCAAATAGCATTGCCACCGCGGTAAATACAGCCCTAAAGGGCGAGCTATCAAAGATTACCTCTGCGTTATCGGAACTTAATGATAATGTGTTGAAACTTAACATGGATACTATTAACCTTAATAAATCATTGCACGAAGTCAACACCCGACTGTGCGAAATAGAGAAATAACTTAGCTTCTCAAATGAACGACAGGACTTATTCGACAGTCGACTGAAAACTGTAGAACAGAATATATCACAATATAACGGCTTTAAAACTCAAATACAACTACTTGAGAACAAAATACATACCATGGAACAGCAAGCAAGACAGTGCAATGTCGAAATAGCTAATATCCCCGACAGGCGAGGTGAGAATCTAATCAGCATAATGGAGTGTTTGGGCGATGCTATTAAGCATCCTTTACAATCATCCGACATAATAGCCGTTCATCGTGTACCTCATGCTGACAAAAATGATCGACGTCCGAAGAATGTTATAGTAAAGTTCGCAAACAGGACACTGCACGACAATGTGATTGCCGCCTGCCGTGCTACAAAAGGGTTAAATTCAACATCATTGTCCGTACCTGGCCAGCCTGCCACCATTTACGTTAACGAGCAATTAACGTTGAATAACAAATTGTTGTTTCGTCAGTGCCGGGAGGCTGCTAAGAAAAACGAATATAAATATGTATGGGTTAAACATGGCACCGTTCTGGCTCGCAAGACGTATACTTCACCCGCTATCGCAATCAGATCCCTCCAGGACATCGCACGAATCAAATGAACAACACCCGGATGATAACAGGCAGCATTGCAACGTCATAAACAGGTTTAAAAATAAATTATTTACGCCTACATATGTAAACCTAACCAACTTTTATCATGATATTATGTGTCACAAGAAAATATATATTCCCAAATGGTTAAGTCAACGTCCCACATATTATATTATTAAAAGTAATCACACTTTTATAAGTAAATATTGTTATTACAATAGACTAGATACATGTGGTGTAATTTTTTGTACCTTCGTGTCTCAGACTTAAAGTGCACTCTTTTAAATTTAATTAATATCCTATTAGTATTATATGAAAGACATACACTTTGGTTAAATTGTTACATATCTGATCTGCTTAATTACTCTTTCAAAATTCTAATTACTGTTATTATTTCCAATCATAATACTCACGGCATAACATTAATATCTATTCAGATACGCATAATTGTGTTTTATCTGTTTTTATTATCAATATTTAAATTAATTAATAAACAAAGTCCATGTTCCTACAATTCAACGTGTGCATTTATACTGAATATCCTACTCTGTACCCACTGTGGCTCTAAAGATTTGTATGCAATACTATATATTTTTCGATACAAAATTCAACATAAATAGCAACATAAATAACAATGTATTATCAGTCTACTATCAAAATTGCCGCGGTTTGGAACTAAATTAAATACTATTTACATGAACATATTATCGCATAATTATGATGTTATAATATTAACCGAGACTTGGTTACATGATTGCATTGTAAACAATGAATTTGTGGATTCTCGCTACAACGTGTTCCGTTGCGACCGAGATCGCACTGTAACAAAGCGTTCCGATGGTGGCGGTGTGTTGGTGACTGTGCTGCGCTCGCTTTGTGCAGTGCGCTGCGTGCCCGCACTCTCCGCTGCCCCCCTCGAGATCCCACCCATTATAGATCACATTCTATTAGAATTTCGCATCGGTAAGTCTCATTATTTATTAAGCGCGAATTACATACCACCCAGACAAAGTATGTGGACTACTTACTTTACTGGACTTTGTCTGGCGTATGTGGACTATGAGAAAGCCTTTGATTCCGTCGAAATTTGGGCGGTGCTACAGTCCCTTCAGCGGTGCCAAGTTGACTGTCGGTATATTGAAGTGCTGAAGTGTTTGTACAGTAGGGCTACGATGGCTATCCGAGTACAGAACCAGAGTAAGAAACCTATCCAACTGCAGAGAGGTGTAAGACAGGGTGACGTTATATCCCCGAAACTCTTCACCGCTGCATTGGAAGACGTTTTCAAGCTACTGGACTGGAAACGATACGGTATTGACATCAATGGTGAGTACATCTCTCACCTTCGATTTGCTGACGATATAGTCCTTATGGCAGAATCGCTGGAGGACTTAAGCATTATACTCAATGACCTCAATAGTGCCTCCCAACGGATAGGTCTTAAGATGAACATGGACAAAACAAAGATCATGTTCAATGTCCATGTCACACCTATACCGGTAATTGTTGGGAGCACTATGCTCGAAGTTGTTGACGAGTACGTTTACCTGGGACAAATAGTCCGACTAGGTAAGTCCAACTTCGACCGAGAGGTCAATCGACGGATTCTACTCGGCTGGGCAGCGTTCGGGAAATTACGACATATATTCTCGTCAGGTATACCTCAATCTCTAAAAACTAGATTGTACAACCAGTGCGTGTTGCCAGTGATGACTTACGGATCTGAGACGTGGTCCTTCACTGCTGGCCGTATGAGGACGCTCAAGGTCGCTCAGCGAGCTATGGAGAGGGCTATGCTCGGAGTTTCTCTGCGTGATAGACTCAGAAATGAGGATATCCGCAGTAAAACCAGAGTGACCGACATAGCCCAACGGATTAGTAAGCTGAAGTGGCAATGGGCCGGCCATATAGCTCGAAGAACCGATAACCGATGGGGAAGAAAGGTTCTTGAGTGGCAGCCTCGTACCGGTAGGCGTAGTGTAGGGCGACCCCCCACTAGATGGAGTGACGACCTGGTAAGATATGCAGGAAGTCGGTGGATGCAGGTGGCTCAGGACCGTGCTTTGTGGTATTACTTGGGGAGGCCTATGTTCAGCAGTGGACTTGTGAAGGGCTGTAATGATGATGATGATGACATACCACCCGGTCTAGATTCTGATATATATTTTACTTATTTAAATAGACTACAAGAGATTATACAGTTAAATGGATATGATAACTATTATTTAATTGGCGATTTCAATTTGCCTTGTCTTGACTGGTATCTAGATGGAACTCAAGCAAAACTTCTAGGTTTAAGCAATATTACGCCACCATATTCTCACTTAGTAAATTTCGTCTCCGTCATGGACTGTATACAAGTGAATATTATTAAAAATAATATGAATAGGTTACTCGATTTATGCCTAACTAACGTACACAACAGTAAAACCTTTTCTGCGCCTATCACTCTAGTCCCACCTGACGTACATCATCCTCCTTATTACCTCTTAATACCAATTGATAATAATTTATCCAAACCCATGCCAACGAATCCACGTTTAAGATATTGTTACAAGAATGCTAATTATAAACAAATCAATAACGATATATTAGAAATTAATTAGTGTGAACTATTTCAAAATAAAACTGCCGAAGAAAGTGTTACCGTTTTCTATGAAAATATATTTGATCTTATACGTAAACACGTTCCCTCTAAACGGGATTCCAACTCAAAATTTCCAGTATGGTTTACCCCTGCATTGATACACATATTTAAGAATAAAAACAAAGCTTGGATTAAGTGGAAAGTATATAAAAACAAATCTGATTATTCTACATTTTCAATGTAGCGGGATAGGTTTAGGAAAGAATCATTGATTTGTTATAACAAATATATGAAATCAGTAGAAGACAGTATTCCTAAAAATATTAAATACTTTTGAATATACATAAAAATCGTCAAAATCAATCAGATATTCCAAATACTGTTCACAATGACGGAATAGAGGCGGATAGTCCTGAGGGCATTTGTAACCTGTTTTCTTCCTTCTTTCAATCAGTTTTCCAGCCTACTAATGTATCTGACTACTTCTGTATTGACCATATAGATGATATAGACAATGGTATGCTTAATGACACCATTATTAGTGACATACAGCTATCAGAAGCAGATGTCTTAAAGGAATTAAAGGCACTAGATATTACTAAAGGTGCAGGCCTTGATAACATTCCTCCTATTTTCATTAATAATACTGCCGTAACCATATGTAAACCGTTGGTTATATTATATAATAAATGTCTTACAGAAGGTATATTTCCAGCTATGTGGAAATCAGCCGGGATAACACCAATACATAAAGGAGGCATAAAAAGAGATGTAGTCAATTATCGTCCAATTTCAATCCTTCCCACTTTATCTAAACTTATGGAGAGGCTGGTGCACAATAATATCTATCCACTATTGCATAAGACCATCCTTCCACAATAACATGGGTTTGTTCGTAAACGATCTACTATCACTAATCTTATTGTTTATACTTCTGAATTGTTTGACAATATAGACGCTAATACGCAAACTGATAGTGTCTATACAGATTTTCGGAAAGCGTTTGACCGAGTTGATCATAGAATACTGCTAGAAAAACTTGCTTTCAACGGGATTCGCGGAAATATTTGGAGGTGGTTTAAGTCGTATATAACAAACAGAACACAAAAAGTGGTCATCAATGGATATGAATCAAGTACGGTTACTGTAACGTCTGGTGTGCCACAAGGATCTATTCTTGGCCCCCTATTATTCATTCTGTTTATTAACGATATAAACAATTGCTTTCAGCATTGTAATTTCTTATTATATGCAGATGACCTAAAAATTTATCGAACTATACATAATTCTAATGATCACCTCGAGTTCCAGGAGGACCTGAATAGATTTAACAATTACTGTACCATTAACAAACTACAACTAAGTCTCGATAAATGTGAAGTTATTACATTTACTAAAAAACGAGCGTGGAGTTGAGAAGAGAGTTGTGGAGAACTAATTGTCAAACAATTCAGAAGTATAAACAATAAGATTAGTGATAGTAGATCGTTTACGAACATACCCATGTTGTTGTGGAAGGATGGTCTTATGCAATAGTGGAGAGATATTATTGTGCACCAGCCTCTCCATAAGTTTAGATAAAGTGGGAAGGATTGAAATTGGACGATAATTGACTACATCTCTTTTTATGCCTTCTTCTTGGTGTTATCCCGGCTGATTTCCACATAGCTGGAAATATACCCTCTGTAAGACATTTATTATATAATATAACCAACGGTTTACATATGGTTACGGCAGTATTATTAATGAAAATAGGAGGAATGTTATCAAGACCTGCACCTTTAGTAATATCTAGTGCCTTTAATTCCTTTAAGACATCTGCTTCTGATAGCTGTATGTCACTAATAATGGTGTCATTAAGCATACCATTGTCTATATCATCTATATGGTCAATACAGAAGGAGTCAGATACATTAGTAGGCTGGAAAACTGATTGAAAGAAGGAAGAAAACAGGTTACAAATGCCCTCAGGACTATCCGCCACTGTTCCGTCATAGTGAACACTATTTGGAATATCTGATTGATTTTGATGATTTTTTATGTATATCCAAAAGTATTTAATATTTTTAGGAATACTGTCTTCTACTGATTTCATATATTTGTTATAACAAATCAATGATTCTTTCCTAAACCTATCCCGCTACATTGAAAATGTAGAATAATCAGATTTGTTTTTATATACTTTCCACTTAATCCAAGCTTTGTTTTTATTCTTAAATATGTGTATCAATGCAGGGGTAAACCATACTGGAAATTTTGAGTTGGAATCCCGTTTAGAGGGAACGTGTTTACGTATAAGATCAAATATATTTTCATAGAAAACGTTAACACTTTCTTCGGCAGTTTTATTTTGAAATAGTTCACACCAATTAATTTCTAATATATCGTTATTTATTTGTTTATAATTAGCATTCTTGTAACAATATCTTAAACGTGGATTCGTTGGCATGGGTTTGGATAAATTATTATCAATTGGTATTAAGAGGTAATAAGGAGGATGATGTATGTCAGGTGGGACTAGAGTGATAGGCGCAGAAAAGGTTTTACTGTTGTGTACGTTAGTTAGGCATAAATCGAGTAACCTATTCATATTATTTTTAATAATATTCACTTGTATACAGTCCATGACGGAGACGAAATTTACTAAGTGAGAATATGGTGGCGTAATATTGCTTAAACCTAGAAGTTTTGCTTGAGTTCCATCTAGATACCAGTCAAGACAAGGCAAATTGAAATCGCCAATTAAATAATAGTTATCATATCCATTTAACTGTATAATCTCTTGTAGTCTATTAAAATAAGTAAAATATATATCAGAATCTAGACCGGGTGGTATGTAATTCGCGCTTAATATATAATGAGACTTACCGATGCGAAATTCTAATAGAATATGATCTATAATGGGTGGGATCTCGAGGGGGGCAGCGGAGAGTGCGGGCACGCAGCGCACTGCACAAAGCGAGCGCAGCACAGTCACCAACACACCGCCACCATCGGAACGCTTTGTTACAGTGCGATCTCGGTCGCAACGGAACACGTTGTAGCGAGAATCCACAAATTCATTGTTTACAATGCAATCATGTAACCAAGTCTCGGTTAATATTATAACATCATAATTATGCGATAATATGTTCATGTAAATAGTATTTAATTTAGTTCTCAAACCGCGGCAATTTTGATAGTAGACTGATAATACATTGTTATTTATGTTGCTATTTATGTTGAATTTTGTATCGAAAAATATATAGTATTGCATACAAATCTTTAGAGCCACAGTGGGTACAGAGTAGGATATTCAGTATAAATGCACACGTTGAATTGTAGGAACATGGACTTTGTTTATTAATTAATTTAAATATTGATGATAAAAAGAGATAAAACACAATTATGCGTATCTGAATAGATATTAATGTTATGCCGTGAGTATTATGATTGGAAATAATAACAGTAATTAGAATTTTGAAAGAGTAATTAAGCAGATCAGATATGTAACAATTTAACCAAAGTGTATGTCTTTCATATAATACTAATAGGATATTAATTAAATTTAAAAGAGTGCACTTTAAGTCTGAGACACGAAGGTACAAAAAATTACACCACATGTATCTAGTCTATTGTAATAACAATATTTACTTATAAAAGTGTGATTACTTTTAATAATATAATATGTGGGACGTTGACTTAACCATTTGGGAATATATATTTTCTTGTGACACATAATATCATGATAAAAGTTGGTTAGGTTTACATATGTAGGCGTAAATAATTTATTTTTAAACCTGTTTATGACGTTGCAATGCTGCCTGTTATCATCCGGGTGTTGTTCATTTGATTCGTGCGATGTCCTGGAGGGATCTGATTGCGATAGCGGGTGAAGTATACGTCTTGCGAGCCAGAACGGTGCCATGTTTAACCCATACATATTTATATTCGTTTTTCTTAGCAGCCTCCCGGCACTGACGAAACAACAATTTGTTATTCAACGTTAATTGCTCGTTAACGTAAATGGTGGCAGGCTGGCCAGGTACGGACAATGATGTTGAATTTAACCCTTTTGTAGCACGGCAGGCGGCAATCACATTGTCGTGCAGTGTCCTGTTTGCGAACTTTACTATAACATTCTTCGGACGTCGATCATTTTTGTCAGCATGAGGTACACGATGAACGGCTATTATGTCGGATGATTGTAAAGGATGCTTAATAGCATCGCCCAAACACTCCATTATGCTGATTAGATTCTCACCTCGCCTGTCGGGGATATTAGCTATTTCGACATTGCACTGTCTTGCTTGCTGTTCCATGGTATGTATTTTGTTCTCAAGTAGTTGTATTTGAGTTTTAAAGCCGTTATATTGTGATATATTCTGTTCTACAGTTTTCAGTCGACTGTCGAATAAGTCCTGTCGTTCATTTGAGAAGCTAAGTTATTTCTCTATTTCGCACAGTCGGGTGTTGACTTCGTGCAATGATTTATTAAGGTTAATAGTATCCATGTTAAGTTTCAACACATTATCATTAAGTTCCGATAACGCAGAGGTAATCTTTGATAGCTCGCCCTTTAGGGCTGTATTTACCGCGGTGGCAATGCTATTTGCGATGCAATCGCTAATGGTTTTATTCCATATTTGCATTTGATTATCAAATTTTTCTTCAAATTTAATCATATTTTAATCACTTTTATCGTTTTCCATTTGTTTACGTTTACGGGTAGTTATAAAACTTTCGCCGCTAATCTTCTTTACCGATGCAGGAATATCACCATCCGATGAAAACACATTCGGTGGTGTGCGTTGTAAAGACATCGTAGTGTGCAGGTATATCTGTAGTTACACAGGTGTGAGAAAGTTAAAAAAATATAGCGCTGTCCTTACGCCTACCGGTGAGGAAGTGAGGTCCCCGCACTGCCACAATCCGACGATGCTATGTGAGAACGAGACGGCAATTGCTGATTTATTGTTTTTCACTCAATCCACTAGAATGAACTACAATCTTAGTACAGTAATTACGACACTAATAAATATCGCGCTATGATCGATTTTTGTGTACATACAATCAGATAATTAAGGAAGTCGTTAATACAGGGTACCACTCTCAACGCTTGTTGCAGACGGAATGTGACGGAATGTTATTACAATATTTTTTTAGTTTTATAGTAGTTTCTTCATGGTTGAAAGAGCCTTAGTATTTCATTAGCTCTGTCAATCATGAACTTTTTTTATGGTAGAGCCACGATGCAGCTATGTTACTTGTAGCACGAATGAGTCGGTTCAACCGGGGTAGGACCACGTTCTCACGGAACACCGGAGTAAAATAGCAGCTAAAGACTGTTGTGTTTTTTATGGTGGGTGTAGAGAACCGGTGACCCTTTTTACTAGAAACGAGGCATTCCACCTTAGTCCACAAGCGTGACGACGCAACTGTATTTTTATTCTTAATCAAGAATGTATGTGATAGATCTATGGATCATAGCATACATTATACATTTCAACGTATCGTAACAGTATTACTGTTGTAACGGTGTTGTTCGAGTCGTTCGATATATAATGACCAGTTACCGGAACTCTATTCAAAGTTTTCTCTTTTACCGAGTGACATCGTGTAAAGCACAATCACTATTATTTATATGCGCGAATAACGTCATCGTCTCCAATTCGGTAATGTTGACCGAGGATTCGACTACTCCACATAAATATATTATTATTAGGGGAGCAGAATAACACACGTCTATTCAGCTTAGCGATTTAATCCGAAAGAGTAAGCAACATAGCAATGTAGGTAATTGACACTTGCGGTAATGCGATACTTACAACTAACTACCCTAAAAACACATACATAATTATTACAGTAACAAATCTTGCCTTTAGTTTTAAAAGAAGTCAAACATAAATTCAGAATCATTTTCTACCCTGTTTTTGTATTTTCACATAATAGTAAAATTATTTTTAAATCCTTATAATACTCGAGTGATTCAAATGTGAAATCTTTAATTTACGAAAGTGAAAACTTTGTTTCTGATCTTTTCTCTAATAAAATATATTATTATTTCAGCTGCAAAACATCCGGTTGCCAGACTTAGACCAAAAGCAAGAATATGCCAAGGAATAACAAGAAGAGCCCGAAAGTGTGTTTCAGGAAAATTGTGTTTTTTGGCATCTTCGTTTAACAAATCTCTCAAATGCTTAACAAACAAACCACTCTCCATAATACGAAAAAGTTGCAATTGTAATTGCCTAAGCATAGGGAATCCCTTGTAAAAGTATATGGCAGGTATAAACTTGCTAATTGGTTCTTCCAACGCATAGATTGTAGGATTTCCATATTCGTCAATAAAGTTTAGCTTATATTGATTATAAAAAGGATAAGGAACTATAGTATACTTGTTGTGCGCTTGACTTACTGTTGTAATGCTTTGCAACATAGTTTCACATTCTTCACGGTTTCCTACTTCTAACTCATGTCCCGATGTGACTTTAAAATGTTTGTTTAGAAGAGTGCTTATACATGGCTTAATATCATAGATAGCCAGGTCTTTCTCTTTAGAAATTTGATATTCGTATAAAGGGTGTGTTGTAATACTGGACAGATTTGATTGGTAATGTATGTTAATCAAATAAGCAAAAATAATCCAAATAAACACGAAATACCTATACTTTAGCTTATTACCTAATGTAACACCGTGTAGTAAAAGAATGTCCAACATAATTAAAATTAATCCAAGTTTATCTTTTGTATGATATATTACAACAAAAACCACAAAAAATAATATGAATGCTACGCCTATAAATATCCAAACCACTGTATCAAACTCTATATAAATATTTTTCAAATTCGATACTAGGCCTGCTTTCTTGACTAAGATTATAAGTCCGTCATTATCAGTATAATGTCCACATAAGAAACTAAAAGCTTTAACTCTTTTGCGCCTCATAATCAATCCTCCTATCATTATATCAGCATCACCTTTCTGAATGAATCTCATAGGACCAGAAGCTATCATATCATCTTCTACAATAGAACCTTCATGAGGATCATATTGGTAGGTATAGGTAACGTTGAATTGTTCCAATTCGCTTAAAGTTTGCAAAACGTATTGTTCTATTCCAATAAGTTTCTCTTTCTTTTGATAATTATTAGGAATAATAACAAATGGGGGCAAATCACTAAAAGCTACTTTGAATGTGCACTTTCTAAGTCCTGTAAATGTTTGTAAAAAAAATGATTTTGTAGTGTTTGCTTCGAGACATTTCCCGTATGATATAGTCTTAGTGTAAACGATTCCGCAACCATAGTTTTCAAATGGATTGTACGAGTAGACTTTCGAATTACCTGCTCCATTTATTACCAACACTTTAAAAACATGATAATGCAGAAGAATTTTTTTAAATAAATAATTTATTTCTGATAATTTGAGTTCTTTGAAAATAATCAGAAAATTAACGTCCGGTTTCCAACCTTCCTCTATTGACAGGAAATTAAATGTATCTTCGAAAACTCTTAAATTTTTAGCTGTTATTATGTAGCCTTCATTATTATAAATTACTTTCTTGTTTGTTTTTCTTGATATGATAGAGACATATTTCATTGAATGAACTGCTTTTATTATTTCATTGTCAAAAAAACCACTATCGACGATTGTAACTTCTGATCCTTTGTCGAACAAATGTTTAATGATACTTCGAATACACGATGATAACTCCTTATTATTGTCTTGAAGTAGTATTTCTTGAGTTTTACACAAATGTATAGCGAGACTTAGCAAGATCGAAACTTTTAGTGAAAACATAATTAATTTGTGTGAATTCGTACCTTATTAGCTCAAACAGTATTATGCTTGAGGCAATAAATTTATAAACACGTAAGTACACGCTGAATAGTTACAGCACAAGTAAAATGCAACATTTTTATTTTAAAAGGTAAAGTTGTACGACTGCAATAATTATTAGGTTGCAGACGTATTATTTTCAATTGTGTTATGTGACTTATCACTGAAATTATGTGACTGTTGTTGGGTGATTCTTCTAAATCAGTGTGTAAAGGTAATTCAACCGGTTAAATCTTTTTTTTTTACAATTTCAACCAAATATATATACAAATTCAAACCATTTGCTTACTTTAATCGTATAATATGAATGACAAGCTTGAGGAATCTATCTATGCAGTCGGAGCTCTGCAAGAACCATCGCAGAACATCGCACCGCATCGCTGGCTTTACGGTCAACTTTAGACGTCATCGTTGGAGCCATACGCAAGTTTGAGCAACGATCTAGGAGCAAGTCTTATCTGACGCTATTCCGGTGATATCCTAGACGACAATCTAAGTAAAATTATAATGGCCTAGGATGAACATATAATTACAGCAGAGTTTCTGAAAGCGGGTGAAAAATTAGTACTTGAAGTCCATCAAAAGTTCTTTAATTCCGTCCACCATAGTAGCACTACTTTGGAAATAGTCCGACTAGGTAAATCCACAAATTCTACAAGATGGTACTACTAGTGCGTGTTGGTATTTTTTATAATATGATTGGAATTTAAAAGTCCAATTTCGCTGAGGCTGCTCATATCTTGTAGAAGTATCGTGTCACTGGGGAGGAACTAACCGAATAGTAACAATTTCTGGTAGTGCGCTACAGGCGCTTGCTTTAAATCTACCATGCAAAGCCTTGTCACGAAAAAACTTCGTCGTGTTCCGGCATGATGCTTGGTGTAGCCATTTTAAGGGGAATGTGTCTGAAAATTGGCGTCACGTGTGTGAACCGAGTGCTAAACGACAATTTTTGCTATATCGGGTGCTTAATCGTGGAGAGTAGCGGGATCATAAGCAAGTAATGAAATCTCTAAGTGGCTCCATCTGGACGAAAAGATCTAACAACCGGCAACCCAGATGCAATTTGGTTGTATTGTTCGTGGGCAGCTTTAGTCACTTACAACTTAGTTGAGCCGCTTGCTCAATAAATATAAACTATTTCTTGAATTATTTGGGCGTCCCCGCAGTTTTTAGAATAAATTCCCATTGATATAGCAGCTCTGTTCGTATCGCTGGTTTATAAACGCAACACCTCGTTTAACTAGAATTCTCAATTCCTATTCACTCTTTTACTCATCAGAAAACATAAAACGAGAGGATTGTTTAAACAGTGGTTACACGTCCTCTCATAGAACAAACATTTGGCGTATTTTGCGGCAATCTAGTTTCAGCCGAATAAAACATATTGTCGCAAAACTCTTTACCAGTTTATTTAGCTTTTTAGTTTTCCAAAGGAAATGAGACAAACTTCCGTCAGCCTGTACTGCCTACACTGGTAAAACGTGTAGGCAGTGGCAACAAATTTTCCACCTCAATTACCTCACTGTGGTACCTCGATGTAAAAGATCAGCATCATTAATAAAGAAATTATAAAAACCATGCGGAGTATAGACGCCAACAAAGCTAAAGGACCAGATAGTATACGAGCTGTAGCCCTAAAGGCTTGTGAATTTGAGTTATCTACTGCGTTGATGAGCTTGTTCCACTTCTCACTAAAGACTGAAATAGTGCCCAAATCCTAAAAGTTAGCCAATGTGCAGCTTGTTCCAAAAAAGGCAACAGTTGTGATTTTGTAGGGTCTTTGAACCAGATACAGCACTTTCAGGGCTATAAATGGTTAAATGGATTAATTTGATGCTTCAGACATAAACTAGGGTGCCGAGTTGAACGAGATTATAATGTCAGGAGTTTGAACAAAATAGCACATGAAAGTGGAAAGAGCTGTTCACAGTATATAATATAATATAGTAATACAAAACCAATCATACTGCTCAAAATATGGTCATATTCTAGTACAGTCGAGCTTACAGTCGAGCTTAACATACTCGTACTACTTTCAGCACATTGACTTCCAGGGAGCTACAAATATTCGGCCTTAGCTTGAGAGCTTATGAAAACCGTAGTTTTACCAATGTTAAAAAAATAATACAAGTGATGTCTCCAATTGGTTCAATCATCGACCAATATCTTTGGCTTAGGTAGTTTCATTGGTGCTGGATGATTTGTTTGACCAACAACTTAGACAATACATTCACCTACATGAGGCTAGGTTTGGTTTCAGGCTTTGGCTTCCTACTGGAACAGCCATACTGCGACTCAAGTATCCTTTCCAGTATTACAGTACGCGAAAAACGCCAATTTATGCATGTTTTTAGACCTGCCGAAGGCATTCGACCTGGTTCCGTACAACGTTTTATAATAATAATAATATAATTAATGATTTCTTATATTTACGCGATCACTGTACATTGATTAAAACTACTTTTACGGATTTTTTCGCGTTTTATTTATTTTATTTTTAATACCCGACGTTTCGGGTGCTTTCCAGCACCCATGGTCACGGGGACTGAGGTGACTGACGTCCCGATGTCAAAGTTAACCCAGAGTACCTTCAGCTTTTTTAATTATTGTCTTTGGTCCGATCTACGCAGAATGAACTAACTGTGGTTTGAAGTCTTGCAGTGGTATGCTTGGGTTTAGTTATAATTTTATTAATTATAGGATCCCAAGCAGGTGGTAATACCAAGCCTCCTTCTCTATTGAAATTAGGATGTTTTTTAATTTCAATAGCCTCACGTATCATCCTTGATAGGAATCGGTGTTCTTTCGCGAGGATTTGTGGTCTATCAAATCTGATGTAATGGTTGGGGCCATCTAGGATATGATCGCAAAATGCAGACTTCCCGGAACGTTGATGCTTCACGTCAGCTATGTGTTCTTTTACGCGGGTTCTAATTGATCACTTTGTTTGCCCTATATATGAGAGACCACAATCACAATCAAGCTTGTACACTCCTGCATCTTGTAGAGGAATATGACACTTGACGGATGGTAAGAACTGACTAATCTTCTTCGGCGGCTTGTAGAATGTTCTAATAGAAGCTCGCTTCAAGATGTAGCCAATCTTGTCTGTGACACCTCTGACATAAGGTAGTACAGCAGCCACTCTATGGAGTTAGAGGCAAATAATTCCTTAGCTTTCCTAGATGTGCTAGTTATCCATAAAATATCCGTAAAAGTAGTTTTAATCAAGGGCTTAGCTTAACTAAGAAATTAGCACACCCAAGGATGTGGTTAATCTTTTCAAATATTGGTATGACAACCAAAGATATTTTGTAAAGTGGACTGGCTTACGTTCGTCGGAGTACAGGTTGGAGTGAATTATGAGGCGGGGCGGCCTCAGTTTTCCTCAATTCTTCAACATGTATCTGATCGTATAGCTCAGTGATGCCGGATTCGTCTGCTCAATTGACGGTCTTCTGTTAATATAAGCTATGCCGATGGTTTTGCTGAGCCCATAGATGAGGACCTCTGTGGAAGATCTCAGATATAATTCCAAAAGGATCTAACTACTCATTTTTAAGGCTGGAAATAAAAAACCGTTACACTCAGTAGAGTCATCAAATTCGGATATCTGGGACACTGGGTCACCAAAAATCTCGCTGACAATTTAGATGTTGGACGGGAATGTAGAGCATTGGCATTGAGGTATAGTGTACTTGACGGTGGTTTGCTAGCTATACGACTGAAGTTAAGATAATATTAATCATAGCATACAGTCAGATATTCTGATTAGGCAGCCTGTGGACGAAGGTTACTCGCAGAAGTCTCAATGTGCTACGTATTTAGTACAACAAAGGATAATTAAATTGTGTGAATTCGTATCTTACTAGCTCAAACAGTATTATGAAATAAAATAAAATAGCCTTTTATTTCCAAAATCAAAAATGACAACAAAATTTCTTTTATTATATAAATTAGCCTTACTCAATTAGTGATATCATTAATAACATTATCAATTAGAAATAGAAGAAATATTATTAACATATTATACTATAACACGTTATGACATTTAAAAATTAACTTATTAATGAATAAATCTTTAACATTGCATCTTATATAAATTAATCAGAACAATGACATTTATTTACTTTGTTATTATTAAATATTTACATTAATTAAAACAAGACTCAGTATAAGGAAACTATTAGCATAACTATATTAAATATTTATTTTATTATTATTTACTATATAAAGTCCCCAATTTCGGAATGTCTATTGACAAAGGCCTCCTCCAGACTTTTCAATTGTTTCCGGTCGAGTGTTAATCGTCTCCAGTAGGGTCCAGCCGTATATTTGAAATCATCTTCCCACCTTCTACGCTGCCCACCTCTGCTTCTTTTTCCATCTCTTGGATACCAATTTGTGACAATTTGGCTCCATTTTTCTTGACGGTTCATGAGCATGTGTCCAGTCCATCTCCACTTTTGTAAGTCTATTCTTTGTAATATATCAGGTACCTGGGTTTTGTTCCGAATATCTTCATTCCTGACCCGGTCGGTTTTCTTTATGCCAATCATGCTCCTCTCCATTGCTCATTGGCATGTTAACAATTTATTTCTGTGTGAAGCTGTGAGGGCTCAAGATTCGCATCCGTATGTTAAGCAGGGAAGAATACACATTTCGAACACTTTTCGTTTTCCTGCCATTCCCAACTCTTTGCTCTTCATTATTTCTTTTAGTAACCAATACTTTTTCCACCCATTCGCTATTCTTTTATTTATTTCCTTGGAAGTTAGGTCTTTTGGTAATATGATTTGGCCTAAATAAGTGTATTCTTCCACGTATTTTAGTACTTCACCGTCAACAACTAGTGGTATCTGATCCCTATTGGACATTATTTTCGTTTTCTCGGTGTTCATTTCCAAATCAGCTTTTTTACTTTTATTTGTTAGATCCCGTATCATTCTTACAAGTGTTTTGGGATTCTCTTCGAATAAAACGATATCAGCGGCGAATCTGAGGTGGTGATGTCTTCTTCCACATATGTTCAAGCCCATTGTATCCCAGTTTATTTGTCGGAATATATGTTCTAGAGCCGAGGAAAACAGCTTTGGAGAAATAGGGTCACCTTGTCTGACCCCTCATCTTACTCGTCTCCTAGTGTTTCGAGTTATAGTATTGCTTGAGCATTTATCATAAACTTGTTTTAGAATGTATGTACGTTTTGCGAATGCCTTGCCTTTCTAGACTCTCCCAGATAATTTCTTGGTATAAACTGTCAAATGCTTTTTATAATCTACAAAGGCTTATTAGAGTGGTTTATTATATTCATTGTACCTTTCGAGAACCTGTTTAACCATGTAGTGTAGTAATATGGTCAATGGTTGAAAGTTACGTCTAAAATCCGCCTGTTCTATTGGTTGATTTTCGTCTAATTGAAGAGTGATTCTATCGAGAATTATTTTAGCGAATATTTTGTAAATATTCGACATTAAGCTGATTGGTCTGTAATTGCGTATTTCATCTTTTACTCCGCTCTTGTGTATCAATATGATGTGTGATTTTGACCACTGCTTCGATATTTGACCACTATATAATAATTCAGTAAACATTCTTGCAAGTATTGAACATAACTCCTTAGATGTTCCTTGTAGAGGAACCTCTCATTCGTAATCTTGTCTGGTGCGAGTACTTTATTTAGTTTTTGTGAGCTTAAGGCTTTACCTACCTCGCTACATAATATAGATAGGGGCTTATCATGTATTTTAATAACCGTTTTAAACTTTTTATGCAACGATACTTCTCTACTGTAGAGACATCGGTGGAAATCAGTGGCACACTCTATGATGATGTCCTTACGTTTAGTGTATGCTTTATTCTGTTTTCTGATTTCAAGGATCCATTCCTTGGTAACTTCCCATAGTTCTTTGTGCCTTCCTTACTCCGCCTGATTTTATGATGTGCTTATCGATAACTTCCAATCTGTGTTTCTTCCGGTCATTTTTAATAGCTTTATAAATAGTTTTACTTAATGCGGCAAGCTCTCTTTCTTTGAGTTTTCGGTCTTTCCAAGTTTATGACATAAATTTTTTTCTCTCCTCTATAAGTTCGATTGTTTCTGTACTCAATTTACGTTTTTTGTCTTTTGAGGAAGTAGATGTGCCACTCAGTTGGTTTTCTATTAAGTTGTACCTTATCTGTAGATCTAGCTCTTCCCGGCTCTCCCTTAGAGGCGTGCTATGCTTTGAACGAGAAGAATAAGGCATTTTGATTTCTTTCACTTTGTTACTTATTTCGAGGTTTTTCGTGATTATTTTGCGTGATTTCTTTACAGAAGAGATGAACGAACCATACGATGGTTAGTGTTAAAGTTTGGTGTTTGGATTACTTCAGTGTTTGTGAAAGCTCTATGATTATTAGTTGTAATATAGTCTATTTCGTTCCTATATTTTCCATCCGGAGATTTCCTACTCCACTTGGTTTTGTATTTCTTTCTGTAGAGGCTGTTTAGTATAGTTAAATTAGTTTTTAGCATGAAATCAATAATTTTTGCCCATTCTTGCTTCTCTTACCGTGACCGAATCTACCAAGAACATTCTCTTCACCACTGCTTCTTACTCCCACCTGTGCATTAAAGTCGCCCATTACAATGATATGGTTATTTTTTACTTTAATTATTGATTCACTGAGGGCTTGATAGAACTGGTCTAAGTCGCTAGGGTTAGCTCAAACGGTATTATGCTTGAGGCAATTTACAAACACATAAGTACACATTGCATAGTTCGAAAACAAATAACATGTAACATTTTTATTTTTAAAAGGTAAAATTGTACGACTACAATAATTGTGAGTTTGCAGACATATTACCTTCCATCGTATCACGTCACTTATTTCTGAAATTATGTGACTGTAGGGTGATTCGTCGAAATCATTGTTTAGAGTTAATTTGACCGGCTCAATTTTTTTTACAATTTCAAACAAATATATATATACAAATTTTAACCATCCACTTACTTTAATGATATAATACTTTTACTAATGACTTGCCAATAGAATTACAAAAAAAACATACTGTAAATCAAAACTGTTTAATAGTAAATGAAAATCATAATTGTTAAAACAACTAATGTAGGAAGTACTTCTATTAGAATATTATGATTTAATATTAATACATCTTTGCTTATATAAGACGACTCGCGTAGAAAAACCCCTAGATGTTTCATTGCTAATATTGTACTGGAAATGTAACATTAGTACGCTTAATAAATAAAAAATAAAATAATATGAATGACAAGTTTGTGGAAACTGTCTATGCGGTAGGATCTCAGCAAGAACCGTCGCAAAAGAGAGGTTTTACGGTCAACTTCTCACGTCATCGTTGAAGCACACGCAAGTGTGAGTAACGATCCAAGAGCAGGTCTTATCTGACACTATTCCGGTGATGTCCCGGACGACAGTCTAAGCGAGATTAGAATGGCTCTCCACCGCCTTAAATATGGCAAGGCCCAGGGCGAAGATGGAATTACAGCGGAGCTTTTGAATGCGGGTGAAAAAACAATACTTGAAGTCCATCAAATTTTTTATTTTTATTTTCTAAGCCAGCACTTAGCTACAATCCCACTTGATGATAAGTGGTGATGTAGCTTAAGGTGGTAAAACGCACTGACTTAAAAAAATCTATTCACTCTTGCCTTGAAGAAACCTACATTGTAATCGGATGGAAATACAGATGCTGACAACTTATTCCACTCCTTTGCTGTACGCATGACGAACGTCGCAGCAAACCGTTTGGTTCGAATGCGTGGTAAGGCAACAACGAAAGATTGGAGACTGGGCGAACGTCTGGTTGTCCGATGGTGGAAGGGAGAGGGAGGAATTAAATTATGCAATTCCTGCGCACACTCTCCGAAATGCATCCTGTAAAAGACCGAAAGGCTGACTACTTTACGCCGGTCTTCGAGGCTGATAAGATTAAATTCAACCAAATTAGGGTCACCAATAAGCCTCTTAGCACGCCTATCAATTAAGTTCAAGGCCGCTAGGTGGCATTATGCAGCACCAGCCCATATATGACAGCAATACTCCGTGCACGATCAGGCTTTATATAAAGTAAGCATCTGTCCTGGCGTGAGGTATCGCCGCACCTTTGCAAAGTTTGCACTCCTTTGCACTCCTAGCCTCCTTGCAGCCGTTTTAGCCTTGGACTTAATGAACCGTCGAAGTTCAGATTTGAGGATATCTCAACCCCCAGTAACTGGAGGCGCTCGGTATATTTCAGTGATACATTTCAGAAAGAAAGAGCCAAGGTGAGCTGGCTTCTTTTTTGCAGTGAAGAGATACGCTTGTGTTTTGGAGGCGTTGAATTTCACAAGATTAACATCGCCGGGGGATAAGTCGCTCGCGTCCGTAGGCTTTGACCACCTGTTCCTAGGCCCACCCTACACGTGTCCCCCGGGTGGTGCTAAATGAGCGACAAGCCGATAACACAGACTCGGCTCCACGCCGTGGTAGTGGCAAAAAATATACTACCCCATATTTCGCACCATGACTAACCAAATAAAGGAAATGGCCCCGAGTTCCCGGCGCCCCTTTAATGGGGCAGGGGTGCGAAGAATCTCCGGGAGGAAAACCGGCGACGAGGTTCGCCATTCGTCACGTTTTGTCTCCCGGAGAGGCGAAAAGTGGATTGCAGAGGCCCGTCTGGCTACGTTGAATGTATGTGGGACAATGACTGATAAAATGGATGAAGTATGCGATATGATGTATGATAGAGGAACAGATGTTTTATGCGTAAATGAGACGAAAAGGAAGGGGAAGGATGTCACTACACATGGCATGTATACCGCATACTGGTCTGGTGTAGACGAGATCGAGCGGGCATGCCAGGTATTAGTTATCACCCTTTCAGAAAGAATGGGCCAATGTGTGAAAGAGTATGAATGTGTAAGCCCAAGACTGCTATGGATACGAATGAAAGTGGACTTAAAGAAGTTGTTTGTGTTAGGGGTCTACGCCCCAGACATGTCTAAGCCCACTTATATCCGAGAGCAGTTTTGGGAAATGGTAAGGATGGTGTTAATGAAGTGTAAGGGAAATGAAAATATTATTATGCTTGGAGATTTTAATGGAAGGGTTGGGGTGAGGAGGCTTGGTTATGAAAGGATATTGGGAACGTTTGGTGATGAAAGTATAAATGAGAATGGTGAAAGTCTCCTCACCGTATGTATGGAAAAAAATCTTTTTGTGACGAACACTTGCTTTCGCCACAAGAGGATTCATATGTATACTTGGGAAAGAGGTGACGATAGAAGCATGATAGATTTCATAATTGTGGATGAAAGATTGAGGGGCGCAGTGATGGATACAAGGGTTTGCCGGGGTTCTAACGTAGGAACGGATCATTATTTGGTTTTATGCCGAATTAATGGTCTATTCAGGCGTTGGCGCCATCGGTCATCTGTGTCTACCACTGCGTTACAGCGTATTAGAACATAAAGGTTGCAAGATGAAGGTGAGAGAAACAATTTCAAATGTAGACTGAAAGAAAATATAAGTGGTTTGGATGAATTATGTATGAAGGAGTTAGACTTGGAGAATGTATGGCAAAATGTAAAGAAAGGTTTAGTGCATGCAGCTACCGAAGTATGTGGTGTTAGTAATAGAAATAATGAAAGGAAAAATAATACGTTATGGTGGGATGATGAGATACGTATGGAAATTGAAGCAAAGAAGAGAGCATGGCTAGATTTACCAGCAACAAAGGCTGGTAATTCTAGCGGTACGAATGATGATATTAAAAGAAAAAAGGCAGTCTTTAGACATCTTAATAAAAGAGTAAAAGAAGTAGTTGAAAGAAAAAAGCAAGAAAGAACGGATAAGAATGACAGAAGAATATCGGATAACTTCCAGGCAAATATTAAAATGTTCTGGAAACTGGTAAGAACTGCCAGGGGACATTCAAAACAGCCTATGATGAATTCTATAAGAGACGAGAATGGCTATATTCTGAATGATGAAGTTTTGAGTTTAAGGAGATGGAAGGAATATTTTGAAAGCATGTTTATGAGTGAGGAGACAACATGTGTACTAAGTGAAGTAGAAACTCCGAAAGAAGAGGATAGAGGTAGCGAGATAAGTATAGATGAAATAATGAGAGCAATGAAAAGCATGAAAGCGGGTAAGGCGCCCGGATATGATAGAGTTTCACTCGAAATGCTAAGGGCTGGAGAGGAAGTGGTGGCAGGCCTGCTGCAAACCTTGTTTAATTTATGCTGGGAACTGAAGCGGGTACCGGTAGACTGGTGCAAAGCCGTGATAGTCCCAGTATATAAAGGAAAAGGGTCGCAGCAGGACTGTAAAAACTACCGTGGCATCAGCCTTCTTAGCATTGTGGGAAAACTGTACGCTAAGGTACTGATTGAAAGGGTCACGAAAGAAACTGATGGAAAAATTTGGGATGTGCAAGCGGGATTTAGAAAGGGAATGGGATGTACAGATCAAGTCTTTTCCATGCGCATGATCGCGGTGAAGTTTCTGGCCAAAAACCAAAAGGTTTTTTGTGCGTTCATGGACTTGGATAAGGCCTATGACAGAGTGGATAGGGATTTGCTATGGCAAACACTGAACTCATTTGGGTTGAGCGCTGGCTTGATACGGGCATTGGAGTCTCTTTATAGGGACTCTAGTGCTTGTGTTAGGATTGACGGGGTCTACTCGGACTGGTTTGACATCCATAAAGGTGTCAGACAGGGCTGTGTGGCTTCCCCGTGGCTGTTCAACCTATTTATGGTCAGTTGTTTGCAAAATTTGAAAGTTGAAGAATGCGGATTAAGAATGGGTGAGTTAACCGTCAAATGCCTTTTGTACGCCGATGATCAAGTCATTCTTGCGTCGTCGGCGGCCGAGTTGCAAATGATGGTTACATTAATGAACGGATCATTAAAAGAAAGGGGTATGAAAGTGAACGCAAGTAAGACGAAGGTTATGGTTTTTGAAAGAGAAGAAAGTAAAACGATTTGTGAAATAAGAATAGAAGGGGAGTTGATCGAGCAAGTAGATGAGTTTGTATATTTGGGCTGCGTATTTAGCAGGGATGGGAGATATGATAAGGATATAGAACGACGAGTGAATGCGGGAAATAGAGTAAATGGGGCCTTGCACTCTATTGTGAAGAGTCAGAATGTGTCGAAAAAGGCACGTGTGGCAATTCGCAATGCTGTGTTGGTCCCTACTTTAACGTATGGTAGTGAAAGTTGGGTATGGCAGAAGAAGCACGAGAGTAGAATAAACGCAGTAGAAACGCGGTCGTTAAGGAGTATGTTAGGGCTGAATCTGAATGACAGGGTAAGAAATTGTGTAATAAGAGAAGAGTGTGGTTTGCAAGATGATGTTGTGACCAGGATTAAGAAAGAAATGCTTCGGTGGTTTGGTCATGTGGAAAGAATGAACGAGGAAAGAGTGACAAAGAAAATTTATGTTGCAGAAGTGAATGGCAGAGTCGGAAAGCGACGTCCTAGGCGAAAATTTATCGACCAAATTGGCGATTTATTGGAAATGGGCCAAATTAGGAGTACCCTTAACCGACGAGCATGTATGCGTAGGTGTATGGATGTGAAGGAGGCGAGAGAGGTGTCTCAGGATCGTGCCAAATGGAAGTCTGTAGTCTCTGCCTACCCCTCTGTGTGACAGGCGTGAGTGTTTTATTATGTATGTAATATCGCCCCATTTGGAGACTGACTGTAGTGTGAGATTCACAAGCTCAACCATAGCTTTTCTATCGGACTGGATTTGATCGCGAATGGCCCCAGGACCTGGTTAGTATCTCTCCACAACTGTGTTGTCGTCAGCGTACACATAGATATCGGGCATAAGCAAATCATTTATATGCAGCAGGAAGAGAGTTGCGGTGAGAACGGACCCCCGAGGAACACCGGCGTTAGTCATCAAAGGATCGGATGAGCAGCCATCGACGACGACCCAGAGAGACCGTGCGCTCAGAAAGTCCTTTACACATTCAATCAGATTAGGGGATAAGCCGTACACTGGAATCTTAGCCAGAAGGCTAGCGTGTATACTCTGTCAAAGGCCTTTGAGATATCAAGGGAAACGGCAAGTGCTTCCTCACTTTTCTCGAGTGCCTCGCCCCATACGTGTGTGGCATACGCTAGAAAGTCCCCAGCTGACCGATTTCGAAACCCGTATTGTCGGTCACTAAGGAGGTCGTTCTGTTCCAGGTTATTTATTAAGCGGGCGTTCAATATACGCTTAATAATCTTGTAGAGTATGGAGATAATTGAGATTGGCCGATAATTGGCAGGGTTGGCAAGGCTGATTTCTTTTGGAACAAGCAACGTTGCAACAAACAACGTTAGCCAGCTTCCAATATTTTGGCACTATTCCAGTCCTAAATGAGAGGCGGGACAAGCGTGTCAACACGGGAGACAACTCAGGTGCATAAGCCTTTACTGCACGAGCCTTTAGTAAAGGCTTGTGCACCTGAGTTCTTTCCGCAAGGTTTTGAGGACCTCCTTATTTGTGATACAAACCTTTGACATAGTCGTCCCGCTGTGAGGTAATTTAGGTGGGATGTTATTACCACTATCCAGACGATTATAGGCAAATAGAGATCAAGTACGCTTTCACTTTAGCCGTATGCGCCAGTGTGCCATCCGGTTTTACCAGCGGAGGCGCTGAAGGCCAACTGAAGTTTGTTTCGACCGCTTTGGCAAGAGACCAAAAAGCTCTTGTGCCGGATGGTCTGGCAGAGAGTTTTGCGCCAATACATTTAATACGATCAAGACTAGGTTCCCGTAATGCTTTTTTGGATCTGAGATGTGGCTCTCCACTGCTGGCCGTATAAAAAAGCTTAAGTTCGCTCAGCGAGATATGGAGAGGGCTATTCTCGGGGTTCCTCTGCGTGATAAAATTAGAACTAAAGTATGTAATTGACATAGCCAAAAGGATTAGAAAACGAACGTGGCAGTAGGCCGGCCATATGGATCGTAGTACCGACGAAATATGATATGGTGAAGAAACATTCTCGAGTGCCAGCCTCGTATCGGTAGATGAAATGTAGGACGTCTCCCACTAGATGGATTGACGACCTCGTAGGATATGCAGGAATTCAATGAATGAAGTTGGCTAAGGACCGTATTTTTGTCACTCCTTTGGGGAGACCTACGTTCATTAGAGGACTTGTGAAGAACTGGAATGACGATAACGATGAATTATAAAATAATATAGAAAATTCATTGGTTTACAGAAATACTTTGAAATTTACTATATGCTGATGAATTCATTAATCAGATGAACTGCACCATAGGCCGAGGTAGGAATATATTGATTGTAATTTTTACGTAGACCGAGACTAACTTTCGAAGACCATGTGAGCAAATTGCTCGAAGAGGGGAGGGTCAAGAGTACTCGGATACCTAGACGTGCATGTATGAAGAAGTTAATGAACCTGAAAGAAGCGAAAGAGGTATGTAAGGATCGTGACACTTGGCGATCTGTTCTCTCTGGCTACCCCGTTAGGGATTGTGCGTGACGATAAGTAAGTAAGTAAGTAAGTAAGTAATTTTTACGTACTCTGTAAAATGCTATAGATCTATCACGCTTTCAATAGAGACATACATAATACACACATAACACGTATTCTGAATTATACATAATTGTGAATTCGTTTTTCTCAGTTTATTTACATTTGTTCGTCTTTTTTATTTCTATTCCTTTTTATTTCTCCACTGAACTGTGTCAAGGATCAGTACATAATAACAGCTCCATTATGGGAAAATAATTTTTGGTTATCTGATTTCAAAATACACGCGCTGGATCCGCCAGTATCAGTAGCGAGAATCTCGGAGAATATGGTAGATACTGCAACAAATCTTCCTCCACCAGGCAGAGCAACTGGAGAGACATACATAATACACACATAATAGGTATTCTGAATTACACATAATTGTGAATTCGTTTTTCTCAGTTTATTTACATTTGTTCGTCTTTTTTTATTTCTATTCCCTTTTATTTCTCCACTGAACTGTGTCAAGGATCAGTACATAATAATAGCTCCATTATGGGAAAATAATTTTTGGTTATCTGATTTCAAAATACATGGATCCGTCAGTATCAGTAGCGAGAATCTCGGTGAATATGATGGATACTGCAACGAATCTTCCTCCACCAAGCAGAGCAACTGGACTTTCAGGCTTGGTTAACTGGAGGTGGGCTGAATCAATGAGCAGGTAGTCAGAACCAGAGAAGCAATTAATTTACACAGTAAAAAGTCTGGAGTGAATTTGAAGTAAAACTCGTCGCGCCACCTACTGAAAAGGGTACGAGTATAACAACACCTGCGAGTCAGTTAGATATTTTATAAAGATGTAGTTCGTCCAGATGTAGAGGTCAGTTGTATATAATCATATTCTTAACTAATTGAAACGATCAATATCTAAAAATCTGATCAAATAAGATCCAAATTATGATTGCACGAAATTATTGCGGCTGTAATCAAACAGGGTATTTTTCTAGATGAATATAATTTAAAAATATTAAATAACGTAGCTCCATACAAATTTCTATAAATAACTAGCTGGTACCCATTAGATGGACTGTGTGCTAGTTAATCACCCTTATTATTAAAAAAATGGGGGTAACAAACGAGTAGTTCACCCGATAGTAAGTGAATGTAACACCTAAGTTTATACTTCTCTAGCTTTTTACCCGCAGCGTCGCTCGCGTGGCAATTTAGCAACATTAAAATAGGTTGTTCCGTGCCAAATTTAGCAAAATTCGATCACTATCAGAGTCACATCTGTGATTGTGTCTCTATTTCTGTTTGTCAAAGACCTTTTTTGAATTCTCAAAGACGTAGATTTTTATATTACGAGAGATTTATATTTGACAACTCGTCACGAACACGTGAATAAATAATTTTTTCATCATGCATTAATATCTTATGTGTACTTATGTTTATACACACCTACTACCTACTATAAAGAAAAGTCAATTGTCATGCAATCAAAATTGCGTTATTTACATTTTTTCATTCTTGAAGTTAATTTATTTAATAAAAAAAACAATGATGTGTTTCATTGTCGTCCATTAATTTACAGTGTAATGTTTATTTGCACTATTTGATTTATATCATTGGTCCCGTTAAACATTGATTGGCATTATAAAATAAATTCTGATATTATTTTTACATCTGAGTAGACTGCAAAATTACATAAATTAAGTTCTATAATGATCTTAGCGTGGTTCTTCCCCGTTCGAGCCGACTCATTCGTGCTACAACTATATCAGTAAGCTAAGCTATAACCTATAGCTGGAGCGTGGCTCTATTTTACTTCCTTATACCTTCTCTATCATTATTGGCGTCGGGTAATTTCCTGACACAAACTCTAAATAATATAAACTGTGGTTATAAGCCCACCTGTCGAGCGTGGCAACTATGGCAAAATCCTAGGAGGCCTCTGTTTACCGATGGACTTTTATAGATTATATTAAGTAGAATGCATTTATTAATTATGTTAAAATAAAATAATATTTGTAAAATATTTATGCAAATGATGTCGAAGAATTCCGTGAATTCTACGCTGAATTGGTAGGAACTCAAATATTGGTTTGCAAAGCCAGTGAACATTTCGTCGGAGAGTTTACTTTACGTGCACGTTTCGTTCGGTTTTTATTAATTAAACCATCTCCGTAGCAAATGTTCAACGATTTAGGAATATAAAAATATGTAGGTACGTAGTAAAATCTACCACTTATGTATTTTAATTATATAATTTCATCATTACAATTTATCTAACTTCACTACTGATCATCGTGCCTCAATACATTGCCTCTTAAGAGTGCAATTTTCCATATTTGCTTAGCTTGTCAGGCGGGTTGGTAACCGCAGTTTTTTTTATTTTCTAGGTGTTTCTGCTCATCTTCTGGTTTGTTCGTACTCTGTCGCCTATTACGACACCCCAGGGACAGTATAGCTTAGTAGATATTATTGCAGCATCACCAATCAAAACCACCTACATTGTCAAATTATTAATTTAATCAAAAATAGTGTTATTTAAGGGAAACACACACATTTAGGGGGACACACTTAAGTGATATAAGTATGAATTTAAATTAAATTGCTAAATCTGAATCTGAATTTAATGTTTAAAATTACCAGCGACGCTTAATTAGTGCGAAAAACATTTTCGTCCTATATACATTCTACCATTTCTTTCCAAAATTTTAGAATCCTGTGTTTACAAGCAAATTTCTACTTTTATTTCGAAACATAACCTACTGAGTACATATCAGTCTGGGTTTCGTCCTAGTCATAGTACCACTACTGCATTAATTAATGTTATTGATGGTATTAAACAAGGCATGGAGGAAAAAAAAATAACAGTACTGGTACTAGTTGATTTCTCAAATGCTTTCAACACAGTTGATCATGAAATCCTTCTTTCCATACTGTCTCATCCGAATTTCTACTGGAATTGGATTGGTTTGCATCTTGTCTTCGCGGTCGACAGCAGTCAGTCAGTGTTGGGCAATTGTCTTCAGCTTGGGCTGATGTGGATGCTGGTGTGCCGCAAGGCGGTATTCTTTCTCCATCATCGACTGCTCGTACCATTTGTATGCCGATGACCTTCAGCTTTATGTGCAAACTGAGATTGGGGATATCCATAATGGGATCATAAACCTTAACGGCAACTTAGCAGCTATCAAGGATTGGTCTACTCGTTATGGAGTTTTGGTCAATCCTTTGAAATTCCAAGCTATACCGGTGGGTAGCTCAAGGATGCTGGCTAAGATTAATCTGACAGACTTACCTCCTATTTACTATGATAATACTACAATTCCATTCAGTAATTCTGTTAGAAATCTTGGCCTTCACATCGACAGCACGCTAAATTGGAGAACTCAGGTTTCAGATGTGAGTCGTAAAGTCACTGCCACGTTATGCTCTCTGTATCGTTTAAAACATTTTCTTTCCACAAAATCTAAGATCATGCTTGTCCATTTACTTATATTACCCATAAATGATTATGCAGATGTCAGACCCGTCCCAAGATCTTCTGAACAAGCTGGAACGCCTCCTCAATAACTGTATAAGATTCATCTTTGAGCTTCGTAAGTATGATCGTATTTCGCAATACAGATCTAAGCTAAATTGGCTTACAATCCGGCAGAAGCGCAACTCCAGAATATTACTTGTACTTTTTTCCATATTAAATGATCCATCTTCGCCTTCTTATCTTAAGAGTAAATTTCATTATCTTTCCTCATCTCATGATAGGGTCCTACGCTCTTCTTCTAACAACAAAATCTGTACTCCAGTTCACTTCACCGAGTTCTATGGTAACTCCTTCACAGTTCAGGCTACACGCCTTTGGAACTCCTTGCCAGATGACATCAGAAAAGCTCCTAATAAGTACGCTTTTAAAAAGTTGGTCCGTGATCATTTATTAAAGACAACGCATTTTACATGACTCATCTATATATTTAATATGTATATCCAAACAGACGTAGTCATTTGTATATACTAATTATGTATGTATTTAAATATGTATACTTGTATGTATATCCATTTATTTATATATTTGTATATATGTAAGGTTAGATCATATATGTATAGTTTAATTATTAGTAGTTTGTATATATTGTGTAGTTAATTATCATTTGTATTGTGTTCTCTTATTCTATATTGCCACACCTACGTCAAATTCTCACCACTCCATGGGTTGACTGGTAGAGAATGCCTCAAGGCATTAAGTCCGCCCTTTGTATTATTTTGTTTAATGATGAAATAAAGAATAAAATAAATAAATAAAAAACACAAAATGTCTGGCTAGCACTACACGTCAGTTATATGACGATGGCGACTATAACGATGACGTTGGTTAAATGCTGGTGATAATGATGACTTCTACTCTGTAGTAAATTGTGATAGAACCAAAAATTTCAGACAAAGTTAGAGTTACATGTAGGTAGCTAGTAAATTAGGATTCAAATTGGCTTTTCTCAATGAATATTCCTTCCAAAGTACAATGGCGATGAGTCGTCCGAAAAGGAACGGTTAGCGCAACGTTGATTACGTTGAAGGTTATAACTTAACGTATGTACCTTAGCACAGTTTGATTCTATGACAATGGTTTGAAGTCCCGTTAATAAAAGTTAGAATTAGTGCAATTCTAGTTATAGCACGACGAAAATGCTCATTATCATCATCATCATTACAACCCTTCACAAGTCCACTGTTGAACATAAGCCTCCCGCAAGGAACGTCACAAAGCACGGTCCTGAGCCACCTGCATCCATTGACTTCCTGCATACTAGGTCGACACTCCATCTAGTGGGGAAAAAATGCTCATCAAGTAAAATATCTAATAATTTCGTAAGGTTACGCGAACACTAAACATTAAATGAAATTAGTTTTTCACGGATTGCGTAAGCAAGGTTCATGTGCTCGTAAGTGGTTGCTGAGGCCCATAGACATTTATATCGCTACTTGATCAATAATGGAAATGCGGATGCGTTGTCACCTATGAGGACTAAAATGAAATGCCTCGTTTCTAGTAAAAGTGTTTTTGTTTCTGTTTAATTACAAGACGAAAAACAACAGCATTTAGCTGCAATTCAACGCTGGTATTCCGTGAGAGTGTGGTCTTTTCCCAGTTGAGGCAACTCAATCGTACTACAAACATATATATTGAAGTATATATGTGTATAGCAATATATTTGAAGCCTGACTCTAACATGCACAAAAATAATAGGCTTTGTGGCATTAATCTTAAGATTCTTATGAATTTTCATCCATTTTGGAAACGCCATGTAGCTTGGCACCATCATAACCCGATAATTATTTGTACTGAAATTAACCGTATTTTCACTGTTTTGTTTTTAGCGAGTTTTTTTTAAATATTCAATTTTAGCAGCTACGGTACATTCCACTGGGACCCCATGGTCTGACCCGTCTTAATGTCAATGGCGATGGTTTTCATCATACGTCACAAACAGGACGCAAAAGGTGGTCATTAATGGATTCTCGTCCGATGAAATAAATATATCTTCCGGCGTGTCACAGGGCTCAATATTAGGGTCTCTTCTGTTCTTAATATTTATAAACAATATATCGACTTGGAGACGCCAGTAACTTAAGGTATCCTCGATAAAGATTTAGTGGACTGTAATTTTGGTGCATACGGCAAAGGGGAAAATAAATAGGTGGGATAGCACGCACTGACCTGATGAGGGCTGCCGCGGCTTCCTCCTGGAGTGTCTGCTGTATAGCGAGCTCGCCACGTGGTTCGGCGCACACGCACTCTCGGAACAGTCTCGTGAAGTCCCACACTCTCCACCTTTGCCTTTACGGGGGCGTCTCACACTTTTATGAGTTACAAAGACACAATGCCTGATGCGGTGAATATTAAACATAAACAGGAGAACTCAATGTTCATCCTGCGCGGTTTGCGGTTAATGTACATAAGACGCGACGGGTGGCCGTGCGTTGCGGATGGCGTAATATCACTTAGTATAATGACGCGCGCCGAGATCCTCTTTTTCACCTCGGCGGCAGCGCGTGCGGTAGGAAAGGGAAGGAAGGAAGGAAACAAAAAATATGCACTAGTCATGTTGATAAAGTAGATATAACTTAGGACGAACTCAATGCGATATGTAATGTAATGTTGATAAAGTAGATTGTTAACTGGCGTTACCATTTCCTCCCGCCCTTAAAGGGTCACCTTTAAAAGACAACCGTAATATAAAAGTAAAAGGAAAACAAATAAATAAGCGGTATATAAAGTGAGAGGATGCGCTCAATGCGCATGTCTCATCTACTAACCTTACTTGGTAAGCGAGAAAATGTATACATAAATATAATATTGCGGTTTAATACTTTTTTAATATATATAAATATAAACTTAATTCCTAATTTAGATAAATAATTATAATCAAAATAATCGTGATTTATTGTCTTGGGAGAGGGCAAATACGAGCAACAGGACGGAGATATGTTCCCTTAGTAGTTCTCACGGTCACTACTCGAACTACGCCATCCTTCGAAGGATGAACAGACTCGACAATCGCTAATGGCCAAGCAAGGGGCGGTTCATTATCATTTATCACAATTACAACCATGCCTGGTACGATAGCCGTAGACGGGGTGTTCCACTTCTGACGAACTTGTAATCCGTGAAGGTATTCCGTCCTCCACCGGTCCCAAAACGACTGAACTAATTTATCCAGTAAAGAATGCCTGTGTAACAGACTGGTAGAGTCAGATTTGAATTTGGGTGCGGGTAATGACAATAAAGGTGCGGTATTCAAAAAATGACTCGGAGTAAGAGCTGAAGGCTCTGCAGGATCAGAACTTAATACTGTCAAGGGCCGCGAGTTTAGCAAGCACTCAATTTGCGCAAGAACAGTATTAAGCTCTTCGTATGAAAGTAACTGATGTCCGATAACTCGGAACAGATGCGTTTTTACGACTTTGATCATACTCTCCCAGGCGCCTCCAAAATGAGGAGAGTTGGGACAGATGAACTTCCATGTTATACGATTCTCAGCACACTCTTGCTCAAGCTTTGGGCGGTATTCAACGTTTAGAAATTTATAGAGATCGCGAAGATACGAAGCGGCACCTTTAAAATTCGTTCCATTATCCGAATATAAAAACTGAATCGGCCCTCGTCTAGAGAGGAAACGTTTAAGCGCAGCGAGGAAACTAGAACTACTAAGATCTGTAACGATTTCTATATGTACAGCTCGAGTCGTGAGGCATGTGAAAACACATAAGTACGCCTTCTCGCTGCGTACACCACGACGACGTACAGGAGTGTATGCGATAGGACCGGCATAATCGCAGCCCGTGTGTGTAAATGCCTTAATAGCTTGTCTTACACGACTATGGGGAAGATCAGCCATCAAAGGGTAAGTTGGACGGGGTCTAAGCCGGAAACATATATTACACTTGTAGACTCTGCTTCTCACAGTGCGGCATGCGGAAAGTATCCAAAATTTTTGACGGAGCAATGACAATAACAATTCAGGCACAGCGTGTAAATTTTTAATATGATAATAGTCAATGATCATGTTCACTACATGATCACTGCGCGGGAGTATAATTGGATGTTTTTGCGTGTAATCTAATGCGGAGTTCGAAAGACGACCACCAATGCGGATTAAACCATTCTCAATAAAAGGCCTTAAACGATTGAAAGCGGGCGAGCAAGGTTTGTTACCTTCAATATTTAAATATTCCACTGCAAAATGCTGTTTTTGCAGGGCGCGGAGGATTATAACCTCAGAGAAACTGAGATCATCAGCAGTCACTACAGTAGTGTTGCGGCGGGGCAATAATTTAGCAAACTTACACACGTACGCAATTATACGTAGAAGTTTACTCCAAGAAGAGATGCGGAGTGCGAGCTCATAAATCGCAGAATTACAGACGGATGTGCACACAGTGTGCGACAAAATCTTCTTCTCAGGCATATTTGCAATAACCTCATTGTCTAAAGTACGAAGAGGCCATTGAGATGGATCTAACGAAGTCCACTGAGGCCCATGGAGCCACAGGGGGTTTGAAACTAATTTATTTGGCGTAACGCCACGTGAAAGTATGTCAGCGAGATTCTCAGTACCTGCGACATGATAAAAGTTATCAGCGCGAATATTGTCGGTAATCTGAACAACGCGGTTTGCAACAAAGGTCTGCCACTTATATGGCGAACTCTTTATCCAGTACAGAGCTACTTTTGAATCTACAAAGACATAGACTGATATTGCAAGGTCAAGAGAATAATTGTCGAGTACTCTGCGAAGCAATTTTGAGAGTAAAACCGCTCCACAAAGCTCAAGGCGTGCAATAGGTAGTGGTTTCGTCGGTGCGACTTTAGTCTTTGCACAAATCAACTGGACGGTGTTACCATTGACGCTCTTTACATGTATGTAGACTACGGCACCGTATGCGTGCTCGCTGGCGTCGGAAAACCCCAGGAGTGACGCAGTACAGTTTTTGGATACACCAACATGTCGCGGGATACGTAAATCATTAAGAGCTGGTAATTCAGCACAGAATTGCCTCCACATCTTAATAATTGGCGGTGGTGGTATGTCGTCCCAATCTAAATTAAGTTGCCAAAGCTGCTTTATTAACAATTTGGCGTACGCTACTGTGGGAGCAACGAAACCCATTATGTCCCACAGGCGAGCGACAGTAGATAAGATGGCGCGCTTAGTGCACGTCACATCAGCGGGAACAGATATCTTAAAATAAAAGGTGTCACTATCGGTAGACCAATGCAAGCCTAGTATTTTATGTGGCATTGATTTATCGAACTCTACTTCTCCTGTAATTTTATGGGAAGTAGGGAGGTCATCTAAAACAGATCGACGGTTGCTATGCCATTTTATCAGGTCCCATTGGGCACCCTTGAATAAGTCTATCAGCTGCCGAGAGGTCTCACTGGCCTCGGATTCACTGGGCATAGAGAACGCGATGTCGTCCATATATAGCGAAGTAAATGCGATACGACTCGCAAGTGGATACTTTGCGCCGTCGTCATCAATGAGCTGTCTTACCGTGCGCAATGCATGGTATGGACTCGAAGTTAAACCGAAGCACACGCGATTGAAGTGGTATAACACAAGTGGGTCTTGTGGACGGAAGCGGTATAGGAAGCATTGGTAACGACGATCAGAATCGCGAACAACTATTTGCAGAAATTGTTGGCGACAGTCGGCTGTCATAGCGATTGGATGTAAGCGGAAAGTTAAAATTATATTGAACAAGTCGCCTTGCAAATTTGGTCCTGAATGCAGAATATCATTTAATGATCGCCCAGTGCTAGTCTTACTGCTAGCATCCAGGACGATGCGCAGACGCGTTGACTTCTTATCTTCGCGTAAGACTCCATGATGCGGTATGACATATATTGGAGCGGGTTCATGAGAGTCATACGGCGGTGCGGGGGATATATAATTTTTAGCTAAGTATTCCTTTATGACGTCATCATATGATAAACTTAATGTAGGCGAGGCTTGAAGTTTCCTCTCCAAGCACATGAATCGTCGTCGAGAGGTTTCATAAGAATCTCCGAGAGAGTAAACGTCATCTTTAAATGGCAGGCCAACAATATATCTACCAGTAAAAGGATCGCGGGATGTCGTAGATTTATAAAACTCTTCACATTCAATGTCTGAAGGACACTGAATGGGCGGTGCGGAGGGTGGCTGTTCAAGCTCCCAAAATCGTTGCACTAATTTGTCAACGATAGGAGACTCTAGAACTGAGCAGCACGTTAAAGAATGATTTACCTGAAGTGTCGGCACTGAGCCCATAATAACGTAACCAAATACCGTATTCAAAGCCGAGGGCCCGGACAAGTCGTTAGACGAATAAATTACGTCTGGACACAGTAAGTGCGGGAAAAGGGATGCGCCTATCAAAACATCAATTTTATTAGGCATGCTATAACATTCATCAGCGAGTCTTATGCCATGGAAGTGTGATAAGACAGATGTGTCTACCACAGCGGTGGGCAAAAGGTCGGTGATTTGATCAACAACTAGCGTTGAAACATTGAAGTTAATATTCGAGTAGAATCGTGAGAAAATTTTAATATCAATCGATTTCGATTTTACAATGTTTTCAACTCCACCGAATCCCTTTACTACAGTATATTCGGTATCGTGTTGTTGAACGCCTAAACGATGACAGCACTCTTTAGTCATAAAATGGCTTTGAGCCGCGGAGTCTAATAATATACGAATAATTTGTTTCTCTCCCTTAGCATCGTAAGCAAATACTTGAGCGGTTGATAATAAAACAGTTCTCTGCGAACGACTTGCGCGCGCGGGAGGCGGTGAACGTTGAGAAACATTCTTGAACGAAGTACACAGCGCGACGTCTGAACGCGCACCTGCGGTGAGGGTGGCGAGTGTGCGGGCGCGGGGGTTGTAGACTTCAGTGTAACTGGCTGAAGCGGTGGAGAACGCGCCAGCGCAGGGGAAGCATTATCGCTTCTGCGGTGGAAGTGCAACAATGTGTGATGTTTAAATTTACAAACTCGACAACTATAATTTGAAGAGCAACTAGACACTCGATGACTTAAACTGAGACAATTCACACATGCATTGTTACTCTTTACGCATTTAAATCGTTCCTGCGGCGTCATTTTATTAAAGTCTGCACACTTAAATAGGTGTTGATGCACAATATTATCGCACAGACACTTTGAGCAACTAGTCGTCGTGCTTACGTACGCCTGATACTTCGGCGACGAAGTATTATTACAGCGACGATTATTACCGTTACCTCGTCGATTGTTTGGTGCGCTATTAGAATTCGTACTAGAATCGGTGCGTTGCAAAACTTTGGAGCGGGTCTTAATAAAAATTACTAAATCATCAAAGGTAGGTACCATCGAGTTATGACTATATTCGAAAGAGCGAATGGTATCCGGGTCCAGCTTCTTAAGCGCGATATGAAGAACAATTAAGTCCGCGAGATTATCTAACTTTAAGTTTTGTAAAGCGCGCACTGCACTTATAAAGTTATCAGTAAATAAATCAAAATTATTTGCGGTGGCTGATTGCAATGGCTTAAATTCGAACATCTGATTAATATATGTAGATGCTAGCATACGCCGGTCTTCATATTTGTCAACGAGTGCTTGCAATAAAATTTTATAATTTTCAGCGCAAGGAGTTATACCTGAGCATACAGATAGGGCTTTGCCCGTTAGTTTACCTAGCAAATAGTATAACTTTTCAGCGTCGGTAAGCGATGTGTTGTCATGGACGGTTGATTTAAAGCTAGCATAAAATAAAGGCCATGAGCGAATATCACCCGAAAATGGCATAAGTTCGATAGGCGGAAGTGTGAATCTGGCTTTAGACGGTGTACTAGTACTTTGTGAATTAGATTGCGAATATTGTAAATAAAGCCTATTTATTCTACCGCAAAGAGACTCAAACGCAATGAGGCTGTTATAATCAGGTTTAGCTATAGGGTTTATTTTTAATAAATGTGAATTATAATTATCTAAGACCTGTTTAAACTCAATACGTAAAGCATTAATATTAGAACTTCCATCAAGAAAACGCTCCATCGTGGAAGTGTTTATGTGGATGTCCGAGGACATATCATATATTTTTTGCACTATTTCAAATAAAGCATCTCGTTTAGCTAACAATAAAACCAACTCAGCATCAGGTGTGCCCTCATTATCCGAGGAATCGCTATTATTCGATGCTATTTGTTTTTTAGGCGGCATTACAACTTAAGTTATGCGGCAAAAATAATATAATTATAAGCGGGTAGTCTGTAAGCGACCTCGCTACGCGGTTGAATTATTAAATATTAGTTTTGTTAACGATGAACTTTAATTGTTAACTTTTATAATAATTATGAAGTTATTTACAACGAATATAATGCTTAAATATATGTGCAAATAATAAATGTAATTTAACAGTATAATCTATAGATGTAGTTAAAAGTTGATGACGTGATGTGAACATACAACAAATAATTTATATAGATAATTATATGCTTATTCATTCTATGAATATAGTTTTAAAATTACTATGAATGTCACCTATTAGGACCTATTCTAGTGTTCTAATAAGGGCGGGGTTAATCCGAAGTCGGATTAAAATATAAATAATTAATTATATAAACGCTTATTACGATAACGATCTAATAAGGGCGGAAAGTCAAGGTCAATCCAGCGAGAAGTGACCATTAAAAATGGAGACGCCAGTAACTTAAGGTATCTTCGATAAAGATTTAGTGGACTGTAATTTTGGTGCATACGGCAAAGGGGAAAATAAATAGGTGGGATAGCACGCACTGACCTGATGAGGGCTGCCGCGCCTTCCTCCTGGAGTGTCTGCTGTATAGCGAGCTCGCCACGTGGTTCGGCGCACACGCACTCTCGGAACAGTCTCGTGAAGTCCCACACTCTCCACCTTTGCCTTTACGGGGGCGTCTCACACTTTTATGAGTTACAAAGACACAATGTCTGATGCGGTGAATATTAAACATAAACAGGAGAACTCAATGTTCATCCTGCGCGGTTTGCGGTTAATGTACATAAGACGCGACGGGTGGCCGTGCGTTGCGGATGGCGTAATATCACTTAGTATAATGACGCGCGCCGAGATCCTCTTTTTCACCTCGGCGGCAGCGCGTGCGGTAGGAAAGGGAAGGAAGGAAGGAAACAAAAAATATGCACTAGTCATGTTGATAAAGTAGATATAACTTAGGACGAACTCAATGCGATATGTAATGTAATGTTGATAAAGTAGATTGTTAACTGGCGTTACCAGACTTGTTTCAAAAATTCTAATTTCTTGCTATATGCTATCTGCTATCTGATGATCTAAAAATTTTTCGTAGTATAAAAATATTTGATGACTCTTTTCTACTTCAAGATGACATGGATCGTTTATCTTCCTATTGTATAGAAAATAAACTAATTCTTAGCCTGCCTAAATATAAAACTATCATCTTCACTAAAGTAAAGTAAAAAGTGATAACTATTATTAAATTCGCATATTCTCTTTGTAATACTCCTCTTGATAACCTTTCGCTTACTAAAGACCTTGGGGTGTTCTTTGACTCAAAGCTTCGTTTGATTACCACATTAACCATATTATCAATAAAGCCTTTCAGCTTTACGATTTTGTCATGAGAAATTTTAAGCCATTTAAAAAGTCTGGCACTTATCTACTGCTCTATAAATCTCTTATAAGACCCCAATTGGAGTATGCCACGCAAGTTTGGAATCCCTTCTACCAAAGATATCGTGATTTACTAAAATTGGTTCAAGCTAAATATCTACGCTCTGTAAACTACAGATGTTACTGTTCTTGATCCTCTTATAATAACCTCTTGCATAAATACTATTTAACAACTTTAAATAATAGGCGATTACTACTTGATTGTACTTTTCTTTACAAAATTTGTCGTAACTTTTTTGATTGCTCTCAATTTGTCAATTGTATATACCTTCGTGTACCAAATCGTGGACAAAGAATACGAAACACTCACGTGCATCGTTTGTTTTTCCTTAATCTGTTCAAAACAAATGCTTTGCGTCCTATAATGGAGCTGTATAACAACATCTCTTAGACTATTTATTATAGACTTATTTACCATGTCCCTACCTCAATTGAGAAAAGCTATAAAACTTGTATTAAATGACTTGTAATTTTTATCTTTATTACTATTTTCTAATAATTTTATAACGTTAATCTAAATTGTTTTATTTTTACGTAAAATATTCACGATTTTGCTGTTAACGGCTAAGTATGCATTGTTGTATGTAGTTTTTAGTTTTTATTTTTTTTTAGTTATTTTATTTTATATTTGTGCTCCCTGTGCCTTATAATTTTAATTAGTACGGTAATTTTGTAGATAACGGTGTTGGTTGTGTAATTAGTTTATCTATTTACACAAGATTTGTATTGTAATTTTTATGAAACAACTGTTTGTTGTCCTTAATCAAACAAAAAAATAATTAGGCTTGCGTGTACTAAATAATTAGGGGGCTATTTTGGTATCTACCGCAGTGGATAAAAAAGTGACATTACTCACTCATAATACAAGCATAAGCCGAAGTGAACAAATTGTGACATAGTAAGCGATACGATTTTCTACCACTTATACGTACCTAAATATTCCGGACCATAGGTAGAAAACACATCTTAAGGCGGCTTCTCACTGCGTGTGTTATCACGCGCCGCGCCGGCCGTGTTGGTTTGTACGCGCAAGCACGCGCCACGCGCGAGCCCCGCGCCACCCGCTTCTCACTGCGTGTGTTATCACGCGCCGCGCCGGCCGTGTTGGTTTGTACGCGCAAGCACGCGCCACGCGCGAGCCCCGCGCCACCCGCTTCTCACTGCGTGTGTTATCGGTTATGACGCGCCGCGCCGCCCGTGTTGATTTGTACGCGTAAGCACGCGCTACGCGCGAGCCCGCGCCACTCGTTTTTGCTTGCTCAAACTCCGCTCCACTGAGTCAGTCTCATAGAGTAGAGTAATATATACAGTAATAGAGAGCCATCTCCTGGGATTTTTTATCACCCAATATGAATAGTGTCGCCGTCTGGTATCATATATATCCCTTGAACTAACCTTAATATCATGTTGATTATATATAGTTGTATGTAGTTATGTATATACGGCTATCTATACAATAGTCGGTTATATTTATATTTTAAGGGATTAGGGTTCAATTAAAGACGTATTATAGATTTCAATAATATTAACATTTATCACAAACATACAATGTGGTTCCAGCATGAAAATCTAAACAGACAACAAGAAACAGAGGTCTAATCCCAACTCAACCAAACATTGAATAAAACTAAATTTACGGATTCTATCGCGTTTATTTAACTGATTTTACTTATTTTTATTCCAATTCAACCAAACTTATTGTAGCAACAACCGAAAATCACTTATAAACCATAATAAAACAACAACTTGCTCAGACGCCGGGCCGGTAGCCATTATGTCATATATAAATTTCATCAGCACCGCTGCCGGACTTTACTGATTGGGAAACTTTGCTCCTTAATTTTCTATAGGTTCCATTAAAGTATCATTTTTTTCTTAATTTCTTTTAACTGCATGGACCATTTTTTAAATTCATTTGGATTCGTAGCCAGGCATGGTGCTGGTCATTTTTATTTTTATGCTCTGTACTTTTCGAATTCCACAGAAAGGGTTCGTTTTCGTACAAAATCAAAAATTTTGCAATCATCTCATTAGACCACTCCATATCTATACATACATGAAAGTACCTCAACGTCGAACGAATGACGATGAAATGAACGAGTTCAATCTTGTAAGCACACGCCGCACCGCTTGCGCCCGCGCACCGACGCGCGGGCCCACGCCGCGCCTTTTTTTTTGCGCCCGAAGCAATTATGGGCAACCCTCCGGAAAGCGGGGGAGGGAGGTTGAGAATGCTCATAGCATAACACGCAGCCGGCTGCGTGGTTATGTGGCGACTTTTACCCACTAAACTCAACCTTTTAGGAATTGGCTTAACGATCTGACTAGAGATCTCTAAGCCGTATACAAACGCGACCCTCCTTGGCAGAAAGGAGGGCGCAAGCGGCAAAAAGCCGCTTAGAAAAGTGCCTAGCTAAGGCAGATTAAGGGATGTGTTATGTAGGCTCGGCCTGAGCCGCCAGGAGGCAGTTCAGGTCGGCCGAAAGCTTGTTGGGGGGGTCCGAGAGAGAGTTTCTCGGCCTGCGCACACTATAGCGAGTGTGTTGTGTCCTATTTCCGCTACTTGATACTAGATGGCGATAATAATCACCCTCCATATACCGGCATTAATTATGGCGCGCAACAATATATTGAACTGATTGCGTGACTTACAATTAATTTAAAGATCTATGTATAACCTAATTAATATGTATAAAATGGAATAGGACCTTTATTTGAACTTCAATTTCTCTACTTTTTCAATTTAAGAAATGAACATTTTGTTTTTCTTGTTCATCGTTAGCCCTTCAGTCTACCGCTGGACGTGGCACTCTCTCGATTTAGGAAAAAGTTCTTATAGTAGAACTAAAGATCCACCCCGTGAGATGTCTGGATATCGACCAATCAACCTACCGGATCAAAATGTAAATCTGATTCATCTAGGGACCGATTCAACACACGCACTAAAAATTTCGTCTAAATCGGTCAAGCCGTTTTTGGGTTTAATCGAGACTAACACAGTAATTGACTTTTATATATAGAGATAAGGTAAAGGGGCATGCAGCTCACCTGGTGTAGTGACGTAACTACGCAGTACCAGACGTCTCGCACCTTGACGCTTCTTTCCGTCGCTGGTTTAAGTATCTTACGTCTGATTTTAACGGAATAGTCATACCACCAATCATAGGAAAATAACGGAAACCTCTTTAGCATTTCTCATAGACGTCTCTTAAGGATTATTTTTCTACTAGTAGTATTTTTATTAAAAACGTCAGAAGAAAGAACCTAATGTACTATATTGTTGTTTGTATTTTTTTACGATTATCTTGTAATTTCTGACGATCCAAAACACCTATTTTTTACCTCATAATGTCTCGTGCTTCCGTGTATGATGTAAAATGGGACGAAGTGAAACTGAACTAGGAAATACTAATATCTTCCTACCCGCATGCCGAACGTAATAACTATGGCAAAAAATGTTTAACAGTGAACTTTCACAGTCTGTGTTGGATTCATTGATGATTCAAATATTTACACTTTTTGTACTTATAAAACACATTAATTAAAAGGATTACGCAGGGTAAAGGCATAATCAACCAGTAAATCTAGGACGTGTGAAAATAATCTTAATAGGTTTGAAAAATAAAAAAAACGTTAGGGTCAATTTAAAAAAAAACTGTCAGTGGTAGAACTGCACGTCAAAAGTGAAAAATTCTTATCTTCACAAATATATATGTATGTATATATGTTAGTGAGGGCGAGGATTGTGAAGTAGTACGCCGCCGCGCAGGTCCAGTGCGTGTAGGTGAAGTTCACGGATTCACAGGTCTTCCTGATATTTTATTCCTTAGCAAAACAACACTTAAAATGCATCACTACAGCCCTTCATAAGTCTACTGCTGAACATGGTTCACTTTCCCAAGGAATGCCACAAAGAACGGTCCTGAGCCACCTGTATCCAAGGTCGTTACTCCATGTAATGAAGAGCCGTATAACACTTTGCTTGCAACTTTACAAAACGCAAATTCCACCTCATATGGAATACTGTTCTCATCTCTGGGCCGGGGTGCCCCAGTGCCAGTTTCTTCCACTTGACTGCATCCAGCGCAGAGTGATTGGAATCGTCGACGACCGAGTTCTTTCTGATCGGCTCGATTCACTGGCGCTGCGTAGGGATGTTGCATCCCTTTGCGCTTTCTATCGTATCTACCACGGGAAATGTTCTGAAGAATTGTTCGGATTAGTTCCAGCTGCCAAATTTCACGAACGCACATCGCGTCAATTTTCTGAACGTACTACGCGGCAAACCTCCCGATATCATCCTCACCATCTGGATGCATGGCGATCGACCACTGTGCGTTTTACTAGGAGTTTTTTTCCTCGTACAACTTCACTGTGGAATTGTTCACCCCCGGCTATTTTTCCGGACCGATACGACTTAGGGACCTACAAGAAAAGAGCTTCCTTCTTTTCAAAAGGCCGGCAACGCATCTATGATTCCCCTAGCCCTTCGATCCTAATAAAAATCTCATGCAGTCGCATGCACCCGGCTAATCCCAAGCGGTCGCATACGACCGCACTCACCTACAGCACTTAAAACCATTAAAACTATTTAGAAACTACTTTTCTATAAAGAAGTTTGGTAATATAAAATCTATACAAAATTCTCTATCCTGTGGTCTAAACAAAAGTCATCATCATCATCATTACAGCCTTACACAAGTCCACTGCTGAACATAGGCATCCCCAAGGTATGCCACAACGCACGGTCCTGAGCCACCTGCATCCATCGACTTCCTGCACGTCTTACCAGGTCGTCACTCCATTTAGTGGAGTTCACCCTACACTTCGCCTACCGGTACCGGGCTGCCACTCGAGAACCTTTTTTCCCCAACGATTGTCGGTTCTTCGAGCTATATGGCCGACCCGTTGCCACTTCAGCTTACTAATCCGTTGGGCTATGTCGGTCAGTCTGATTCTACCGCGGAAGTCGGAAAAGTCACTTAATTACAAAAAGATTTTATTGTATTTTGATAACAAAAAAAACATGCCAAGCGAATGTCGGCGGTGTGTGTAAATGTACTCTCACAAAACAATGAACGTCAAAATCAGCAACCATTGTAATTATGTGTGCTTTGGAATAGTAAAACGACAATGCTAATTATAAGAACAAAAGCTTCCGGACTATGTTGTCTGATCCTTCATATTTTAATGAAAGTTTTATTGTTCTATAATTTATTCTGATCATTCTAACAAAATATTTTTATCATCATTATCAAAAAGACCAACAAAAACAATAACAGTAATCTTACGAGCTGGATAAAGGCTCTTGCAATAATGTGTCGGACTGCATGCATTTATAAACAGCATTTTAGCGATCACCTCATTCCCGGGAGCTATTATCAATCATGTACTCTTTAATTTTTAAAGTAATTAAATTTTTCATATAATTGCTTTCAACTTTTGTTGCGTATGATTTCTACGAATTAAACTTAACCGAGTAAGATCGTTGTAAAAATATTTATATTGTCTCTGGGTGGCGTAAGAAGTGACAGAGGGAAACTAAATCAGATAATGGGCGGTGGTATTGCACCATTAGGGGTACAGAATAGGTGGGTTCTTAAAAAGCCAAGATTTACTGTATTGTAATTATTTATTTATCTTACTTCCGCACACGTACAAGTAAGTTCTATTAAGGGGATCACTGGCCTGACGTAGGGGCGAAGTCCAAGCGCTGTTCCCCCAAGGCCGTAGACAGCCAGTTAGCAGAAGGGCCGGTGAAGCCCAAGCCGATAGTGATGATGGCCGTTGGTAGGAGGGTAGGCCAACACTCCGTTAGCTCGCGGCTCGGCAGCAGTAGCCCTTAGGTAGCAGGTAGATGCTAGGTGGTAGTAGATCCTGGAATTCCAGACGGAGGCCAGCATTAGGGAAATTTCCTATAGCACTATATGCGCCCTAGTCAATTCCAGCACCCCTTGTAGGAAGTTAAAATTCTTAAAGCTAAGCACTAAGCAGCCTCAGCAAAAGAGGTATTAATTAAACAGAACAGTTATAATGTTTCAATAAATAAGAACTCACCCTAGCGGGATCAACTGCACCTCGAATAATTTAAATTATAGGTAAGCAGGTTCAACGGTCGTTAGTAGAAGGGTCACGCGCGTTGCGAACTTGAAGCGGTCTCAGGTAGAAATGAAAGAGGAATGGCCCGAACGGGGACTCGTCGTCGTGTCCGAAACCTACCGAGTCTTTTGTTTTAGAGATCGTTGAGCAAAATGGTTCACGCTGCGCGGATTAAATTAACTAGTCTATGGTTCCGTAGAATTGTCAATTTTAAATTAACAATATGTAATAATTCGTTACTTTTTATTTTTAGATTAGAATATTATATTACTATTATTTATTTAAGATTTAAGGTCAATCAATTATAAGTATTTGTAAGGGTGCATTCAGAAGCAACGTTACAGTATCTTTCTGATAAAAACTAAAAATAATAAAAATCTGCGATTGTTTATCCACCTGCCAATCGTGGCAACTATGGAAAAATCATTCGTATGTTCAACATTGGACTTTTGTAGGTTGTAACGATGGATGAATGGAATTAAAGTATAGGAACTTCACCTTGACAAGAACACGATGTTATATTACCGTGACAGCAGATAAAATTATGAGCTAAGTTTTAAATATTGAGGATCTTTTGAAGTAATGGACACTCGGTAACTCGTTAATTTGAGCTCCGAGTCTGCTAAAGGCCAATAAATTAAGAAGGATTTTCTGTCTTCTTTAAGTTTTGAATAATAATGAATGAAATGTGAAAACCATGAAAGAAATTTATTTTTAAAAGACTTCAAAAATGTAGAATTTTTTCAACTGGACATATTTTTAATGCATCTTCTGCAAACATTTTTTAAACTTGTTTACTGATTTTAGCTGTGTCTTTTCTTCTGGCTATATGGCCAGAGCATTATTAATTTAGCTATCGCCAATATATCAGTAATTGGCGGTTTCTCTAAATTAAATGTGATATCTTTTGAACACGGCATAAAGGCTGTCTTTTGGCTTGTATAGAAGATATCCATCCTATATTATAATGTCAAGTAATAATATTCATTTCCTATTCATTTTCGTGTCATTTCTTTATGTGACGTACCTTCGTATGGAACTTGCGAAAGGATTGATTGTTTTGTATAGAATATGGGGTAACAAACGAGCACACAGTCCACCTGATAGTATGTGGATGTTGTGGCCCATAGACATCTACATTTATTTTCAATAATAATCAAAATCAGATGTCTTGTCACTCCTGAAGACTAAGATGGAATGCCACATTTCCAATAAAAAGGATCGCCGGTTCTTATCATCAAATATTCTTCATACGTAACACAGCAGCATTAAATAATGTATTTTGTAGTACTAGACATTGTGCATTTGAATAGTACGCTTTTTTTTTAATTAATGTCTATTGCAAAGAAGGTTGATATGACTGTTAGGTCAACACATATTATCATAATCATCATCATAACAGCTCTTTACAAATCCACTGACTGATACAGTCTATTTATATCCCACAGCTGGTAACAGGCCTCTCAAATCTGAGAGCGAGGTTTATGGAGTAATAAATATATTTTATTTCTTAGCAAATCAACGCTTAAAATTTATTATTAAATCTCTTTACAAGTTCACTGCTGAAAGTAGGCCTCCCCCAAGGTATGCCAAAAGCACGGTCTTGAGCAATGTGCATCCATTGACTTCATACATATCTTACAAGATGGTCACTTCATGCAGTAGCTTAACTTCATGCGCTAACCGGTACGGGTTTACCTCCGTAGAACCTTTATTCACCATGTCATTGTTGGTTCTTGAAGCTATACAGCTAGCTCATTTTTCAGTTTACTAATCCGTTGGGTCATTTCGGTTACTCTGTTTTAATTGCGGACACTGCGTAGCTAGCGATACATTTAGCCAGAAACGCAAATTTCAACAGTTCGTTATGGTAAAATTTAAGGGCACCTAATTTATAAACTTACACATATCATCATTCTCTAAACCATTTCCCATTATCTGGGGTCGGCGCAGTAAACCTTCTTGTTCCATTCCTCTCTATCAGCCGTCATTTCCATACTTACTCCTTTCATTCTCATATCACTCTTCACACAATCGATCCATCTTTTATTCGGCCTTCCTCTGCCCGTGTGTCCCTCCACATTCATATTCAACACTCGTATTGTGACATGACTTTCATTCCTCCGCATCACATGCCCAAACCATGCCAATCTGCTTCCTCTCACCTTTTCTACCACTGGCGCTACTTTCAGGCTTCCTCTTATATACTCATTCCTTATCTTATCCATCCTTGTCACACCACACATCCATCGTAACATTCTCATTTCATTCGCATGCAGTCTATTTTCATCCTTCTTCTTGACGGCCCAGCATTCACTTCCATACATGATGACAGGTCGGATGATCGATTTGTAAATTTTCCCCTTCAGCCTTATTGGCATTCGGGGATCGCACGTTGTGGCTGTGACCTGTCGCCACTTCATCCACCCTGCGTTAATCCTATGCTGCACAGCTCTATCTATTCCGCCGTCGCCTTGAATGAGGGAACCGAGGTACTTGAAATCTGAGCAGGTAGGCAGTATAGCGCCATCCAACGACATGGGTACAGGACTGGAAAGACCGCCGAAATCACAGCACAGATATTCGGTTTTGGATCTGCTGATCTTCAAGCCAACACTTTCCAGCCTCTGTTGCCACCCCGTCAGTCTGCTCTGTACCTCGATGCCTTCTTCCCCGACAAGCACGATGTCATCGGCAAAGAGCATGCACCAGGGTGCCTCATCCTGCAGGTCCGACGTCAAAGCGTCCATAATCAGTAGGAAGAGGTAAGGGCTCAATGCCGACCCTTGGTGCAGCCCTACCGCCACATCGATACTGCCCGTAGTTCCCGCGGCAGATCGTACACATGTACGGGATGCTCTGTACATAGCACGGACTAACCTCACATACTTCCCAGGCATACCTTTCATCTTTAACGCCCACCACAAAACCTCACGGGGAACCCGATTGTACGCCTTTTCAAGGTCGACAAAAACCATGTGCAGATTTTTATGCACGCGCTTGTACTTTTCGCACAATTGGCGTAATGCGAAAATGGTATCTGTCGTACCTCGACCGGGCATGAATCCGAACTGGTTTTGTGTTATCTCACACTCTTCTCTCATTCTTCTCTCTATTATTCTTTCCCAGACTTTCATAGTATGTGACATGAGTTTTATTCCCCGGTAACTGCTGCAGTTTTGAACGTCTCCTTTGTTTTTAAAAATGGGGACCAGTATACTACTGCACCATTCCTCAGGTATTTGTTCTTCCTGCAACAATTTACCGAAAAATAAACTCAACCACTTCCATCCATCCGCACTCAGCAACTTCCACACTTCTACTGGTATTCCATCTGGGCCGACTGCCTTCCCATTCTTCATATTCCTAACAGCCATTTTTACTTCTTCCACACTAATTTCTCTCACTAAGCCCATATTCACTGGTGGGTTTTCAAGCATACCATTCCATTCATTCTCCTCATTCATCAATTTCTCAAAATACTCCTTCCATCGCTTCTTTATACTTTCATCGTCAGTCAAAATCCTTCCAGAATCATCTTTTATACATTTTACATGTGAAACATCTCTTCCATTCCTTTCTCTCACTCTTGCAATTTGAAAAAGTCGTTTTTGACCTTCGGGGCTTTCAAGGGACCGATATAATTTATCTTGCGCCTCTGCCCTACAAATAGCAACTTCCTTCTTCGCTCTCTTCTTACATTCTTTATACGCCTCTCTCTTACTTTCTTTTATGGATTCATTCTGGTCTTCTACGCTCTGCCATTCTTTAAAGGCATTTTTCTTTTCTCTCAAAACTTCTCTAATACTTTCACTCCACCACCACCCATCCTTATCTATCATACGCTTCCCTTTTGTTTCTCCTAACACCTTCCTTGCCACACTTCGGATACAATCAGCCATTTCCTTCCAGCACTCATTCACACTCATTCCTTCCATATCACCCATCTCTATCATCTTGTTTACAACTAGCTCTCTAAATTCACTTGCATACTCCTCCTTATGCAACAAATGCCACTTTATTTTGGGTGGGGGACGATCCTTATGTTTGTTGAGGCGAACAGTTAAGCAGATGTCAGCCAGCAGAATTCGGTGCTGGGATACTAAGTCTTCACCTGGAAGCACTTTGCAGTTTTTTACACTCTTGATTTGGTTCCGTCTTAACAGAAGATAGTCGATCTGTGTCGCGTGGTGGCCACTTTTATAAGTAACAAGATGCTGATCTCGTTTTTGGAACCACGTGTTTACTACAGCCAGGTCGAAAGCACATGCTGCTTGCAGAAGAACTTCCCCCTCACGGTTGCGTACTCCGTACCCCCATCCACCGTGTACTCTTTCATACCCGTCATTCACTCTCCCTACATGTCCATTAAAATCTCCTCCCATATAAACATCCTCACTCTCAGGTATTCCCATCATCATACAATCAAATTCCTCCCAAAACTTCTCTTTCACACTCTCTTCACAGCCTGTTTGCGGAGCATACACACTTACAACATTCACTACTTTGTTTTCAATCATTAATTTAACAACTATCATTCTGTCATTTACTCTTTTCACATCTGTCACTCGTTCTTTCATTCCACTATCTAACACAACTCCTACTCCATTTCGCTTCCCGTCACTTCCACAGTAATAAAACTTGTATCCTTCCCCAATCTCTCTTGCTTTATTGCCCTTCCATTTTGTTTCCTGCAAACAGGCAACATTCACTCTTCGTCGTTTCAAAACATCTGCTAACTCTCTTCCTCTTCCAGTCATCGTACCTATATTCCAGCTTGCAAACCTCACTCTGACATTCTTCTCTCTACGGGCTCGCCTCTTACGTCGCACCCGCTCCGTAAGGTGCGACAACCCTTGCCCACTTCCCACAGGAGCCGGGTGCTGCTCCTGCGCGTCGCCTGCGGGGTACGCCCTAGCCCTGTCATATATCCCACAACTCGTAATATTCATAAGTTTACTGCATGGGATTTGGCAAAAGTTTTACAGTCGGCCGCCTGCCTGACACCAACCCTCTTTGGGTATGCTATTGTTGGTAGAGGAAGCTACCATTTTGGAAAAAGGAAAAAAAAAAAAAAAAAGGTTGGGGGTAGGAGCGTAGGTGTAAGGATACTGTTATCTCGGCAGGAAAGGTATGAGAATAACAGTAGCTCGGGGAGCCGGGGTCGCGTACCCGTATTCCATAACAGGATCACCGGAAAGGTAGACCAGCATGAAAACCCCCTGACTGGTATAAACTTACACATAATGAGCACCTAAAAAGCTCCTAATTTTGGCTTTATCTTAATGCAAATTCCTGACTTTATGTTGCTGGCGAGACACAACTATAAGTATGTCCCAGGTGGTTAGACTCCATTCTCTCTAGGAGTCTAGTCTGAGTACCAGCCTCTTACCTATTACTGCCGCCAAGTAACAGCATTGCGCGCAATTCTGTGTTTTGTTCTGAAGGCTAAAGAGAACCAATATTATTACAGGCTGCGAAGCGTTTCGTCTTAGTTCTCAGAGGTGATAACGCATCTGCAGCCTTCTTTGTTCGAAGTTGGCTGACGGTATCCGTGATCTGCAGTAGGAACTTACCATTAGGTAGACTGTCAGTTAGTTAGTCGTTTAGTTTTGTAAAAAAACAATAAAAAAATTCTATTTTATTTGCAGTGTCTGTATTTTCATTGAACCCCTTGGAGGTTATCTTTTAAGCAAAAGCATTAGTAGGCTTCTGTTAAGCTAATCCAGTGCACTTAGGTCTACATCAACCCTTACTGTTAGGTTTTTTCTACGTTACAGCGTATTATGGTTGCAGCTTGAGGGCTCACGGGTTTTACGGCTCTTACGGGTCATCTCGACTTGGGGAAGACCATAACCTTACAGAATACCAGCGTAAAATTGCAGTTATAGATTTCTTTGGTGAGTAACATAAATCGAATCACTCTATAACTACTTACAAGGTATTTATTCTTATTCCTGAGGGATTACCAATTCATTTTCATTGACATTTCTAATTGAGGAAGGGTGTGGGTGCCTAGCTACAGTATCCATTTATTATTCGAGTAAACCGTTTGAGGTCGATGGAAAAGAGAAGATACCTTGTCAGGCAAGAAGTGATGTGCCCCGCTTCCCAGAAAGTGGCCAACGCTCCGCGCTGTGTAGTACAGAGTTTTTATCTTTATATGTGGAGCACAGTCCTTCGTAAATTTCCATAGCATAATTTAGGCTTCCTTTGTTCTACGTTTTGTGTATGTCATCCGTGCTTGTGAGAAAAAGGAAAAGTGTCAACAAAAAAATAGGTAATTTCATACTATCGCGGCCGACTCGTTTTTTGGCTCTAGAAAATCGAAAAATTATGGAAAAAAATATGATAATATCCCACCTCAAGATTTCATATAGTTTTATGACTTAAAATGTGACCATAAACACACTTCTTCGAATATAATCGTTGTTGTTAAAGTCAAAAACTTAAAGTGAGATAAAAAATTAATAAACAAACATTTCTCAATGTTTTTTTTTAATGTTTTAAGCTATTGCATAGCTTCTATCGCGGGCCTTGAGTGCGGGATAATCCAGAAATTTCGTAACGAAAAAAACCTCACGCTCTCCGATGGGCACGGAGGTGTGGCTTGAAGGCCGTGCATTGTCTAACGATGGTCTAACGTCGTTTCTTTTCCTCAGTCTTTGTTGTCTTTATCGAAGAGTTTTAAAATTTTGAATATGAATGAACAAAGTGCATTTATTATTAAGGCTGCTCTCTCGCAAAAAGCTTGAAAAAAGCGTGCAGATGAACCAACTTTTCGTCGACACTTACAGAGAAATTACATATGAAAAAAATAGCTAGTAATCTACATGATCTGATACGTAATTTGGTTTAGCCATAGTTTAGCCATAATCGGTGTCACATAATAAATAAAAAAATACCCAAATCACCTCCAAATCGTTGAGATGAAACCACTTTACTCCTTCATTGTTTATCAAAGGAATATAAAAAAAATATCTACTGCTTTATAAATAATAATACAAAATAAAATAATTTGGTTTGGTTACTTTTTAGAAATATGTATTAGTTTTATGATAATAAATTAAAAATGCGTCCCGATTAAATACTGCGTCTATATCACCCCCGCATTCGTCCACGAATTCAGTGCGGGGCGCATCGTGTTGCTAGGTGGACGTACGCCGCGTTGCGAGAGCTCAGCACTACGAAATAAAATCGTAAAATATTACTGCAAAAATTTAATTTTGTTAATAGTGGGGTAGGTTTTATCTGATTCTTGTTTAATAGTAGTGTTATATAGTTATATTAATTGTACAGTTTTATTAATGTTTAAGTTTAGTTCGTAAAACATGGGGAATAAGCAGAAATGATTGAAGAGAGGTTTAAAAAAATATTACAAACAAAAGGGTATACATTTATCAAGGTAAGTTTTAAGTTTTATCTACATATTTCATAATTTTAGACAGGTGCTGTTTATAAAATACCTATATTACTGTGATTTCGCCACTCTTTTTTTTTAACATGGGGAAATGCCTACGCATATCCGCCTCGCGGGGGCAAGGACGAGTTATGTCGGACTCGCACCGACTAAAACCCCATGGTGTTCCACCTTTGTCGCATATTGGCAGGGCTACGGGAACGCTTTCGCACACATCCGCGGCCCTACTAGCGCCTGCCGCCCCATGGCAGCACCTCCTCGGGAGAGGAAAATTCCTCCCCGTTCTCCTTCCCAGGTAAGGCGCACCAGAACACATGGCGCGCCTTCCTCCACGGCCTCCAATTACGTCAGTGCAACAGACGCCCCCGCGTCCGATGCACAAAGGCCATGGGGCCAGGAAAAACGAGCAGTAAGAAGTACTAGCCTTCCCGACCCCAGCGGCGGATCTGGTCTATGGCTCCGCCGCCAACCAAGATTCGGCTGCGGAGGGTAGGGAGAGCGGCGCCTCGCAATACCGACAATTCTCTCCCCCCGTAGCCCCACCATCACCGCATCAACGGTGCGGCCCCGTTTGAGTCGCGAAGGATAGGGCGAGTGGCGCATCGCCATACCAACACTCCTCTTCCTCCGCGACTCCACCTCGGCTGCAGCGGTAGAGGGTGCGCGAGTCCCCACTCGCTGCAGTCCACCAGCACACATCCAAAGTGGGCTCCCCAAGCCCACTCGGAGTGGCCACCTCAGGCCGGCCCTTCACCTTGGGCCAGCCACGTGGGTTCCTCTTTGTTCACCGTGGGAGACCAAGCCACGGCTACTAAGCCCCCCCGCCACGACAAGGCGGGAACCCGTTCGGGGGGTTCGGGGGGGGGGGGGTGATTTCGCCACTCTGTGACGAGACAAAACGCGGCAAATGCAAGTGGCGGTAAGGCGCGGGCCGCGTCGTCGCATGCTGGTAGCGCATGTCTGAGAAATTAAAAAATATATATTTCGAAGAAATGTGAAGTTCGTCAACACGCATTGAGGCAGCGTGGCGGACATTTCCTTGCCTTAAAACCCTCTCAGAAATTAGAGGAGGCCTGTGCCCAGCAGTGGGACGTATATAGGCTGTAACTTTACTTTTTTTTACTTTTATAAATATGTTATTTTACCGACGAAAATTTTAAAGAAAAATAAAAAATAAGCAACCGACAACCTCCTAGGTCCCTCGGTGACTTGCGAGATGTCAGTGTAACAAAACAAAACGGCTCAGAAAAACAGACTTTCCAACTGATAGCTAAATCAGCACGCAACAATTTCATTGGTGCCAGTGGGGATCGAACCCGGGTTGCTCCCGTACTGTGATACCTATAACGAGCGCTAACCATGTGAGCTACCACGGCTCTCAACAACATCGTTCCGTTCGTGTACAGCGCTGAAGATAGCAGAGTAAAAAATTAGAGATTGTGGTGTTTGAAATTTGTCACCTGTGAGAGTGAATTTTATCTGTGTACTCTGTAACAAATAACTATATAGAATATAGAAAAAAAAATCTGAAAATGATATTTCGCCATTTTTGTTTGTGTACTGGTTAGGAACTCGATCAAAAATTTGATAATTTTTCTGTTTTTATACGTTATTTCTAATGTTATTTTACATCAAATTAATTGTGAAGATATTTTCTTTAGGAAATATGTTTCATTACGACGATTCAAAAACGTTTACATATAAATTTACCTCGAAATTCACTATACGCGATTATCGTTTATTGATTATAATAGAGCGTGCCATTTGAATTTAAAGACAATTAATTGGACAATAAATAATAAGTGACAAATCTTGCCGTGGAGCGTGGAACTGAGTAGTTGCGCGTCTTGTTAATATAATTGCCGTACGGCCGCCCTGACGCATGTACTGCGCGAACCTGAGTTTTTTGCGACGCGGTCCGGTGATACAGTATTTTTCACAAATAGTGAGTTCGTTATAACGCGGGTTCGGTTAAATCTGGTTGAATTTGATTGGATTAACCTAATGACAATTGACTTAACTATAATTAATGAGTGATAAACGAGTGCAATTTCCTAGACTCTGAAGTTTCTGTGACGGCTTGCCCCTTCGATGGATCCCATACTGGAATAGAGGTGAAGCCTTGGGATCTGCTGTTCGGCAACCAGCGGGAAGTCAGGTTACATAATATAACACGTACTGAGCATAACACTATCACACACATATACTTACACCTGAATCTTCCTAGGTTTGACCCTACGTCGACGAAATAGGTAAGTCTTGTTTGGTTCCTTTTTAACCGCTATTGTCTCATATTCCACAAGCCATTTAGGCCGACCTCCTGTTACTCGTCGAGTTGAACCCCTGGTGGGCCCGAGTTCTTCCGGCAGACTTCGGCATGGTGTTTTTGTGCGTGCGACTAGTCGTATGCGTGTATACTAGCTGCTAACTGAATGATAAAAATTCCTGAATAACCTATATGTATTGTAAGCTATTAAAAATATTTTAAACAATATTAACTTCTCATTTATACAATAAGAGAAAAAAATTGTTTTTTTATCGGTCACCACGCTCAAAAAGTGTAACTTGATTTAATATCAAAGACTTAACTGCATAAATAAAATAAATAATTAATTATAATTGCTTAAGTTGATAAAAAATGCTATGCAATAGCTTTACCACGGCGGTCCCCGAGTGCCACACGTCTTTTTTGTTTTTGTGTGTAGATTAACAATAAAAATATCTAAAATATATTCGAATAAGTGCGTTTATGATCACATTTAAAGTCATAATACTATATTAAATCTTGAAGTGCGATATTTTTCATATTTTTTTTCCATAAATCGGTCGTAATAATGAAGATTTTAAAAAATATCGAAATCGGATAATCTTTCGATTTTCTAGAACCAAAAAACGAGGTGACCGCGATAGTATACAAAAATATTTTACTTCCCAAATCCATCAATAATTCTTAGCCGTTAATAGCATTTCCCTTTGAAATGTACGTACATTCCGTCAGTTGCACACATCAGTGCGTAATCAATCAGTTCGTAAGGCAAAACGTTGTATAATGTAGGAATAGAATTATCCATTTGTAATATCGAAATAACTGCCTCACAATGAGCTGAAAGTTATTTGCATGTCATTGTCTTCATAAACGTTTTTTTTTAAAATAACATCATCAACATCAATTATCAAAACCATCTAAAATGTTTGAATATATACCGGTCACGACTGACTAGGTGTAGAAAGTTCTGGCATGGAAATAATATCTAGAAGGATCCAGACTCTCCTAGTTCTGCTACTCGATACTAGCAGGCGCTCGTGGTACCTAATATCTCTGTGTACCAGGCATTAATTATGGCGCGCAACAATGTATATAAATTTAAAGGACTGTATTAAATATTTAACAGTGGTAGAGCCACGCGGCAGCTTTGCTGTTGCACGTATGGGCCGGCTCAAACCGGGGTGGTACCACGACCTCGCGTTTCGTCTGGTGAGTGCAGGTGGCCGGAGGCCCAAATCCCCCCCCCCATCAACATGGTAGCGGAATTAAATAATGATAGACTACCCCAGGAGGGTACCAGCACCCCTGGAGAATCCCTCGCTGAGCATCCACGACCATGTTTCTCCACTTCTGAGCGTGGGTGCTCAGGCTGCCCCGCGTATTCTGGGGGGGGGGGCAAAATTCCACTCAAGACTACAACTGCTCAGGGCAAACGGAGCAACAAGACCAAGGCGACCCCTGCCACGCTGTCCGTGAATTTCTGCAATATCAGGGGACTTCACTCTAACCTAAACGCCGTCCACTACCATCTCGAGACGGCGAGGCCGGCTCTGCTCTTTCTGACCGAGACGCAGGTGTCCTCTCCGGCTGATGTCTCGTATCTCTCCTATCCGGGGTACAAACTGGAACACTCCTTTGTGCCTCGGGCTGGAGTTTGCGTTTACGTCAGAGAGGACATCTGTTCTCGACGCCTCGGCAGACTTGAAGGTTTGGACCTGTCCATCCTTTGGCTACGCGTAGACAGCGACGATCATCCGCGCGTCTACGGGTGCCTCTATAGGTCCCATAGCGGTAATGCCGAAACAGACCGACTCTTCGACCACGTCCAAATAGCTGCAGATTCGTTGCTACAGCAGATCCCCTCCGCAGAGATCGTGATCCTCGGTGACTTTAACGCCCATCACGCTGAATGGCTTGGTTCACGTTTAACCGATCATGCGGGGAGATCTGTTCATGATTTTTCCTTGGCATATGGTCTGACACAACTGGTTACTTCGCCTACGCGGATTCCAGATGTGGAGGATCATGCACCTTCCCTGTTGGACCTTCTGCTGACCTCTCACCCGGACTTTAGGCTCCTCGGACCATTGTCTAGTCCGGAGTGTTGTGCTACTCACGCTGAAATCGCGGTTGCATTCTGCAGGCTGCCGCCGTGTTTGGCACTATAGGTCAGCCGATTGGGATGGGATGCGGTCTTTCTTTGCATCCTACCCTTGGGGACGGGTTTGCTTCTCGCCGGATGATCCCAACGTTGTTGCGGATTCTGTTACTGATGTGGTACTTCAGGGTATGGAACTTTTTATTCCTTCCTCTGTTGTGCCCATTGGAGGCAAATCTCAGCCATGGTTTGGTCGCTCCTGTAAAATAGCATCATGCTATAAGCAGGAGTGCTACCAAGCCTGGCTTTATGCATCAGCGTCCCGGGATGTATACACCAGCGCTCTAAAAAAGAAGTATAATTCCGCCTCTAGGTCCTTCAAAAGAGTCATTGCCAAGGCAAAGTCAGAGCACATAGGCAGAATTGGCGAGAAACTAGTTCGCCTTCCTTCTGGAACCCGTGCATTCTGGTCTCTCGCCAAGGCTGTCCAGGGGAATTTCTGTCAGCCATCTCTTCCATCTCTGCACAGGGAGGACGACTCACTGGCCCATACTGCAAAGGAGAAATTCTCCGATCTTCTAGGCTCTTTCTTTGCATCTAACTCGACTCTCGATGACGGAGGGAGTACGCCGCCGACCATCCCGCGGTGTGAGTGCTCCATGCCGGAAATGCTTGTGCCGGAAGTGCACTTCACACAGCGCTCCGATTGCAAGCCTATTAATGCTGGTGTTCCACAGGGCTGCGTGCTATCGCCAACGCTGTTTCATCTGCATATCAATGATATGTTGCATACCCGTAATATTCATTGCTATGCAGATGACAGCACTGGTGATGCTCTTTACACCGGCCAAGCCAATATTTCTCGGGAAAACGTCCCCCAGAAGACACAAGTTTGCGCCTTAACCGCTAAAAAGAACCCCTTTGTCGTATCCCCTCAGTTTCAAGGAACTCCCCTTGTTGCCTCAGCCTGTATCGGAAACCTCGGCGTCGACATATCGAGTGACGTGCAGTTTCGTGGTCACTGGAAGGGAAGATCAAATTGGCCGCTAAAAAGCTTGGCGTGCTCGGCAGAGCAGGACAGTATTTCATGCCGGCACACCGCCTGCAACTTTACAAGGCGCAGGTTCGGCCGCACATGGAATACTGTTCCCATCTCTAGGCTGGGGCTCCCCAGTACCAGCTCCTTCCACTTGACCGCATCCAGCGCAGAGCGGCTCGAATCGTCGACGACCGAGTGCTTTCCGATCGGCTCGATTCACTGGCGCTGCGAAGAGATGTTGCATCTCTTTGCGTATTTTATCGCATCTATCACGGGGAGTGCTCTGAGGAATTGTTCGGATTAATCCCAGCCGCCAAATTTCGTGAGCGCACTACACGGCAAACGTCCCGATACCATCCACACCATCTGGATGCTTGGCGGTCCACCACTGTACGTTTCACAAGGAGTTTTCTTCCACGTACAACCTCTCTGTGGAATAGTTTCCCACCGGCGATTTTTCCGGACCGATACGACTTGGGGATCTTCAAGAAAAGAGCTTACTCCTTTCTAAAGGGCCGGCAACGCACCCGCAATTCTCCTGGTGTTGCGGTTGATCATGGGCGGCGGTAGTCACTAAACATCAGGTGAGCCGCATGCTCGTTTGCCCCTTCTTCTATAAAAAAAATTAAATTAAAAAGTGTTAATAAAAGATATATAATTAGTTTTTATTCTTTCATTATATTAGTTAATGTTAACTAGACCATAATATCGTCCCGTGGGTGTCGTGATAATTAATGTAATGTGATGTAACTGGCGACAGAGGAAAACAAACTTGGAGATGGGCAACGAGGACTTCCTAATACCATCCAAAAAACTAAAAAAACTGCGGTTGTCATCCCACCTAGCAAACGTGGAAATTGTAGCAAATATATTAAACATTAGATAGATTATTCCGCATAGATTGCCTCATAACCTTCCTCACTCCTGTGAGACAGGCCTGTGTTCAGCCGTGGACTTCGATAGTTTGTAATAATAATGGTATTTCTAAATGCCACTTTAATCTCTTAAGCAAAATATAAACCTGCTTCTCATACGTTATTTATTAAGATGAATTGATAGAACTCAAAAGATTACCATATTGAACCCTTGCCACATTAAGTAACGGCTTATTGATCAGCGTTCGATTCATGGAAGTTCTATATCAAAAATTACTGTTTAACACCTGTCTACCCGATCATGATGCCAGAACATCAAGTTCAATGTTTCTTAGATACTTTATCTTAGTTTTGCGTTCTAAATTTAAATAGTTATCCGACATGACACTTTAATTCTTAAGTACTTTTTATCGAAATTTGAATGTTCTGCAGCTGAACTGTTCTAATTTATAAAGTTTGGTCGGTGAAGAAATCCATTCAAATTGTTTATTTAAATTATTAGAACTTCAAAAAAGGGCCGTGCTTTGTAGCATTCCTTGGGGGAGGTCTATGTTCAGCATTGAACTTGTGAAGGGCTGTAATGATGATAATGATGATGATGAATGAAACTTTGTTGCACAAAAGGTTGACTTTACGCCTTTAGGCATTTTTTGTCTGACAAACCATAAGTAAGCAAATAAAACAACTTTGAAAGTGCAATAAGATTTTTGAAATAAAAATAAAAGGTCATCATAATAACTATATGAAAATTAACTATATTAGTATAAGTATTACGTATACAAATATACTGGATGACCCTTTTTACCGCCTGGAAAAAAATAGGGTGTAACATGTGAACGGAGTAGAAGCCTATGGCACAGATATTTTACAAAAAATAAAAACCAAAATTTTGAATTCAATAAATAAATTTATTAAAATCTATCGAAATCAGAATCATATCCAACCTACTTTATAAACGGCCATAAAACAATAAAATTTGTAGGCATCTTTGACATTGGTTTTCCTTGGGCAAAGCGCAAAAAATTGTTCAAATATTTTTTTCAAATATTTAATTTAGAAAAAAGTATACGAGGTGTGTTCAAAAAGTAAGGTGACTTTATATTTTTATGAAAAACTATTTATTTATTCATCAATATTTATGTTGTCCCCTTCAAAGTAATCCCCCTCAGATATAATACACTTGTGCCAACGCTTTTTCCAATCGTCAAAGTATTTCTCATAATCACTTTCTGGTATAGCCTTCAGCTCTTTCAGCGATGCAGTTTTTATCTCTTCAATCGTTGCAAATCTTCGTCCTTTCATAGGTCTCTTCAGTTTTGGGAACAGGAAAAAGTCACATGGGGCCAAATCCGGTGAATATGGTGGCTGAGGCATGATTGTAGTGTTGTTTTTGGTCAAAAAACCTCTCACAAGCAACGATGAGTGAACAGATGCATTATCGTGATGCAAAAACCATGAATAGTTTACCCACAATTCGGGACGTTTCTTACGTATTGCTTCTCGCAAATGGCGCATAACTTCAATGTAATACTACTTATTGACCGTACGACCTTGTGGCAAGAACTCATGATACACCACACCCCTACAGTCGAAGAAAACTGTAAGCAAAACCTTCACATTTGATCGAACTTGGCTTGCTTTTTTTGGTCTTGGTGATTCAGTGTGCTTCCACTGGGACGATTGAGTCTTAGTTTCGACGTCATAACCGTATACCCATGTTTCGTCACCTGTTATGACCCTTTTGAGCAAATCTCGGTCGTTGTTGACATCATCCAATAGCTCTTGAGCGATTATCATGCGACGGTTCTTTTGGTCGAAATTGAGCAATTTTGGAACAAATTTCGCTGACACACGTTTCATGCCCAAAATATCCGAAAAAATTTCATGGCAAGAGCCAACCGATATGCCAACATCCTCCGCAACTTCTCTGATAGTGATTAGACGATTTTCCAAAACAATTTTCTTCACTATTTCAACGTTTTCATCGGTTGTTGACGTGCTGGGGCGTCCAGAGCGAGGTTCGTCATTGGCATCTTCTCGGCCATCTTGAAAGAGCTTGTACCACTTATAAACGTTTTTTTTTTACTAAGAGTAGACTCACCGTATGCCACTGTCAACATTTCAAGTGGTTTGGAGCACGTGATTCCATTTTTTACACAAAATTTGATGCAAATTCTTTGATACATTTTTTTTGATAGAAGAAAATCGCCGAGCACACTAAAGTACGTCTGACCTTTGTAACTGTCAAAAATAAACTAAACATGCTATACACTTCAAACTTGAAACATATGCTCAGGACATGTGTACCAACGCAACAAAATACAAAAATCGAAAATCGAATGTGCGTTGCCCGCGAAATTCAAAAAGTCACCTTAGTTTTTGAACACACCTCGTATATAATAGAAGTGCCTGCCGGTAATATTGAAATAACTGGCTTTTATGAAGCTCAGGATGTTGTTTGCCTTTCAGTTCGTCCAGGCTAATCTTCGAAATGGCTGAGCCGATTGTGGTGAAATTTACGAACAGATAAGGGGCAATACTAATACATATTTAGATTAAGTTTAAGCGTCAGCGTCTTACTAATGACGATTAAAAATAAAAATAAACTGCGGTTGCCAACAGGCAAGATGAGCGTGGCAACTGCAGGGGAGGCATAAGCTCAGCGATAGACTTTAATATACTATTACGGTTAATTTTCCAAAGAATGTCACCGTCACATTACATATTAAGTAGCTTGTAGGAAAGTACTTACTCCGAACCTCGCGCGACCCCCTCGTGCATAACGATCGCTCGTCAGTGAAACTAGATCACTTGAAATCAGCATTCAGTTTATTAATTTTTAAATTAAATTTTCATGTTATTTTGCAGCTAATAGTGAATATTATTTAAATAAATAAATAATTAAACAAATAATTTTTATTTCATTTCCAGTTTCACATGTTTATATAGGAACAAATATGATTACAATCAAATAAAGTAACAATAAGTCTAATAAAAATAACATGCTGTAATAAAAACTAAAACTATGTGTAGCTTAATAATGTAGAATCTACAAAATAAAAATTCAAAAGTCAAGCTTATAATATCAGCTACCAGCCGGAACTAGGTTGAGTACCGGTGTTTCAGACCATCATGTACATTATAGGTTTAATAATGTAGGACACTAGATAATTTAAGTAATTAAACTATATTATGTAATAAATATAGTAACTAAATAACAATTATTTGTTACCTACAATCAATTCAAAACTATTTAAGAATTACTAACAACTTCTCTGTCTTCGTAATTTAATTTATTCAGAAATTCTCTTACAATTATACGAGGGTGGATTGAAAAGTTCTCGGCCTAACACAGATCCATTCAATTCTAAAAATCAAATCTACCGACATGATTTAGTTCAGTTCAGACAAGTTCATTGTGTGAAGTTCGAAACGTGTGCGATAATTAGTTGTGATTTTATAAATTTATTAACAAAGTAATCGGACATAATTTCCGCGAATGGAGCAAATCGAGCAGCGTGCCGTCATTAAGTACCTCCATAAAAAGGGGCTATCATCAAAAGCCATCCATGATGACATGGTCAGTACATTAGGCGATTGTGCTCTGTCATATTCATCCGTCAAAAAATGGATGGCAGAATTTAAGCGTGGTAGAGAGAGTGTGAAAGATGAACCCCGCTCTGGAAGGCCTTCGATGTCAACTACTGACGAAAATATTAAAAAAATACTTGATTTAATAATGGGAGACCGCAGATTAAAAATTAGGGAGATAGCCGAGATTATAGGCATCTCTTATGAACGAACTCAAAACATCATTGTCAACGAGTTGGGTTTCCACAAGGTGTCTGCGAGGTGGGTTCCGCGACTGCTTTCAGTTGAACAAAAAAGGACGCGATTGACTATTTCACGCGACTGTTTGTAGTTATTTGAAGCCGATGCAGATGATTTTTTGAATCGTTTTGTTACTATGGACAAAACATGGGTTCATTACTGTACACCGGAAACAAAACAACAATCAAAACAGTGGAGAAGACCTGGTTCACCACCCCTTAAAAAGGCTAAGTCGATTTTGTCGGCAAATAAGGTGATGGCTTCAGTATTCTGGAACTCGAAGGGTGTGATTATGATTGATTATCTTGAAAGGGGTCAGACTATAAACTCTGATTACTACTGCTCCTTACTACGTCGTTTACGAGAGGAAATAAAAGGAAAACGTCGAGGAATGCTCAGAAGGAAAGTCCTGTTTCATCAAGATAACGCCCGAGTTCACACATCAGAACAGTCAATGGCTGAAATTCACAACTGTGGCTTTGAACTGTTACCGCATCCGCCGTATTCACCTGATCTGGCACCATCAGACTTCTTTCTGTTCCCTAACCTAAAAAAACACTTGGGAGGTCAAAGATTTTCGACAAACGACGAGGTCAAAGCAGCTGTAGACGCATATTTTGACTCTAAGGAAGAATCATTTTTTTTCAACGGTCTAAATGCTTGAAAGGGGAGGTGGCAAAAGTGTATTGAACTTGATGGTGATTATGTAGAAAAATAAAAATATAACTGATTTAGTATGTGTTTATTTTATTTGGTTAGGACTCGGCCTACTTTTCAATCCACCCTCGTATTACTGGATATACTATTGGATTTTGAGTTATACGGAAGTTCGGTATATGCTGTTTTAACATTTTGTTCCGCATAAACAATTGACAGACAGTACACTACATGTCAAAAATAATATGTTTTAATAATAATTTATAGAAATAAATTTACGCAGTTATTCTGTTCATTCGTGCTACAACTATAATATAAATCCAGCACGGAGCCACTACGTATAAATCATTCATCAAAATGTTTGACTAATGCTGATTGATTAATGAGATTCGATTAATAATAGCTGGTCTAATGAACCTTACTAGCGTTAAGCTTTGATAATATTGGTATGTATTGCGGATGAAAACTTCTCACTATAAAGTATTGAATAATATAAATAATAAATAATATCATAATAAAGTATATAATTCTATACCTGTGTAGTGGTGGTGTAAAATATCCACTACCCCATATTATCCCGTGGGTGTCGTAAGAGGCGACAGAGGGAAACAAATCTGGAGATGGACAGCAATGTCTTCCAAATGACGATTTATAATAAAATATTAGAGCAATCTATAGGGCAGGCGTAAGTTCCGCAGCAGACTTTAATAAACTGTCACGGTAGCAGGCGAGTTTTCATGATTGTAGTACTTCTCACGCTCACCGTTAATATAATTACATCTATGAAATTTTAAAAGTCTACTAAACGCAAAAATTTCAGCATCCATTAAATGGTGCCAATATGCAAAGGGGCCAATATTATCAATTAACTATCACATAAAAAAACATTGATCCGTAAATTAAGAGAGCACTATGAAATTCGACATTAACTTTGATTATGAATGAACGTAAATTGCTAAACGTAAATAACACAATTCTGATTGCAAGACATTTACTGTTCATTAGAATAGATAGAATAATATACCCGATATAAAAGAGTCACATAAATTTTCATTTAGTAGGTATATTATATCCATGCCAAATTTTGCAATTTTTCCATGTCTTTGAGAATTAAAAAAATTATCCTGTGATAAAAAGACACAGACACCAAAGTGACTACAAGTTGATACAAGTTTGCTAATATTAGCACGAAGCTGCGGGTGAAAAGCTAAAAGATATAAAAGTTGACTCGGCATAAGTAGGTATTGGTGTAATTACATACGAGTATGTCTAGAAGATATTTTGTGTCGCATTATTTTTTTTTCCTTCTACTATGACTTTCTTGTAACGTATTTTACGATTTAACAGAGGAATATCCTTACCTTTATACATCACGGATTTAATCTTATTTGTCGTTTGTCAATATTTAAGCAAGCCAGGATTAGGATTTTGTGTTTATACTGTTTGCAAAGAAAGTGCAAAGAAATAATCTCTTATGATATTTTTAAAGTGTTCCTATATTGATAAAATATTTTTTATAAATCTGAAGTTATATAGGAACTCACAGTTCACGTGATGATGATTGGTTTTGCAGCTGATGAACATCTGGAAACGACTTCAAACAATGCGTTTTTACCTCTGAGAACCATGATGAAATTCCTCACAGCCTGTAATTATACTGGCTCTTCAGCTTCAGACCGGCAAGCAAGTGCAACACAGCAGTGCAAGTACTGCTAATCAGTGGCAGAAATGGATGGCAGGATGATATCTGCTCAGACGGACTCCTCCATGAGGAGAGTGCTGCCACGCAGTAAATTGCTGTATAATGTAGTTAAAGTATTTAGAGTCAACAATAAAACAAAATATCAGCGAATTTTCATATACATATTTAGATTTAATACAGGATTAATTCCCCCTTTTTCAAACATTGAAAAAATAAATAAGAAAGATGATTTAGTCCTTGATTTTTTACTTTAGAATATAGAAATATCATTTTTAATGTTATGTACAACCAGCGAACGCATGAAAATTTTTACGGAACACATGTTCGCAACAACTATTGCATAATTCAGAGTAAACTTTTAAGCTGAATTCAAAATATTTATTCAAAATATGCTAAAGCTTACAATTCGACTGTATGTCTATTTTTAACTTTTTATTTGTATGTAACACAACATACTCGCTTTGCCAATTTTGAACCGAATTTTGATATTTTTTAAAATTAAAATAGATCACACTTAAGGAGGGACAGGCCATTTAATTTGTATGGGTGGAATTTTATAATAATTCGCTCGCTCTTTAATTCCGGGATTCAATTCTTGTTTACGCAATATAGTTCTGACTGCAGACTGTCAAACTATTTTACTCTTTTTAGCCAGTGATAACGGGAATAGGTCTCTTCATAACAATACAATACTCTTTATTGTACACCAACAAAACATTAATAAATAATGAAAAAATAATGAGGGATAAACAAAAGGCGGTCTTATTGCTACATAGCAATCTCTTCCAGACAACCCAGAAGAGGAAATTAATAAAAATAAAAATAAGATTAACGGGTAGGGTGCACTAAAATAACTCTCATCATGGAGGATATATTTCCCTAGTTGCCACCCTAGACGAGTGGGTTGGAAACCACAGTTTTCTACTGTTATTTTTCTGCTACCAGAAAGATGCTGCTGCCCATCTTCTGCCTTAGTTTTCTTCTGTCGCCTCTTACGACACCTACGGGAAGACATGGGGAAGTGGTTATTTATACCTGCCACAACACGGGACTATAAATGCATAAAAACTAAATGTAGCTTCATTATTCAGAATTCTTTTATATTATTCAGAATTTGTATATAAAAACTAAATATAGCTTCATTATTCTGAATTTTTATATATTATTCAGAATTCGTATATAAAAACTAAATGTAGATTCATTATTCAAGTGACTGAACCTTTAAATGGAGTAAGTCCATTTGCCTTTACAATTTACTTATTAAAAATTATAAATTTATTTTTTCTTGAAATGTTCAACTTTAACTAATTTGATGGGTGATGAAACCATTTTCTTTATCGAAAACATATGTAAATGTGGCTATGGAAGATGTATGACTATGAGCCATAATTACCATCAGTAAACTGTGTGCTCATTTGTATATATTAACAGTTAGGTTGCGTGTTTTAAAATAATCGCCTCACGGAAGTAGCCTCTGCAGTTGTAAGAGTTACATTAAACAAAATTTTCTGCTGAAAATTGTGTTGCAACACGAACAGCGGAAGTAAATTTGGCTCCTTGGAGTATCTAATAAAACACTTACTATTATTTTAAATCATTTATTTTCTGACAGATCCATATATGTTAGAATAGGTACAATTTTTCTTACATGCTATGTTAGTAAAATCTGAACATAAAAAATTATGCAAAACTATTAAGCCGATGAGCTAGACGTTTTACTTAGGCTAGTTTTTCGCATGATTGTATAAAATCGTCCGCTTTAACTTTCTTGATGCATGGACCGGCACGGCTACAAAGGCTACACATCATTGTATTCTATGCGAATAGACATAGAGTACAATGATGAGTGGCCTCGTATGCTTTTTGGGTGAAGTTGGTCCAAAGACTGCGTGTGTAAAACGTTTATACAGTTTACTCTGATTTACATAATACACTAATTAAAGTGTTATTGGATGAGAAATTGGAGATTTATATTTATAATTGAATTATGTGTAAATTAATTAACGAATAACTCCTGCGACTTCTACTAAAATAAGAACCAAATTAAAAATGATTTATAAATTTAATTTCTAACATAGTGGTGACAGACCGTGGTAGCTCAGGGTTAAATGTCACCGCTTTTACAGTACGCGAGTAATCCGGTTTCCGCGTGCTATCTTAAGAGATACTTTACCACGTTTTCGGCGGTGAAGGAACACATCGTGAGTTTCCGTGCTTGTTTGCAACCATTGTAAAAAAGCATAATAATACTTTTAATTAAAAATAATTTTACGGGTTTTGTTGCATTTCTTATGAACAATTTTTAGTTTCCAACATTTCGGGTGCTTTGAAGCACCCATGGCCACAGGGAGACTGAGAAGTTTGACGACCTGATGTCATTGTTAACCCAGGCTATCAGAAAGAAAGAAAAAAGAAAGAAAAAAATATTTATTTTTGACACACACAAGGCACAAGAACACAGAAACAATCAAAACAAAAAAAAAGTTAAAATTTATGAACAACCAAACAGCCAGTTAAAATTAGGAAAACCTATTATACATAATATATATTCTTAAAACTAGTGCCTCAGGGTGATGCCAAAAGATAGGAACCAATTCAGCATGATGTCAGGTTGGAAACCTAACGCTGATTTTCTATTGGCCCCCTGGATTGCATTCGTCTTCACCTCCGAAACCAGTTACCGTGTACCTCCGCAAGAACAATCAGTATACGTGAACTCTATGAAAAAAACATATATAATTATTTATATAATAAACGATTAATAAAATATGTATATAATACATGACAGGATCAAATTAAATACTTTATTATTAGCAAGATACTGCGCGTGAAACTGTAACAACATAATAACATCAGCAAAAATAAACAATGAAATAAATAAAAATAAAATGTAGAACTTAAAATGTACCTCTCGAATAAACATCAGATATAGGACATGTTAGCATCAGTGTTAACCATGCCTAGGTCTTTTTGTGCATTTAACAAGTACAGTTTTAGGTGACTTTTAAAGGTAGTTATAGAGCTTAGCTGCCTTAGAGGTGGTGGTATGTTATTCCATATTTTCGAGGCTGCATAGCGAAATGCTCCCTTGAAAGATGCCGATTTGTGCTTTTGTACCGAAAGTTGCTGCGAGCACTGTCTTCTATCACATTGCCTCCTTGTAGCAACCCAGCCAAGTTTGTTATACAAGTAAGATGGTTCTCGATGTTTTATGACGCCAAAAAGCAAGCACGCCAGATGCAATTTCTGTCTCGACTTCATTTTAAGCATTGCGTGATCATTAAAAAACGGAGTGACGTGCCCCCGAAAAGGAACTGTGAAACAAAAACGCGCGCAAGCGTTTTGAACGCGCTGTACAAGCCGCTCCGTTCTGGCCAGTAGTCGTGGACCGTACACCGCATCAGCATAATTAAGCTCGGATAAGACTAACGTCTCCACCAGCTGTACACGCAATTCCTCCGACAAATACGGCCTAATTTTATATAATAGTTTGAGCCGGTAGAAGCAATTTTTGACAGCTTCGGCAACATGTTCCTCAAACCGTAAGCCCTCATCAAGCTTTAAACCTAAGTTCCGTGCTATGTTTACCCTTTTTACTTTCTTTCCCTTCAGTACAATGTCTAAATCTTCCGGTAATTTATTTAATTGATTCTTTGTCCCAAATATCATATAATTAGTTTTATCAGGGTTTAATAGTAAACAGTTATGCTCAGACCACACAGTGATACGTTTTAAATCGTCATTTAGATCCTTAACTGCTGTTTCCCATTGACTGGGTTTGAACGAGATGTAAAGTTGTGTGTCGTCTGCATACATATGATACTGACATTTTACAATATTTTTTGGTAAGTCCGCACAATATAAGTTAAAAAGAATAGGGCCTAAAATGGAACCCTGTGGCACTCCTCTGTTCACAGGTGCTAGGTTAGAATCCACAGAGGTTTCATTCCCACGACACAAACTGACCAATTGCTTTCGATTGGATAAATAACTATTGAACCGGGACAGCGTGCTACGTCCGAAACCATAAAAGCTCATTTTGGAGAGTAATAAAGGTATATTTATGGCATCGAAGGCACGCGAGTAATCTAATAACACCAGTAGGGTGCACATGCCTTCGTCCTGGGCTGACAGGATATTATCCACTACATCAATCAGAGCTGTAGTAGTACTACGTCTCTTACGAAACCCAGACTGCAACTGAGGAAGAATGTTCTTATGCTCAAGATATTCCGTAAGCTGCTGGCAGACAATCTTTTCTAATACTTTTGATAGACATGGTGAAATGCTAATAGGGCGTATATCTTTTAAGCTCAAGGGGTTATTGTTCTTAGGGAGCGGTCGAACAATAGCTATTTTCCAAAGGTCAGGGAACACAGAGGTTAAGATTGACTTATTAATGATTGTATGTATGATCTCTAAAGATTTGGGTAATGTCATGATTATCATTTTTAATGATAAACTGTCAATTCCTATTGCATTTGATTTTAAGCTGAGAATTACGCGTAAAATATCGTTCTGGCTGACTGATGATATAGTGAATGTTGCATCGCCGAACCTGTGAAATTCAAAGTAGGTTAGATAAGACAGTGAAGCTTGTGGTTCTCCTGACACGTCCAAAAAGTAATTGTTAATTTCATTTGCGTCATTAAAGTGTGGAGGCAATTCTACGGTCTGCTTTGGAGGTAATACTGTCCTTTTCAGATTTTTCCAAAGCGTTTTTGGATTATTAATTTTGTTATTAATGCTGTGGCAAAAGTATGCGGCTTTTTCATAATGATTTTATCACTAGAGATTTAAGCTGCTTGTAGTACTCTCTACTGGATACCGACTTATTTTTACGGTACTTAGCTAAGGCATCATCACGAATTTTCATCATAAACCTAATATTATCTGTAAACCACGGAGGGGAAGGCTCCTTTAAAACACTCTTCCTAATGGGTGCATGCACATCGAACACGAATAAAATGTTGCGGTTAAAGATATCAACTATTTCATTTAGAGAACAATAAAACAAATTTTTGAAGTTTAAGTTAGATATATCAAAATTAAACCTATCTAAACATATATTATCTAGCGGTCTGTATTGCACCAATTGAGGCGTAGGCTTGTCCTTTATGATATGAAATTCACAAACAATGATTGCATGTCCATATAAATTACCAGGCGTAAATACAGACATACGCTTCGATTTTAAGTCGGAGCAAACTAGATCTATCAATGTTTCGGATATGCTAGTGAAATGAGTAGGAGAAGTAACCAGCTGATTTAGTCCCAAACACGATAGACAATCGATTAATTTTTTTGTTTTTACTTCAGATTCATTTAGCAAATTGACGTTAAAGTCACCCATAAGTATAAAGTGGTCATTATCCCCCAAGGCACCTATTGAGCTGGCTACGGCATCCAGGAACAGATCCAGGTCTTGCCATGGAGGCCGATAGGCTGTGCCTATAGCAATTTTTTTCCCTCGGATGTTAAGTATCAGCCACATTTGTTCAATATTTTCAGGTTTAAGATCCACAGTCAAAACACACGTACGTGCATTTAGTCCTCTTCGCACGTGAAAACCCACTCCTCCACCACGACCCGCACGTACACTTAACGGGCGCGGCGTGTGACGTAACCGGTACCCAGGAACCGCGGGCGCACGGCCCTCCTCACCCCGCCGCAGCCAAGTCTCATTCACGGCCATGATATCAATGTGGTGCATGGAAAACAGTGATATAAAATCGTCATGATTGGTACCCAGTGACCCAGCGTTATGAAAAGCCAATTTTAATGTTAAATTGTTTTTACGAGCCATGGAGCAAAATAATAAGCCTACAAATAAAAACATGAAAAAACACTAGCTTATAACACCCTGATATGGTATGATGCGGAAAACATTTTTTCATTCATTCGGACACCCTCCGTTTCCTCCTTAGGTAAAATCGGCATGATTTTATCCCACTTCTGACACCAAAGGACGAGAAAATATCTAGTACCACGTATTTTCAATGAGATATTTTCTGAAAACGAATGCGGTAATAAAGAAATATTTAAAAAGAAGTTAAAAGCGTGGTTGCTGGATAATTATATGTATAATAATTAATATTGTATTAAAGTTATAGTTCTAAATTAATTTGTTATTTTTAATGTGTTTAATTTAAAAAATTTAAAATAATTTTTAATTATTTTAAATCTTTTAAAATAGTGTAAATTTAATTTTCCCACTTTTAAGTTTTTAAGGATTACATTTGAAATTACAGTTTATGTGTATTTTAGATTCTTAAGGACAGTAGGTACATAAAATGTAAGAGGGTGATGTATTCGCCAACAAACTGCCCTGCAGTTTGGCGAAAGTTGCATAAAGAATAACCGACTGTATTTTTGTGTAATAAATAAAAAAAAAATAAAAAAAAATTGTTACGAGCTTGAGGTTCGTGACAATAAAAATTGCCGATAAAATTACCTAAATTAACACTTTAATTTACTTTACACAAACTAAAACTTAAAACACTAATAATTAAACACACTAATTCACTTAATTTCGCTCCGAAGCTTCGCTCGTATCGCCAATTCAATACTGCCTCGATCGCATCTTGCAGCGCCTATTTATTTAAATTGGCAAAGAAGCATCCCGAACATTCAAGCAAATGCGCGCAAAGGGACGAGTGTGCGAGTGCAGACTTTCCAGAAACTTAGTTCTTCGGGTGGCGCTGTCGGTCGAAAGATTTGTGATGTCATTTTCTGCAAAGCTCCCCTCGCTCTCATTCCTGACACTAGATGGCGCTAGTGTATCGTCGACTTGAGCGCGTAACACTGCCCCCTCCTAAGACATGCTCGTCCCGAGCATTATCGGCCCCATAGTAACGCGCCAAGCGATCCACATGGATGATCTTAGGAGTCCCCTTTGCGCCTTTCTGTAACGGCTCCGCAATGTCAAGGGATGTCCTATCCCGTGGTGCACCAACATTGTACAATTTCGATGCTCCTCTACTCCGTGTCTGAGGTCCCCTCACAGCCGCACAACTTGTACATGTAGGACACCAATCCTCGACATCGTCACGATAATGGACCCAGTAATACTGTTCTCGGACCTTCAGTAGAGTTCGTTTAACTCCCAGATGGACTCTTGAACGACCATTATGGCACAGTTGTAGAACATTCGGCACTTTAGCTTTAGGGACAACCATTTGCAGACGACAGCTGTCTCCTCGACCATTGTCTCATTTACGGCACAGGACTCCATCCTGAAGCAGCAAGCTGTCCCATTGGGCCCAATAGCTTTTCGTGGTTGAACTCATCGCTGAGACGTCCCTCCACTTAGGCTTGGTAGCACGGGCCTTCATCCATCCCAGAATCGGCTTGATGTCCGGATCTTCCTGCTGTGCATGTCGTAGGCTGTCCTTCCACCCGTTGCTGAGGTGGTCTGTTCTGAGCATCCTCACGGATACTACTTCCTTACCTTGCCTACTACAATGGTTGCCATCTTCAGGACAAGGTCTTCTTGACAATGCATCTGTGTTGCCGTGAGATTTCCCGCTGCAGTGTCTGATAGTAAAGTCGTATTCCTGCTGCTGCTGGGCGGTGCTGTTAGCCGCACTTCCTTTCTGAGACCGTTCACCTTCCCTTCCTAGGGTGTACTTAGGGCAGCTGGACCGAAGATGGCCCCTTTCCCCACAGCCATAGCACCTAGGGCTGTATCCTTTATTGTGGTCGCGAACCGTAACTGCTGCAACCTCCCTAGCGTGAGGTGAACGATGATCCTGTCGCCGCCAGGCAGTGCCGTTAGCTGCACTACCCTCCTGATATCGTTCACTTTCCCTTTCTGAGGTTCGCTTAGGGCAGCTGGATCGAAGATGGCCCTTTTCCCCACAGCCATAGCACCTAGGGCTGTATCCTCTGTTGCGGTCGCGAACTGTAGCTGCTGCAACCTCCCTGACGCGATGGGAACGATGATCCTGCCGCACGGCTTCTACCTCCAGTGCATGGGCCAAGGCGTCCTTAAGCGTCTCGTGGTGCCCGAGCCTCACAGCAGCTCTGACTTCCAGGTCACGGATGCCGTCGATGAATGTCTGCACCAGGTTCCCTTCAATGAGCGCAGGTACAGACCGGTATGCTTTTCGCACCAGCTTCTCCACCTCTAGAGCCCACTGCTGCAGGTTTTCGTTGATGCGCTGCACGCGATCTTTAAGCTGCGCACGAAAGACGTGTTCCAGGTGAGCGTCGCCATATCTCGCCTCCAATGCCTCAAGGAGTTGCTCATAAGTCACTTCCTCACCGAGAGCTTCCAGAACTGTTAAGGCCTGGTCGCGCAGGCTTAGTGTGAGAGTAGTCATGGCCTGACTTTTATTCCAGCCGTTCGCCTTCATAACAGCCTCGAACTGGATTTTGTAGGCTGACCAGGAAGAGGTACCGTCGAACGGTGGCACCTTGAACCCACGTAGCGAAGGTGTTGTAGCTACTACGGGAGCTGTAGCTCCATCTCCAAGTTTGAGTTCGTCCAGTGATCTCTTCATGTCAGCCATTACGTTGTCAACCCGATTGTTTACTTGGTCGATTCGGGTTTCAGCTTTCTCGATTCGGTTTTCAGCTTTCGCGATTTGGGTTTCAGCTTCCGACAGGCGGTTGTCATGCTGAGCAACTCTATCCTTCACCTCCTTTATCTCCTTCCCGAAGATAGCGTGAAGGTCCTTCATGAGGAGCATCTGCTCTTCCAACCGACGGGCCTGTTCCTCCTATCCGCCCCGCAGCTGCTCTTCCAATCGGCGTGCCTGTTCCGCCTGCTGGCGAGCCTGTTCCTCCTGTCGGCGAGCCTGTTCCTCCTGTCGGCGAGCCTGTTCCTCCTGTCGGCGAGCCTGCTCCTGCAGCATCACCATCAGAGCACCTAAGTCAGGTGCTGCAGATAGATAGAATAGATAGATAGAAAATTCTTTATTGCACTCAAACAAAACAATTTGGTACAACACAAATGAAAAAAGTTATTAGGCAGGTAAAAAACCAATTCATATACGTGTCTACGCCGTTCTCGACCCGTATCTGTGTTCTATTTAGGAGTAATGCTGACAACCGATCAAATAGTCCACCTGAAGGTAGGTAGATAACGTTACCCATAGACACTTAGATCTACTCTATACTGCGTTGTCACTCCTGGGGACTAAGAGGAACTGCCTCATTAATGTCTTGTTACTTGTTAAAAGGATCTAAGGTTATCGTAACTTGCCGTATGAAACACAGCAGTATTATACTATGATGTACCTACGTTGAATGGAGTCTGCAGTGTGTGTAAATGTTCATTAAGATGTGCACGTGCACGTGTAGAGCCACGTTGCTGGTATGTTATGATTGTAGCACGAATGGGTAGGCTCGACCAGGGAAACACCACGCTCTCACAGAATAGCAGTGTAAAATAGCTTAATGTTGCTGTGTTTCGAATGGTAAGTGTAGAGAAGTGGAGACTCTTACTGGAAACGAAGCATACCATCTTATTTCTCAGGGTAATACGGATCGGGGACGGGGCCGGATCTTGCGGAACACCAGTTTGGTTTCCGCAAAAGGTGCTCTACGGTGGACGCCATCATGCGCGTGAGAGCCCTCACGACGGGGGATGCAGTGGCCAGAGGGGGGGTTGTCTTGGCGGTGTCTCTCGACATCGCCAACGCTTTCAACTCCATGCCCTGGATTACATAATGATTTCTTATATTTACGCGAACACTACACATTGAAATAATACTAGTTTTAACGGAATTTATCGCGTATATTTAACTTTTTTACCCGACGTTTCGAGAGCTTTACAGCACCCATGGTCACGGGAAGGACTGAGATGTTCAACATCCAGCTGTCATAGTTGACCGCGGTTACCATAGATTAAAATTTTAACTTTTGTTCCGATCTACACAGTATGAGCTTATGGTATCATGGAGTATTGCAGTTGTATGCTTGGGTTGGGATTTAATTTTATTTATTATAGGATCCCAAGCAGATGGTATCACCCAGCCATCTTCTCTATTGAAATTAGGATGTTTTTTGATTTCAATAGCCTCGCGAATCATCCTTGGAAGGAATCGGTGTTCTTTAGCGAGGATTTGTGGTCTATCAAATCTGATGTAGTGACGGGGGCGATCTTGTACATGTTCACAGACTGCAGACTTCCCGGAGCGTCGATTCTTCACATCAGCTATATGTTCTTTGACGCGGGTTTTAATTGATCTTTTAGTTTGTCCTATGTAGGAGAGACCACATTCACAATCAAGCTTGTACACTCCTGCATCTTGCAGAGGGACGTTACACTTGACTGATGGTAAAAACTGACCAATCTTCTTCGGCGGCTTGAAGTATGTTTTGATGGAAGCGCGCTTCAAGATGTAGCCAATCTTGTCAGTGACTCCTCTAACATATGGCAGTACAGCAGGTACACGCTCGACTGTGGCCGGCTTCACTCGTTCTCTGTGACGTAGGCGTGGGACCCGAAGCTTGTTGTCATGCAAAACTTGCTTGACATGTTGGAGCTCGGCAGCCAGGTGTTTACTGTCACAGATCCCTCGTGCTCTCTGAAACAAAGATTTACCCACGGTAGCTAACTCTGAAGGATGGTGGTGAGAATCACCGTTTAAATATCTATCTGTATGGGTCTTTTTTCTATACACAGTGTGGCTCAAGGTGTTATCAGGATTCCGAATTACTAACACATCTAGAAAAGCTAAGGAATTGTTTGCCTCTAACTCCATTGTGAACTGAATTTTAGAATTTATAGAGTTAAGATGCTCTAAAAATGCAGTTACTTTACCTAAAGGTAGAATTGTGAAAGTGTCGTCTACGTACCGCTTGTAGAATCTTGGATTTATGGGAGAAGTAAGCAGGGCTTTCTCCTCAAAGTCTTCCATAATTATGTCGGCGACAATGGGAGATACAGGTGAGCCCATCGCCACACCATCTACTTGCTTGTAGAACTCCTCCTTCCACAATAGGTAGCCAGATGTAAGGCAGTGTCTGAGTAATACTGCATATTCTGCGGGCATGTTGTTTTCTTCCAGCCTTCTAGTTACAATTGAGATACAGTCTTCAACAGGTAAGCATGTAAACAATGACTGCACATCAAAACTGACCATAGTTTCATTGTCTGCCAGACGTAGGTCTTTAATCTCGCTGACAAAATGGTAGGAATCCTTTATGTGTGCTCTTGTATGTCCCCTGAGCGGTGAGAGTATTTTCGCTAAGTGTTGAGTCAATCTGTAAGTTGGTGAATCGATTTGGCTCACTATGGGGCGTAATGGAGCATTGGGCTTGTGTATTTTTGGTAACCCATACAACTTTGGTGATTTGGCGCACGTAGGTATTATCCATTTTACGTCCAGATTTAATTTTTCGGAGTGTTTCTTTATGAGGTCACTAGTTGTTTTTAGTGTGCTATTTGCTGGGTCGTTTTTAACCTTTTTATAAGTACTTACATCAGACAAAAGTTCTTGTATTTTAGAATTATAATCTGACGTATCCATGACCACCGTGGCGTTTCCCTTATCTGCGCGGAGAATCGTAAGTTCTGGTTTATTGCGTAGGTTCTTTAACGCTATAAATTCGTCTCTGGGAAGATTCGGTTTAGGCACTGAACATCGACGTAACATAGACGAAATGTCTTGACGTATCGCCTACAAATCTTCTTTCCGCATATTGTTTTTAAATAAACAGTCCTCGACACTACAGATAATTTCTTCGTACGGTAATCTGCTAGGAGTTATAGCGTAGTTTAGTCCTTTGGATAAAACCTTTATTGTTGCATGTTGCATGCATGTGTAAAAGTTAAAATTTTAATCTATGGTAACCGCGGTTAACTATGACAGCTGGACGTTGAACATCTCAGTCCTTCCCGTTACCATGGGTGCTGTAAAGCTCTCGAAACGTCGGGTAAAAAAGTTAAATATACGCGATAAATTCCGTTAAAACTAGTATTATTTCAATGTGTATTGTTCGCGTAAATATAAGAAATCATTAAAGTGCCGAATGTTCTACTACTGTGCCATAATGGACGTTCAAGAGTCCATCTGGGAGTTAAACGAACTCTACTGAAGGTCCGAGAACAGTTTTACTGGGTCCATTATCGTGACGATGTCGAGGATTGGTGTCGTACATGTACAAGTTGTGCGGCTGTGGTGGTGTGGGTTGTGTGTGCCTCAGGCACGGAGTAGAGGAGCATCGAAATTTTACAATGTTGGTGCACCACGGGATAGGACATCCCTCAACGGTGTAACCTACCGGATACAGAAAGGCGCAAGAGGGACTCCTAAGATCGTCCATGTGGATCGCTTGGCGCGTTATTATGGGACCGATAATGCTCGGGACGAGTATGTCTTAGGAGGGGGCAGTGTTACGCGCTCCAGTCGACGACACACTAGCGCCATCTAGTGTCAGGAACGAGAGCGAGGGGAGCGTTGCAGAAAATGACATCACAAATCTTTCGACCGACAGCGCCACCCGAAGAACTAAGTTTCTGGAAAATGTACACTCGAATTCTCGTTGCCTGGCGCGCATTTACGTGAATGTTCGGGACGCTTCTTTGCTAATTATATAAATAGGCGCTGCAAGATGCGATCGGGGTAGTGTCGATTTGACGAAACAAGCGAAGCTTCGGAGCGGAATTAAGTGAATTAGTGTGTTTAATTATTAGTGTTTTAACTTTAATTTGTGTAAAGTAAATTAAAGTGTTAATTTAGGTAATTTTATCGGCAACTTTTATTGTCACGAACCCTAAGCTTGTAACATTATGAATATATTTGAGTGATTCCCAAGGATATAGATTGTAATTTCAACTATAGTGATTTTTTAGAGGTGTTTTCGCAAATAATTATGATCTAGTCAACATTATACAATTGTATTTTGAACAAGCAAATTCAAGATAAAGACATGAATTTACCTATATCAAAATTTCACTTTCGCAAGTGGTGTCATAGTCCTATACTATTCGATGAAAGGAGGTGCATTTTTCGCGGCGCCGCCTTAATCTTGTTATACATACCAGTAATTAACCAGAGATATTCACAACACAAGCATAAGATTCAAGATTGCTGACTTGCGTTTGAAAAGCGGGTAGTTCACTTTAAAGAACAGTTTTTTGAAGTGAAAACATTATTAAAATTGTTGTTATTTAAAACTTGATCAAACGAAAAACTGACAATAAAAAGCGACAAAAATATATAATCGTATAGGATTTAGACTGCGAGAGAATGAGATAGAAAACAGTGTAGTAAGCAACAGTAGTCTAATGACAGGGTGCGGACCACGATCTCAAAAGGTTGTGGAACGAATCCACCATTCGACTACTATCGTGAACCAATCTTTTTTGTCACCCTATCCTATAAAAAAAAACTCAACTCGAGCATTTTCAGCTTACCAGTAGTGTAAAGAGAATGTTAGTAATTTTAACCGCATTGCTAGTATTTTTTTTAATATAGTGTTTCCTATTAACTCGGTCTCCTCTTTGTGTGGTGCTTTAAATATAGTTATTATAAATTTTAACAGATAAATTAAAAAATATTAGATAAATGAAATTAACCATATCGAGTAAAATTATCAAATTATAAAAATCCACGATTTCGTAACTTCAGGATGTGTAACGTCTATTTCACGTACCACCTTGAGTCAATCATATTTTATTCGAAAAAATGACTTTACCTATAAAATAAAGTAGATAGTATTATAACAAAGCAATTTTTACTCGAAACAACATATATTAATTCTGATTTATTACACTAACATTTGGTCTAAAAATAAGGATTGTAACGTTCATTTGGTTGAAAATTATCTTAATAAATAAATGATTTGCCGTGAAATAAAATTATAATATTATTTACACATACTACATACATTAAAGGAAATTAAATATAAATAATTTTATATTTAATTTCCTTTAATGTTTGACTTCTACCGTGTGAGAACTGCACACATATTTTCTAATAAAGAGGGCGCAAACGAGAATGTGGCTTACTTGGTGAAGTGACGACCGCCGCCCTTGAACATTTGCAGCACCAGGAGAATTTCCGGCGCGTTCACGGAGTTTAAAAAATAGTGATAATAGTTTTAGGTAAATTTTCTTAGAATATGAATAAGAAAAGCTCTTATCAAGCTTGCTAATCAATCGGACCTAATACATACACTTAAAAACTTAAGTATTGAAATGAAACTATGTAAAAACATTTAGACTTTAAAAAAAAGTCCTTTAGATGTTCCGAAGTTTACTATCTAGTTATCTGTTGTGATTGCGTTCCATCGCAGAGGAAATCAAAAGGCAGACAATCTCACTATCGCCGACACAGCTCTCTCTACAACGAGATTTGCGAGCATTAAAATAAATAACATGGAAAGCTACTGTATAAGCTCAATGTTCACCGTTAGCGTTACAGCCCATTAAAGTTCGCTGCTGAGCATAGGTCTCGCCCATAGCTTGCCTCATAGGGCGATATTCGCAGTAGTAGCCACGCCTGGCAAGCGGGCCGTCCACCGCAGTTTTATTTTTATTTTGAAACTTTATTAGGAAGAAACTGCTGACCGTCTACTGATTTGTGTCCCTCTGTTGTCTATGACACACAAGGAATGATATGGATTAGTGGATATTCTTATACCGCCACTGCACGGTAAAGTTCGATGTTTATTAATTTTTAATTTTATACACTCAGCAGTTCATAATGATACTTACTCATATGTTCCATTTCTCTAATAATCTTCAAGTTGTTTTAATGCATAGCAATGGTTATGCTTTTGTAGTAATGTTTAATAAAATGTATATTTTTGTAGTGTTTAAAAAATATGGGTAAAAATTGAGCACACAGTCCACCCGATGGTAAGTGGTTTTCGTGGCCCACGTTGACATTCTACATCTATCCTCGATTATCAAAATGCAGATGAGTTGTCACCCGTGAGGACTAATATGGAATGCCTTGTTTCCAGTAAAAAGGGTTTCCGATTCTCTACACTCACCATACGAAACACAGAAGCATTAAGCTGCTATTTTACGCTGGTATTCTGTGAGAGCGTGGTTCTTCCTCGGTCGAGCCAACCCATTCGTGCTATAACTATACTACTTATCTTTTTTAAACTACCACGTATAAAACCACGTAAAAGTTCAAGAACACCTGCAGCCAATTCAAACCAAGGATGCCTGATGCTGTGTGAGTTCAAGGAAACACTACGAAATACGTTAAATTTATCTTAAACATTTTAAAAATGACGTCCTGATGCTGTGTGAGTTCAAGGAAACACGACGAAATACGTTAAATTTATCTTAAACATTTTAAAAATGGAAGACAAATATATATTAATCATTTTATTGAATTGGTTTTCCATTTTTGAATCTGGTGCACGCGACACAACTGCCTGCTGCAAGCATAGGCGAAACAAGATATAAAAAATTATATTTCGTTCTGAAAAATAAATCTGGAATATTGTAGATAAACTAATTTTTACAAGAGTAAAAATTTGAAAAAATATTTTCAAATTTTTACTCTACTTACTTTTATTATTTAAGAGTTCGTTTATTTTTATATTCATGTTTAATTACATATTACATTTTAAACATTTCAAATTGTAATTCAAATAATGTACATGCAGCAAGGCACGTTTGTAATTACAATTTTACATACAAAATGCATTAAAAAAACTTCTGACAAGTTGAAACTCAAAGTTACGTTTCCTTCGGAACAGGCAATGATAATTAATCGTACAGCCTATTTAATCGTGTCAGATAATACTCAATTTTTTTTAGTTCATTAACATAGCCTATTTAATCAACTTTCCCAATAGATTTCTATTATTCGGTATAGATCTCTAGAGATTCGCCTCAACGTTTCAATATTAAGATATAATGATTTCTTAAATTTACGCGAACACTACACATTGAATAAAACTATTATTTACGGATTTTATCGCGTTTAATTACTTATTTTATTTTTATTATTATCCCGACGTTTCGGGTGCTTTACAGCGCCCATGGTCACGGGGGGGACTGAGATGTTTGACGTCCCAATGTCATAGTTAGTCCGGCTACCTTCAGTTTTTTTAATATTTTAAGTTTTTTAATATTAATATTAATATTAATATTAAAAAACTGAAGGTAGCCGGACTAACTATGACATTGGGACGTCAAACATCTCAGTCCCCCCCGTGACCATGGGCGCTGTAAAGCACCCGAAACGTCGGGATAATAATAAAAATAAAATAAGTAATTAAACGCGATAAAATCCGTAAATAATAGTTTTATTCAATATTAAGATATGTTTGATAATGATGGCTATTTTATTTTAAGAAATAATCATCTTTATCTATCATGATAATACAGAAATTTATTTCAAAGCGTTTTGTATAGTAAAAGCATCAACGAGCTTTCATTTTTCAGTTCAAAAAAATATTTTTTATGTTTTTCCTATAGATTACACAAATAAAAACCATTTAATTACATTTATAATTTATCGTTTTATTACCTGTATATTTTTCACGAGCAGTAGAAAATTTCTGACCAGTAATAAATATTTGAGAATCCTGATATTTCTGTATATGTAAAATATTGACCGCCTCGTTAGTCTATTGGTAATGAATGCGACTGTTGATTAAAAGGTCTAGGGTTCGCATCCCAGGTCGTGCTCAATCAACTCTATATTGTACGCCTCATAAGCGAAGCGTTGAGGTTGTGCTCTACTCTCACATAATGGAAATCCGGTAATTTCCTGAGCTAAAAATGTCTTTGTTTTTTTGTTATTGCACTTTTAGAATTATAGAAATACATATATGTCGAGAAAAATCACTCTTTTTCATGATTCTATCATTTTTAAAAGTAATTTTCTTTATTTCGTGTAAAAACAAACTGATTGAAGAAAATTCGATGTTGTTCGGATGTCTATATGTGTGGATGACGCACGATTACGGTCGTTAGAATGAATGTATCAAAATAATTCTTTTTTTTAATTAGATTTAATATCACAACGCGCAGGTGCATTTTAAAAATCACTGTGTAATTTGGTCTCATGTAACTGTAATTAACGAAAATGTAAAAAAAAACAACTGGTACTTTTCTACAAAAAATATTATCATGGATCTTTTCTTTCGTTTTAAATATGGAAAAAGAAATTTTTCTTCTTATATAATCAAAGGAAATTATAAGGGGTGCACTTTTGGATTTTCTCTTTCTTTGGAGAATGCCTCTTGCGAAACAAGTATCGTATTATCAACAATGACCAAACACTACTACGCTAGGAAATACACAGGCACCGTATTTCCTGGTGTAGTGGTGTTGCGGATCTTAGCTAATTAACATCTTTGATAAAATGGATTTTCGCATAATACCGCCTGATTCTATTAATTATCTTACGCTTAAACTAAAAACATTTGCGAACATCTATTTGTTTTACAAGTCGTAGTTATGCCATCAAATGTCCTAACAGTGTCAGCCATTTTTGTAATACTCAATTAACAAACGAATTACGTCTGATTATTAAACTGCTGAAAAGTACACGATTAAACAACCTTTGGACTGGATTATAGTGTGCAAGCAGAGGTACACTCTCTATTCCCTCACTCTAATGCCCCATTTACATTTAACCCTGTTGGACAGGGAGGTGAGCAGGGCAGTGAGCAGGGCAGTATGTAAACAGGCTACTCGCGCTGACACTGCCGCTGCCGCTGCCACTGCCCTACGCTCGCTCAAATGTCGGTTTTTCGTGCGGAAGTCAAAGGACGGCAGCGCGAGCGGCAGTGAGTGTTCACATTCAGCTCCATCGCTCACTTCGCGCCAAGCGCCTGGATGAACGGACGTGCGTGCCGTGTTATGTTAAATAAGTACGATCTACTAAAATGCCTTTCGAGTGGAATAATGAAAATACAATAAAGTTTTTAGAACTACTGGAATCAGAAAAAACTATATGGGATTTTAACGATAAAAACCACAATTCATCATCTTCTACGAATACGAATTTTCTTTTTGAGATAACATAGTACCTATGTTACATAATTAATCATAAAATCGTCAAATTTATTATATCAATATAAAATTTAGTTTAAGGAATTAATGAACATTGACATTTTATTTCTAAAGACGATTAGTAACTCATATTGATTGTTTATTTATTAAAATGTAAAATAAGTTAAATGGTAATATTTGCATAATAGCCAGAGATTTTTAAATTATAATTTTATTGTAATTAAAATTATGAATTAATTTATACTGTAGTATAATTATTGAAATAATAACAGCTTAACTAATCTCATATAATATTTAATATTATTTATGTAAAAATAATGTAATAATTCAACTAATAATGTATGTACAATTTACTGTATAAGAATTCAAATAGAGTAGATGTGTATAAGTATTTAATTGTACATAATATTTGAATTCAAAAAGAATGTTTGTACTTAACTTTTAAGAAATGCAATAATTTTAAAATGTAACATTGGGTTTGTGTTATTAGCTGTATTTCATATCATTTTTGCATGCCAATTATGGCAAAACATGTCAGTTCCACGTCATTGATCATTTTATGTACCATGTTTTTAAGCAAATAAATTTTCTACCTATCTATCTATCTTCTTTTGAACTTGATATCTTTTTAAATTATTAACATAATTTTATATTGCATGAAGACACAGCGCGGACTGGACTGGAAAGGATACGGTATTAACATCAATGGCAAGTACATCACTCACCTTCGATTTGCCGACGATATAGTCCTTATCCTCTCGTCAGTCCAAAACCTTCTAAAGGTCGCTATTAAAAAAGTACGCGTCTAGGTTGGACAGATACGCCAAAGCGGGCATTTTGGCCGGGACAGTTGAGAGGTTATGGCAGAATCGCTGGAGGACTTAAGCACTATGCTCAATGACCTCAATAGTGCCTCCCAACGGATAGGTCTTAAGATGAACATGGACAAAACAAAGATCATGTTTAATGTCCATGTCACACCTATGCCGGTAGTTGTTGGGAGCACTATGCTCGAAGTTGTTGACGAGTATGTTTACCTGTGAGCCGTGGTAGCTCAGTGGTTAACGCTCGCTGTAAATATAACAGAACGCGAGTAACCCGGGTTCGATCCCCGCCGGCACCAATTAAATTGTTAATAGCAATTTTAAGTGCTGATTTACCACGTGCTCGGCGGTGAAGGAAAACATCGTGAGGAAACCTGCATGTCTGAGGAATAAGAAAAAAATATTTGGAAGACATGTGAAGTTCGTCAACACGCATTTGGGCAGCGCGGCGGACATGTACTTGCCCTAAACCCTCTCAGAAATGAGGGGATGCCTGAGCCCAGCAGTGGGACGTATATAGGCTGTAACTTTACTTTACTTTTACGTTTACCTGGGACAAATAGTCCGACTAGGTAAGTCCAACTTCGACCGAGAGGTCAATCGACGGACTTAACTCGGCTGGGCAGCGTTCGGGAAATTACGACATATCTTCTCGTCAGGTATACCTCAATCTCTAAAAACTAGATTGTAAAACCAGTGCGTGTTGCCAGTGATGACTTACGGATTTGAGACGTGGTCCTTCACTGCTGGCCGTATGAGGACGCTCAAGGTCGCTCAGCAAGCTATGAAGAGGGCTATGCTCGGAGTTTCTCTGCGTGATAGACTCAGAAATGAGGATATCCGGAGTAAAACCAGAGTGACCGACATAGCCCAACGGATTAGTAAGCTGAAGTGGCAATGGACCAGCCATATAGCTCGAAGAACCGATAACCGATGGGGAAGAAAGGTTTTCGAGTGGCAGCCTCGTACCGGTAGGCGTAGTGTAGGGCGACCCCCCACTAGATGGAGTGACGACCTGGTAAGATATGCAGGAAGTCGATGGATGCAGGTGGCTCAGGACCGTGCTTTGTGGCATTACTTGGGGGAGGCCTATGTTCAGCAGTGCACTTGTGAAGGGCTGTAATGATGATGATGATGACAGCGCGGACGCTGTAATTATTTCGACGTCTGCCATAGTCGAAAGCCGAAAGTGATGTGATGTGATGTGATGTGAGTGGCTGGGCAGAGTGTAAATACACACTTCCCGCGATCCTGCTACGGCAGTATTTAGCGAAGTATTGCCGGCAGCGCGGGGAGCAGTGGCAGGGGCTGAATGTAAATGAGGCTTAAAAGTCCAATGGCACGGATATCAGACATAATCAAAGAGAGATTAGGCACAAGATTCAACGGTTTTAAGTGATTTCTGAGGCACGGGGATGAGACACCGCCAACTTCCCGACTCTGGACTGCTACAAAAAAAATTTTTGTCTGTCTGTACGTTCTCATCTTTAGAATAGCAGAAACGACTGTGACTCAACTTTACGAACAGGTTGAAAGCAATGCCGAGAGGGTGTAGGTAATATTCCACCCGAAAACCTTATTATTATTTCTTTTTCCAAAAAATAAAGAAATAGTAGTGTTAGAAATAGTTCATAGACGTAGAAAATAAAACAACATTAAAATGTTGTATTATTTTCTACTATATACTATAAGTGACCATATCAATGTTAAAAATGTTTTATGTTTTAAATAATATATAGATTGACTTGAAAAAGAAAAATATTTTAGTTTTAAATAAAATAAATAAATAAAATCTCTTTATTTCGGACAAACATCTATATTTGTTATTAGGTACAAAGGAACTTATAGCTATGTTAGTAATAATTAAGTGCAGACCAAAAATTAGTTAGTTATAAATAGTTTTAGTTAGTTAGTTTAAGTACAAACCAGGCCTACCCGAGGCACTGGGCTTATGCACATGCATATTCACCCAGTGTCCCATAATAGGACAATCTGGTTTGCCACTAATAGCCCTCAGTATGGTGTTGGAGCTACCACGTATTCTGCGCATGAGCGAGGCTACACGTTTGCGCAACACCGTTTCGAAGCTATCAGTGCGCACTTGCGCATACATGCCCGATGCGCTGCAAAATCGCGGCAGACCCAACATCACCCTGAAGGCATTATTATACTGTACTCGGAGTGCACTGAAAGCCCCCCGCGTATAATCAACCCACAGATTACACGTGTACATTGTTTGGCAGAAGGCTTTAAACAAAGTTATTTTAACTTCTGTGGTACATCGTGAAAATCTGCGGGCTAACATATTGCAGCGGACTGCCAACGCTCTCCTTTCCCTCTCCATATCACAACCATCCCTCAGCTTCTCGTTCACAATGTGACCGAGATACCTGAAGGACGTTACGCGATGTAGAGCTACTCCGTTTAGGTACACTGGCGGAACATTAAGAGCTCTGCGACTCTCTGCCTTAAATACTATAAACTCGCTCTTCTTTACATTGTAAAGAAGACCTTGAGACTCAGCAAAACGCTCACAAACGCTCATCAGTCTTCTGAGAGCAGCGACTGATGGACTCAGCAGCACCATGTCGTCGGCATAACTAATACTATTGACACAAAGACCGTCTATAGAGCATCCGACACGCATGCTGCTGAGCCCACGAATCAGCTGATCAATATAGCAATTAAATAGTGTGGGAGAGGTCAAACCACCTTGTCTCACCCCACATTTAAGCTTAAACTCATCAGAAAACTGTCCAAGCCATCTGACTTGGTTAGTCTGATGTCCATACCAGTATTTAAACACATTGACAATGTCATTCGGGACACCACTCGCCAAGAGCTTCGCCCAAAGAATATCATACTGTACCAAGTCAAACGCCTTCGACAGATCCAGAAAAGCAGCATACACACATGTTTTTCTGCACGTGTAGTACTTGATTATATGCTTGAGGGACATAATAGCACACTCAGTGGATAACCCTGGCCGAAAACCGAACTGGGCGTCATGAAACTTAAGATGTTGTTTAAGTTGTCTCTCAAGCAAACAATCAAGCACTTTAGCCGTCACAGTTGCTAATGAGATCGGTCGGTAGTTGGTCTTATCCGAAATATCCCCAGTTTTATTTTTAACAATTGGAACTACGACCGTTCTCATTAGATCCGCAGGTAAGTAGGCATGCCTCCTACAGATTGTGAACAGCATTCCCAGCAACCTTGGCAGGTGAGGCCCCGCGTAAAGGAAATGCTCAATGCTGAGGCCGTCGTGCCCTGGCGACTTGCCACGCTTCATTCCCTTTATCGCCTCGAAAACCTCCTTGGCAGTGAAACGTTCTGGCACGCCGGTCACGATCGGCTCAGCAACCACACTATCACATTTACCAGCATTGCCTGTGGCGGTGACAGGCTGAACCTGGAAATGCGCTCGAAACAAGTTCGCAACATCCTTAGGATCACTAGCGCCGTCGACACTCACCGGGACGCCGGACTTTGGACCCATTTTCTTTGTTTGCTGCCAAAAACCCCGAAAGTCTTTATTTTCATGTTTACAAGCTAGTATATTCATTTTAATTTGCTCTTGGTGATTTTGGCAGTATTTCAATTTGTTTTTAAAAGCTTTTCTCGACTCGCACATATCTATGTATAAGGAGCCCTCTCGTGGCCTTCCATACCACACCCAGTTTAGGAATTTCTGGCGGGCATCTTGGTGCGCAGCCCGCACGTGTTTGTTCCAGCCCGCAAGAGGGCGGGCGTTTTTTCTGTCACCATTACCACCCGCATGGCTAAGCCTAGCTGCCTCTTGCATAACATTCACAATGCTTAAATATAGGTTATCTATTATAACTAAGTGATCCAAACTATGATTATTACAAAGAGTATCACAACAACTATTTAATTTATCAGGAAATTCAATTTTGTTGTGCCTTAGAGTTTTGATGATCGGTCAGTCAGTGAGTGACGAAATTAAGAAACTTTGACTAGTTATAATTCTTAAAGTACTGGTTCAAATTAAATTAAATTTGAAACATACCATGTTTATACAATTCTTACTCGGTTGTTGAAAATTCAGCCTTCTGGTTTCATTGACTACAAAGTTATAGAGGGTCGAAAATGGCCTGAATTGCTTAGAGAAAAGTATTGTACGGCCGTGCCGCTTTTTTGCTCGACTTGACGGGGGCACTCCCGTGCCTCCAGGTAAATTCTTATTCTTAAAAAATGCACATTGCTATTCTAAGCCCGCCCGTTGTATTATTTCTTATAATCAATGCAATGAAGATTAAAAATAGATTTCTCGCAAATACATTTCTGTCTGCTTGTGTTTATTGCCTTTATTTTAAATTTTGATAAATTATATCTTTATGAGTATGTACTATAAATGCCATATTAATAACTAAATGGAGATATATAAATATTACTAATACATCCGGTAGCCCACTATAGGATAAGACACTATTTCTACCTAAAAATCTGTCTAGGCAGGTACAGGTTCTTACCTGTCGCTGCCGAAAACTAGCAGTGTTTTTTTATAGAGTAGGGGTGACAAACGAGCACACAGTCCACCTAAAGATTAGAGAATTCTTGGACCCTAGACATCTACATCTGTCCTCAGTTAACGCATTTGTATTTTGATACTTAACTAAGTATCAAAATACAAATGCGTTAGCACCCCTGAGCCCTAAGATGGAATGCATCGTTTCCATTAAAAAGGGTTTCCTCTTCTCCACACTTATATTACGAAATACAGAAGCATTGAGCTGCTATTTTACGCTGGTATTCTGTGAGCGTAGTCCTTCTCGGGTCGCGCCGACACATTCCTGCTACAACTATAAATAGCTGCAGCATGACTCTACCACGTGAACAACTTTTAACTTCCTCTAAATTTAATTTTTATTCCCGAAAATTCAGTAAATTAAATCGATTAGGTTAACAATAATAATAATTGAATGTTAGTTTAGTTACACAAAAGTACTATTCAAAAAACATTTAAGGACAAAAGACGATATCGAGGCACTTTAATTGAAACGTTATGAACCCATTATACTACATCTGCCTTTAGCGTTTAATGGACCTGGATGCTTAGCTTCACTACACCAGGCGGAAAATTAATTTCGTCCCAGTTGAGTCATTATGCGAAGCGGAGAACAATCATAAAATTAAAACATGTACCATAAAACCGGTTCATCTTTAATTAGAAAAATTTAACTATCAATAAATGTGTGAGACGATATTTAATTTAAAAAAAAACACACGCACAAAAATACCCGTAATACATGATAACTTGTATTAATATTTGTATAAGGAAAAACACGTGCACGTTTTATTAATAAACTAGCTAATGAAGAGTTTTGGAAAATTAAGGGGGTAAAATAGGTTGTTACAGTTTATAGGAAACCTTTTTACGGGGTGATTAATTCGAAACCTACGGTAGAAACTAACTAACCTTAATTAAAATAAACGAATTCGGATTTAGCGGTTTTTTAAAATAACCTCCTAGGGGGTCAGAGGATGTTTAAATTTGTATGAAGGATAATTTATTAATTTTTTATTTGAAAATTAGTGTAGATACTCTGGAATTAAAAATAATGAAATTCACATTTTAAATTTCTTTATAAATCTACCCTTGTGATCTTAAATCGAGGGTTCAGTGTGTATGAAACCAAAAATTCCAAAATAAACTAAAATCATTATTAATTAAGAATAGCTACTACTCAGTTGATGAATACCTAAATGAGAAAAATAAACTTAATGAATGTTAATTTGTTTTGTTTATGTACTGCTCAATATATTTTAATCTATTATAACATGAAAAATATTTAATGTATATAAGTGTATAGAATGATTGTCAAATGATATTTAAATTTTATTCCATTTAAGTTTTATTTGTCAATTGCATGTAAACGTAATTTTTGATTTTTTGTAATAAATTTTCCAATACAATGTAATATTGTTCTATGGAAAAAATGACTATGACTATTATGAAATAAATCCGAATGTCTGGATGTTTTGTAAGAAGTCAAAATGTTTCTCAATATAATAACATGACTACCAAATTACCGTAGTATCCGCTTATTAGTGTTGCAGTATGTGCTATATCGTAGACGCGGGTAACACCGCGGGGCGAAGAGCTAGTACCGAAATAACTGCCCTTTATTGAGCTGAGAGGGTTGTTTGTATACCATTAGGACATGAATAACCCAATTGAAAAAATCTGTCTGTCTGTCCAAGCTAGTCTTAGGAATGGCTGAACTGCCTGTGATGATACTTTATGAACAGATAGAGAGCAGTACCAGGAATAATCCAGGTTATTTTTATCCGAAAAGCTTGGAAAAAATAGATGTCCAATAGATCAAATTAAAAAAAAATCAATAAAAATACTTGCCAAATAGATTAGAAGTCAAGTAAATTAAGCAAAATATCATTGTCAAATTGATTAAATAAGATTAAAAGAATATATTACAATATGTCAAAATTGGAAGTCAAAAATAGAAGGACTTTGTTACATAGTTGCCCAAAGCTATCAGCAAATATGTCAGTCTCGTAATCATGTGCGAACATATCTCCAATATAATGTCGCCTCTACACGTTGGCCAACACAGTGGCGAATGTAGTGGCGAATATATTGGCCGAGAGTTGGTGACGGCGTCCACACGTTGGAAGGTCGTTCAGTTTACTTCGGTTCGGGCCAATGTGCGGACGAATTTATATTATTTTAGACGACGGCTCCGTGGCAATGATGGCTGTGCCAGGGGTCGCGGGTTTGAATCCCGCACGGAACAAGTATTTGTATATCCTACAAATAATTGTTTCGGGTCTGGATGTGTGTCCTTGTGCAATTTATTTATTTATTTATTTATTTATTTAATCTTCATTATACACCTTATATACTAAGGGATATAAAGGGCGGACTTAATGCCTTATGGCATTCTCTGCCAGTCAACCCTGGATGATTTGAGAGACTGTGGCAGGTGTAATAAATCACTTCATAAATAAATAATAATGATATAAAACAAAATAAAATGCAAATGAATAGAATAAATATATAGTTAGTAAAATATACATACTTACTTAATATATAATATAGGATAAATAATAAATATATAAACGGGTACTTCTATACAAAACTATAAGTACATAAAATATTATGAGACAAAAAATAAAATAACACAATACATATTAAAATACATTATACAAAATATTACTTATAAAGTCAAAGAGAAAAAAAAACACAAAAACAATAGTCGGATACTCAGGTGGTATTATTCTTACGACAGAATTCTCGAACTAGTCTTTTAAAATAATTCTTGTTATTAATTTTCTTGATATCAACAGGCAAGGCATTCCAGAGCAGTATAGACTGCACAGTAAAAGAGGAATTATAGAAACCACTCCTATGTGGTGGAATACGAATTTTAAGACAATTTTGGGAACGGGGAACTCTATCGTTAGTGGAATACAGATATTGAAAGTTATCCTTAAGATAAGAGGGAGAATTGGGGTCATTTAAAATTGAATGTAGTACTTGCAAAGTTCGGGAGCTACGCCTTTGACGAATAGATAGCCATTTAAGCTTAGATCGGTACTGAGAAATATGGTCATACTTACGTAAGCCAAAAATGAATCTAATGCAATTGTTGAGAAGGCGCTCCAACTTATCGAGAAGATATTGAGATAGATCTGGGTAACACACATCTGCATAATCAATAATGGGTAATATCAAAGTCTGGATTAGCAGAAGTTTAGTTTTAAAAGGCAGAAAGTTTTTGAGACGACAAAGTGAACGTAAGGTGGCAGTTACTTTACGGCTTGTTTCGGCAACTTGAACTTCCCAGCTTAAAGTATGGTCTATATGTAAACCAAGATTTTTGACAGACTTACAAAATGGCAACAATGTGCCATTGTAAAATACGGGAGCAAGGTTATCATTATTAATCTTACCTAACATTCTGCTACTACCTATAACCATTGCTTTGCATTTGGTTGGGTTAACTAAAACACCATGTCTGTACGACCAATCTCTAATGGCATCGAGGTTGTGGTTGAGTTTATGAATATTATCATTAAGGTCGTTAACACTAGATTGCACATAGAGCTGAAGATCATCTGCATACAGATGGTACGAACAGTTGAGAACTGAAGTGATAGAATTTATGAATAAAGAAAACATTAAAGGAGAAAGTATTCCGCCTTGCGGCACGCCTGTTTCAATGTCAGCCCATCTTGAGAACTCTTGTCCTAATCGTACTGATTGCTGGCGGCCGCGAAGATAGGATGAAAACCATTCCAAAGCTGGGATTGAGAATCTAAGATTAGTTAGGAAGGCTATAAGGATATCGTGGTCGACTGTGTTAAAAGCATTTGAAAAGTCAACAAGCACTACCACCGTAAGCTTTTGCTCATCCATTCCCATTCTAATATCATCTGTAACTTTTATCAATGCAGTGGTAGTACTGTGACCTGCACGAAAGCCTGACTGATATTTATTCAGCAGATTGTGTTTGGTTATGAACATAGAGATTTGCTTGTGAACACAGGCTTCCAGAACTTTAGATAGGTATGGCAATATTGAAATTGGTCGGAAATGGGTAGGTAATGAGGGATTAGGTATTTTAGGAAGTGGTCGCACAAATGCTTTTTTCCACTGAGTAGGATATTGACCTGAGTCAAGGGAATAGTTTATGATATGTGTGATTGCAGGCAATAGGCACTCAAGGATCATGGATACCATAACCTTACTAACCTCATCACAACCCACGGCCTTGGATTTAATAGCTAGTACAGACTTCTGTATCTCATCCTCAGTCACAGGTAAGAAGTGAAAAATAGGAATAGGAGGAGATGGCATGGATTGAATGGAAGCTATAGTCGTAGAACGAACTGTGGGATCCAAAGGAGAAGTAGAAATAAAGTGTTGATTTATTTCATCCAGAGTGATTGATGGACCACGGTCAGATGTAACGGCCTTACTAATACCTAGTGTTTTAAGAAATTTCCACACATCAGCGGTTGAAGAGTTTTTAATATTACTATGGATATAACGGCGTTTAGCATTTCGTACCATCTGATTGCATCTGTTTCTCAGCACTCTGTAGCGATCCCAGCTGTCCTGTGTACGATGCTTCTTTTATGTTTGTAAGTTGCCTCCGCGATACAGGAGAAAATCCAAGTGAGGGGGGTAACGTTTTTATAAAATAATTATAAAAGAATAGTGAATATTAATGGGGCTGTAAATAGATATACGATATACGATTAGCTTTTTAATTTAAATATTTTTTGAGAAAGACAATAGAAAGAACAATAGCAATAAATATAATTAACACTGACTTAATAATAGGTACTAATTATAACTTAGAACATAAATGAAAAACTCATGACAAGGAAAGTGGCTCAGGACCATGCCTTGCGGCATTCTTTGGAGGAGGATGTTCAGTAGTGGACTTGTGAAGAGCTGTAATGATGATGATGATTCGAAAACTTGCACGATGAAATTATAAGAAATCGACGCTTTTTTTATATAGGATAGGGTGACAAACGAGCACACAGTTCACCTAATGGTAGGTGGTTGCAGTGGCCCACAGACATCTACATCTATCCTCGATTACGAATCAAAATGCGTTGTCACCCGTGAGGACTAAGATGAAATGCCTCGTTTCCTTTAAAAAGTGTATCTGGTTCTCTACACTCACTATACGAAACACAGCATCATTAAGCTACTATTTTACATTGATATTCTGTGAGAGCGTGGTCCTTCCCCGGTCGAAGCGACCCATTCGTGCTACAACTATACTTCTAATATAAATGCATGGTTCTACCACGTATAAACGACGTGCTTCATTTTTTTTTCATTTTAAAATTGTTCTCGTAATAATCTGATTGTAAATAAATGTTTAAAAATAATTAAATCGCGCTAATTAAAGTAGTAGGAATGTTTAAAGTTGAAATTGGCACTAAAGGGCTGGTAATTGGCTCATCCACCCTACAAAGCGTGAATATAAAATTTTACTGCATTTATTCTACTCTCGTGCTTCTTCTGCCATACCCAACTTTCACTACCATACGTTAAAGTAAATGTAAGTAAATACGGTCGTTAAGGAGTATGTTAGGGCTGAATCTGAATGACAGGGTGAAAAATTGTGTGATAAGAGAAGAGTGTGGTTTGCAAGATGATGTTGTGACCAGGATTAAGAAAGGAATGCTTCGGTGGTTTGGTCATGTGGAAAGAATGGATGAGGAAAGAGTGACAAAGAAAATTTATGTTGCAGAAGTGAATGGCAGAGTCGGAAAGGGACGTCCTAGGCGAAAATTTATCGACCAAATTGGCGATTTATTGAAAAAGGGCCAAATTAGGAGTACCCTTAACCGACGAGCATGCATGTGTGTATAGGTGTATGGATGTGAAGGAGGCGAGAGAGGTGTGTCAGGATCGTGCCAAATGGAAGTCTGTAGTCTCTGCCTACCCCTCTGGGTGACAGGCGTGAGTGTTTATGTTATGTTTATGTTTATAAAATTTTAATCAGATGCGTGTAATCACTCTAGGAGCTTGTAGCAAACTAAACTCGTGGCCAACGTGTGGACGCGGCGACCAAACTCTGCCAACAATCCTTTGATCTTTTGTAAAAAACCGACACCACACGGATCTCGCACCAACTTGCGGGCCATCCAATTCCAATACATACCAATGAAGCCCAAACACCCCGTCTACATGTTGGCCAATGCTATTGGCCACTACATTCGCCACTGTGTTGGCCAACTTGTAGAGGGGCCGTTAGCCGTATAGCACGAGATGTGGGCGCGTGAGCGTCGCACCTGGTGCGCGCCGGCGTCCGCCACTAAGCCGCGGCCGCCGCCGCGGTGCCACCGTCCCCTCCACATCACAGCCCAGCCGCTTCGGAGCCAACAATTATTGAATCGTTAGCGTGTTAAGCTTGTTTTAAATCAATGATTTGCCCCGGCTTCGTCGTAATAGTAGGTAATATCTATTAATGTATATTTTTTGGATAAAATATTGACTAGATCCCTCCTCGCTCTCCAACTGTTAGTAAACTTTCATTGCAATCGATTCAGCTGCTCTGAAGATTAGCCCGAACAAACAGACAAATTAAGAAAAAACAGAGAGAGAGAAGCATACAATTTTTTTAATCTTTACTTATGTCTTAATAGTCTAAATTTTATAAGCGACTGCCTCGTTGGTATAGTAACAGTAAATTTAAAAAATATTGATTTTTTTAATCTTGAAGCTCTTTATTGGCATATCTCTAGTATAAATGATAGTTATTTGAACTGAAATATTGTTATTTTTATTAATTTAGTACCCGGTTGACCGAGCTTTGCTCGGTATTTTTCGCTCGGTTTTTTTTAATTCGTGTGTTTTGAAAATTATATTTAGCACCTGACTCAACTTCTTCACCAAAAGCAATGGAAAGTTTTGATGTCAATTTTAGTAATTTTAGAAGACTCCTACTTTTTATTATAATAGATTCAGAACGTATCGGTGGTAGATATAGATAATAATGTAAACATATATTACACAAACTTGCTCTAGTGTCATTATCCATGGACAAAACGGAGATCTTTTCAATATTCTTTTCTGGACACGATAATAAAACGTAGTAACTATAAACTCGTTTAACGACACACAATACCCTTTTTAAATCCATTTAATATTCTTTTTATTAAACAACTGCCAGTTTTAGGAGGTCTTTAGCTTAAAACTTACCGATTATATTATTCAAACATTATATTATATATATGTATATGTATATTTGTATATATATATATATATATATATATATATATATATATATATATATCATTCATTTGGATATTTATTTACGAAGTTTATAAGCGTGTATATATATCAGTATATTGATACTATATGTGTGTATATTTAAATGTAATGTGTATGTATGTAATTTGCATATATGTATATTTTAATGTATAAGCACTTATTTACGTATAATGGTCGCACCTGCCAACAATTATCCTTGCCACCCAGGGTTGACTGGCAGAGAATGCCACATGGCATTAAGTCCGCCCTATGTACCCTTTAGCTTAAGGTGTTACGTGTAAGTTTATAAATAAAATAAATAAATAACATATAACATAAACACTCACGCCTGTCACCCAGAGGGGTAGGCAGAGACTACGGACTTCCATTTGGCACGATCCTGACATACCTCTTTCGCCTCCTTTACATCCATATATCTACGCATACATGCTCGTCGGTTAAGGGTACTTCTAACGTGGCCCATTTTCAAAATATCGCCAATTTGGTCGATAAACTTTTTTCTAGGGCGTCCCTTTCCGACTCGGCCATTCACATCTGCCATATAAATTTGCTTTGTCACTCTTTCCTCATTCATTCTTTCTACGTGACCAAACCACCGAAGCATTCTTTAATAAAATAAATAAATAAAATAAATTATATACTCTTTGGTATAGCTGTCGAAACTATTCTCATTTGAATATAATTTTAGCATTCCTTAAACTTTATTGTAAGGACCATGAAATGTGTTCATTCTCTTTTTCTAATTTTAAATGCAATCTCGTCCATTATGAACTAAGCTGGCTTTGAGTGCCGCTTGTAAGCTTGAGAACTTATGACAGCGTAGCGGAAAATCTCTTAACTCACTTTAAATAGTATTTTCAACTTACAAAACTTCATCGAAATAATGTTTAATATTAATGTATGTATGTCATATTAAAACAATTTTTAAACACTAAATACTTTATTCTTATTATTAAGGCGTATTAGCCGACAAAAAAGGAGGAGCTGCTCAATCATACAGTTATTTTTTGGGTGTATATTACGCGTTGACTGTCTCGTTGGTCTAGTGGCCTTCAACGCAGTTGCTGATCAAGAGGTCTCGGGTTCGAATCCCGGGTCGGACCAAAATCAGTTATTGGGTTTTTCTGTCAAGAAATTTTCAGTAGCAGTCTGAAGTTAGGAAGTTCCACTACCAGGCTGTGCGGTTTTTCACCTCCATGCCTCGGATAGCACGTAAAGTCGTTGGTCCTGCGCCTGATCTCTCTCCGGTCGTATCGGATTACTATTCCAAAGGACTAAAAGAGTGAGGGAATTGAGAGTGCAGCTGTGCGTAAGCGTACACTCGTGCACTATACATATACCTGTCGTGCGAAAATGGCTAGTCTTCGTTATATATGGAGATCATTATTATCATGTTATGCGATGTGTTCGTCAATTGTGAACATTTTTTGTGATTATTTTTATCATACTTCAGAGGTGGATATAAAATCTACTCTTAGGGGTTGGAAACAGGGTAAATAAAGATTTGTGTTAATATACAGACGATATTCTACTTCAGAACTTGAGCTTGTGCTATTCATTAAACCACTCAAAACGGTCAAACAATTACACTTCGGTTGGTGGCTTTGCTCCGTAAACTTGGGGGTTACTTGGCAGACGGATTGAATTACTTTATGTTGTTATCAAGAGTATGCTACTGCCTATCTCTTGTTTTATTTCCCTCTTGCGTCTCTTATCACACGTATAGGAAGATATGTGATAGTGTGTTAGTAACAGTATTAATATTTTAGGTGTGGTATTTGCAGCTGCGTCTGCATGAGCCATGTTAGTTAATTAGTCTTACCTACTTACTCGTAGTATCATAAAATGCAACATGATTTTAGCTGCAAATTTTTATTTTTTATCTTTATATATATATATATATATATATATATATATATATATATATATATATATATATATATATATATATATATATATATATATATATATAATATATAGTTATTTTGTCAATGGCAGAACTCCTCCTAACCGGCTAGAGTACTGTTGTAAGTGGTTTGCTTTTATCATGAGATCACGTTTGGCAGACAGATTTGTACCTACAAGAAGTTTCGCACCTTGAAAGCTGCTACACGATGCCGGTCTAATTATTATTTTACGTCCCCTGTAAATTAGATGAAACAGTTGTAGTTGTAATAATAGTAGTGTTTATTGTTATGCATTCGTCCGTACATAACTCACCGGAGGGCGTGCTAAAAACCATATTCGTGGATATCACCACGAATTCATGCTAAGTGTAGTTATTTTATACCAAACCCACACACATAAAGCTTATGATTGCTTTGCTTTCATTTTATTTTAGGATTTAGTTTTTTTCTAACTTTGTAGTTATAAGTTAATTAGTCTGCAATTTATTTTGTAACATATGTATTGGTGTTTTTCTTTTAATATATAAATTTTACACAGGATGAAGTGAGGTATTGGATTATCTTTCGACTACCACACAATATATTTTTATTACATTCACATTGTCGAGCCGTGCTGCAGATATATTATGCTGGTATCACGAATAAGTACCAAGCTCTCACAGAATACTAGCAAAAAAAAGTTAACCTTTTTCACTGGATATAAGTCATTCCGTCTTTTCATTAGAGGAGACAATGCAACTGCTTTTTGTTTCTTAACCGGGGACAAAATATAGATTTTCATAGATAATTTATCATCATTATTACAACGCTTCACAATTCTGCTTATGAACATAGGCCTCCTCCAAGGAATGTCACAAAGCACGGTCCTGAGCCACCTGCATCCATCGATTTACTGCATGTCTTACCAGTACGTCACTCCATCAAGTAGAGTGGTCTATCATTACTAGAGAACCTTTTTTCCATCGTTTGTCGGTTCATCGATCTACATGTAGCAAGTCTAGACCTGATCTAGATATGATATGAGCTAATTACCGATAAGTACATGGAATCTAATTATAAAATTAAACAGTACTCACAGTAAGATTTTCTCCTGAATACCGTAAATACTCAGATACAAAACAATTATATAAGCTTCACAAACATTTATTTTGTGCGGGATTCGAACCCGCGGCTCTACAGCACCGCGACTAAAGCTAAGTCACTGCGCTATAGAGCATACTATAATTCAGTCCCGTGCAGATGGCTAGTCTCCATTGAGGCCGGCCGCCGTGCCCGAAAATTGGTCTGGAAGATATTTTTTATCTGTATTTATCTCATGACCCTTTGTGTATTAGCATTTAGTAGTGATTTAATAGGATTTTCTCGAGATTTTTTCATCGCGATTTATGCAAATGTCTGTTTTCAGACTTTTGAGCACAAATAAGTGCTGATTAACCGCCGCAAGGGCTGCGCAAAACGCGAAGATAGATAAAATAACGACGGCACCAAAGAAAGCCAAACATTTACCTTGATTCAACTTCAGATAGCATTTTCACTTCAAGAATCGCAATTATATTAAAATCCATTTATATTCACAGCTCGAACAGCAGTTGTTTAAGTAAGGAACGTCTACTGCAGTGAGTTGTTTTAGTTAAAAAGACTAGTAAATAATCTACTTCTTATAAACTAAGTAGACAAAACCCAGTTTAAAACATATATAGTATAGTTAACATACAAACTACTGTAGATTTTATACGTGGTAGCGCCAAGCTGCAGCTATATTAAGGTTGTAGCACGAAAGGTTCTGCTCGTCTGGAAAAGAACCACGCTCTCACAGAATACCAGCGTAAAATAGCAGCTAGATGCTGCTGTGTTTCGTATGGTGAGTGTAGAGAACCGAAGACCTGTTTTACTGGAATCGAGGCATTTTATCTTAGTCCTCAGGGGCGACAACGCATCTGCATTTTGATTCTTAATCGAGGTTCAAATATAGATGTCTATGGGCCACAGCATCCACTTACCATCAGGTGGACTGTGTGCTCGTTTGTCACCCTAATTCTATAAAAAAAGTTAGCACCTGATAGTAAGATGTTACTGAAACCCATGGTCACCTGCAGCCAATTTAAAACGAAGAAAGCTACAGACGCGTTGTCACCTCTAAGGACTAAGATGGCATGAGTTTATAATGGCTCGCTATATACTTCAGACAAGAACACTACTATTTGCCGGCAGCACTAGGTAAGAAGGTGTACCTACACAGACATACGCCAGGATAGACAATGAGTACTACTACCTAGTGGTACGTAGCGACCAGTTAGTACTCTGAGTGTGTAGTGTTGAAATATACTCTATCCCATATCGTCCCGTGGGTGTCCTAAGAGGCGACAGTGAGAAACTGAAACAGAAGATAGGCTGCAACATCTTCAGGGTAACTACTCAAAATAATAAAAAACTGCGGTTGTCAACCCGCAGTAAAGCGTGGCAATAATGGCAAAATATAACCTCTGACTGTAATAGATAGATTTAATAGTTAGGCATTTCGAAAAATCGTCGATGTGCAACAAAAATGAGGTAGTCTCAACAGCATTCTGAAGATATTATTTTACTACGCGTAAGATGTTAAGAGTAAAAAATAATGTTAGTGTACCTGATCCACAGATTGGTATTTTTGTAAACCAGAACAGATTTTTTTAATTCAACGTAGAGCATAAATAATAATCATTGAAAGTCACTTTTACTTTGAACTAACTTTTATTTTACTTATACTACTAAATATACTTATACTACTATACTTGAAATTTTGAACTTAACTTAGAAATAAACTAAAAGCAACTAAAAGCAATTGCCTAGTAGTTTTCACCGGCGTTATAAGTTAAAATAGTGCGTTGTTCAATAATAATTAATAGTATAAAACAAATTTGTAGGCATATTCAGCACTTCATTTCAAATTGACGGAAAATCCTTTTAGTGGTTTCAGCAAAATATAATGCAAAGACATACAAACGTGGTGTGGAGACTATTTTTTACATATAGTGATTGATTAGTGAACATGTCCCAAACAATATGAATTCATTAAAGAAATATGATTAAAGCCAAGACGAATAAGGAATAATATGTCCATTTATAATATTACCTACCCACGCTATATATTAGGAAATATGTTTTAAACTGGTTGTGTAAGGATAAAAACCACAAAGTAAAATACCACTGAATTTATTATTATCAGTCATTTACAAAGTTGTCTCTTAGTACAATAGATAGACAGGCACGGTGTCAAGAAATCATTTTAACATGTTTTGATTGATTAATATAAAAATACTTAAGATTCTAAACACTAATAAGTAAACAACAAGTTAATGTTTTGAACTGGTTATGTTTGGATTTAAAAAACGACGTGTAATATTACTGTACGGTACAAACAGACAGGTTTGGTGTGAGAACTTTGTTTAATATGTATTGATTTAGGTTACCATACATCCCAAATACCATTTAAGTCTACTAATTTTAACGGTGAATTTTAAACTGATTGCGTAAGGATGAAAAATCTATATTTAATATTGACTGCCTCGTTGGTCTTGTGGTTGTATAGTGGTGCGATGGCTGATCATGAAGTCCCCAGGACTCCCGGATTCGAATTCCAGGTCAGGCCGAAAAAATCAATTATTGAGTTTTTCCGTCAAGAATTTTTTAGTAGCTGCCCGGATTCAGAAAGTTGGCGTTGTTGCAACCCTCGTGCAACACACAGCACTTAAAGCTGTTGTTCCTGCGCCTGATCTCTGTCCGGTTTTCTCGGTTTACCGCCCCATCGGATTATGAGGGTGGGGGAATAGAGAGTGCACCTGTGCTTGCGCATACACTTGGGCACTATAATCCTGTGCTGTGCCGTTGGCTAGTATCCGTTGAGGCTTGCCGCCGTGACCGAAATTTTGGTCTGAAAGATTACTATTATTCATAGTTATTAATCATTATCATAAAACAGCACAAACAGGCGCAGTGTGTGAAACTTTGTTTTAAAATGCGTTGACGGATTAATAATCATACCCAAAAACACCATAAAAGTGAAAATGCCTGGTTAGTAACATGTTTATCTATATTATTACACATTGATAAATGGTAAGAAAGTAAGATGTTTCAAACAAGTTGTTTAATGACAAAAAAACAGTACATGTATAACAGTGCGTTTGGCAGAAAAAAACGCTAGCAAGCGCTTGTAAGCAAAATGGCGATCGTAAGCGGTAAGCACTGTCAAATCGTAAGTAGCTTTTTTCCTCCAGGACACGATGTTAGTTTTAACCGGGGAGCCTAACCTAATTTAAACATATGTTTGTAAAGTATTCTTATTAAAAACGTACCAATCATGAATTTTTAATAATATGTATATTGTTATTTATGTCATTATATTACTTAAAACTAAAATATTGCACAAAACAACTTACAAACTCTACTTCAAAACAAACAAATAAAATAAGCAAAATGGCGGATTGTGTCAGCGCTACTAAAGTAGCAATCGTGTCCCGGCCGAAAACTATTTCAGCGCTTTTTTTTTGCCAAACGCACCCTATGTAATTGTATTTATTATCGTTAATTATCAACAGTGTGGGGACTATATAAATTCCAAACATCATTAACACCAAAATAATTTGCCGATTACATGTCTATTTATGATTTTGTTATGAATCCAAAGGATATTTTCAACGATAAGAGATATGAGATAGGACTGAATATATGGATATGAATATTTTTTTATCATTTTGTTTCTGCTTCGGACAGCCCTGTAAGCTTTCAGCTCGCAGGGCATACATATTTATTCAAAGCGATCAACCTGAAAAAAGTTTATGTAATGTAAATGTGTAGTATATACTAAATAACAATTCTTATCAATATATAATTTTTTTCTATACCTATTGCGATATAATTAGCGTGTGGGGACCATGTTTATGTATGTACAAAGATAATTTAGTATTTTACATTTTTATTTAATTTACATATCATTTAAGCTTAAAAATATGACCATTTATGATATTGTTAGAAGACAGACAACATTTTCAATTAAAAGTGATAAGAATGTTATCTACAATGTTCGTAAATTGTATTTCCATATTCCTTTTATAATTTTGTTATCTCCAGTTAACCAAATAAAGAAGTTGTTATAATGGTTTTGCAAACAACACTATTTAATTAAGTTCATGTTAATAGACTTTTTATTTTCACTGATTTCATTTAGGATAGAAAAATATTTAAAGTACTTTTTAGTTGATGACAAAATAATATCCCTTTTCGCATAAATAACAACACAGCTTTTTTGGTGTGCTTTTAAAATTGAAAAACCACATAGAGTGCAAAAATTTCTGTACCCATATATTTTTCTGTAATGATTAGTATAAATAAGTACTTTCTTGCAATTTTATTACGCAGCTTTGATAACTGGATTTACTGGAACTGGATTTATCTGAAAACAAGTAATAGGTAGAGTATAACACAAAAGTAAAAAGATATGAAGTTTTTTGCATATCTTAAGACAAAATTGATTAAAAGTATTCACCTTGTGAGAAATCCACATACAAGTTGCTGCTGGGCACATCTGCAGTTTCTCGGAAAGCGCTCATTGCGTCATAATAAACTGATTATTTGGAGCGTATGCTTTCGTACATAATTACCTTAATATTTGTAATGAGCTGTTCTTGCAGATCCCATTTCATAAAATCAAAAATAAATACGAGAAAACAGAAAAAAAACCGCCACGTTGTTAAAAAACAACAGACAACAGAAATAATTATAGATAATGGTGTTGTTCTACGATAATAAATGAGTAAAGATACGGGACACGATAAAATAATCGATTCCTGGTAGGTATCGATATTGATTTGTAAAAGATTGCATAAGTTCCTATATTATGTTAAGACTCAATACTTTCATTTATTTTCCACAATTTTTATATGACTGTAAAAATATTTATATCAATTTATCGTGTAAATACTCCAGATATATAACTTAAATAAAATTATTCTGGTTATATGTATTTATCCAATAAGAGAATCCATATCACTATTTGTACCGTCGGTATCGTAAGAGTTGACTATAGTTAATAACAGAAAGGTGTTTTAGATATTGTGACATTTCCCATAGGCGACTATTTCAATAGATAGCAGTATCACCAATTCCTTTACGTCACATTTAAAATTCCTAGACCGACGACGGTGTGAGATTTCTTGTTTTCTTTATAATTAAATTCAAAGTCTTTTTATATTTTAACAGCTTATAGATAAATTCTAAGTTATAAATAATTCATAAGCAAATTCTGTCTACAACAGGAGAGTCCCATGACTTTTACGAGCAGATGACGAAGAATTAGGCTTGGATTCTCTTGCCCGACCTTTGGGAGGTAAATAATAAAGAAATAAAGTTCGGGCTAACTGGAATCCCATAAATAAATTGTTGTTTAATACATGTTATTACGAAATTTATTGGAAATACACAAGACAGCGTCTCAGTGGTTGCTCTTTAATTCTTTGGACATTTAAACTATCTTTTTAATTTCGATAACAAACGTTAATCTCTACACTTTCCTAACAAAGCTAAAATCTGTCATATTATATTTCACCTCAGTTCTAAATGGCGCCATTCTGTAGGCAGAAAAAGTTGGGGTCGTTATTATAAATATTACTTGTAAACTTATATAAACAGGTCTCAATCATTCTAGACTGATGATTATTAATAACACACCTACGTGCAACTAATGAACTGGGAGTTCACCTGATTGTAACTGGCTTCAAACAAATTTCTTTAATTTTATATGATACTGGTGTCACGTACAATATCGATATTATGTTTCGGTAACATATTTTTATTTTTTATTATTAGGATTTACTACGTGTCATTTTATGATCATTACTTTAACATGATGTTATACAATATTAGCTAACACCTTTATAAAATATTATTAAAACTAAGTTTTCAATGACACTTCTCTTTACTTACTAAAAATTTCTAATGTACCGCATAAAAGTAAAATATTTTTTTAAGTTTTCATAAAAACTGCAAAATTGCTTCGTTACACGCTTTTTTTTTCATTAAACCGGAACATGTTTATCAATACATTCCAATCTTGGTAGGATTTTATTATTATGTTAGACTTTCAAATAATATTTATTCCTTTACTGTATGTACCTAATTATTTTTTCTTTTTTTATTGTAATACCAATAATAAACATTACCGTTAGTAGTGGGCTCAAAAATGATAAAATTGGATTAATACGATATGTAGCGTTCGCATAAATATATGAAATGGTTATGTACCTACAATTTTCCATAATTTAATTATTTTTTACTCTTAACGTTGCTGCTTAAAATATTTATTATCAGATCATTCATGGAATGCATCTTCCTAATGTTATAGATGGATGATCTTCCTAATGAAATTGCGGCTGTAGAAATTGTTAAAAGAAACTGTCTGAAGGAGGCACGATGTTATGGTCTCTAAAAAGATTCGTTACTGTAAAAGCTCACATTAGATAGACTTTTTATATTTTTCATAATATATCCCGCACTTTTATAATATTATCTGAAAATAATAGAAAAAAATTATATTACATTTATTTAGTCCAAGACTTTGTTAACAATAAAGTAATACCAGCAAGACTTTCAAAGAAAAGCTTTAAAAAACCAACAATTCTAATTTAGTTATCAATATATAGTTTTGATATTTAAAACCTATTAAAGCCTATTTTTTAAAGAATAAGGGAGACAAACGAGCACACGGTCCACCTGATGGTAACTGCAAACTGTGGCTCATATACATCTACATTTATCCTCGATTAAGGATCAAACTGCAGATGCATTGTTACCCCTGAGGACTATGATGGAATGTCTCGTTTCCAGTAAAAGGGTCTCCAGTTCTCTACACTCACCATACGAAACACAGAAGTATTAAGCTGCTATTTAACGCTGATATTCTGTGAGAGCGTGGTCCTTTTCAGGTCGAGCCGACAAATTCGTTAAACAACATACCACATTAGTGACTAGTAGTGATAATTATTTTAAAATTAAATTAGTATTATTCTTTTAATATTGGAGGGACAAACGCGTAATAAAATATAATTTTATATTGTATGCTAAATAATGGCCGCTTCTTATTTAGGAAAAGTTACAAGTAAAATTAAGTAAAAAAAACTCTTTTCGTTTTAATATTCTGAGCAAAACGTGACCATCATTGGGAAACAAGACACGAAAATATTAAATAACACGTAGGTATACAGTTTTCTTACTAAACGAGTTTTACGTTCGTTTAAAGTGAGATCATCTATTGGAGTTAGAAAATATCGGACGTTTTTTATCCCTATACTTATTATATACAGACTAGATAGGAACTTCGCGCGGCTTAGCACGCGTGGTCTGTAAATTGTAACACTTTAGAATTCTCGTGAAAGTTAAATAAATTGAAAGAGGGGCAAAAACGAGAACCTCGTGAGGAATGTTATTCTGATTTCTTGAACATAAAATGCTAGCTTTATATACTTCTGTAAAACTAAAAGCGGCTTGACTATTCCATAGTTTCAATTTAAGTTAATCTCCAAAAGTAACTACAAAAGTTCCATCTATATTGTTTATGTTTTGTGCTGTTTACACAACAAATTATTTTCTTTAAAATTTTGACATATTATTATAGTAAAATCATCAAAGTCTAGGTAATTCTAGTGAGTACCTTAATAATTTATATCCGCTCAACAGTATCTTTCAAGATGGCGTCATTCCTTATATATTGCAACCATTTCGGCTTGTATTTAAATATATGGTTACTCGTATAATGTTATGGTTAATACAAAGAAGTATAATATACATGTTTTTTTAATCTAAATTTATATATTTATATAATATTTGTGCTAAAAGCTAAGTATAATAGTAATTTCAAGTAATAAAAAAAAATAGCGGGAGTTGAATCGCCGCAATGGATGACAGTTACTGACAATAGATATTTGACACATAGCCGGGATGGACGTGAAACTGGTTTCATCATGTACTGGTTTTATATCTTACTAGTGGTTCATAGACATCTACATTTATCCTCGAATAAAAACCATACTGCAGATGTGTTGTTTGAGTCCCTGACTCCTGAGGGTAGGTAACACATCCCAACTATCTCTATCGCTAAGTAGCAGTGTTGCCACAGCTGTGTTCCAGTCTCAAGCGTATAGAGAGCCAGCATATTTACAGGCTTCGAGACTTTCACCTTGGTCCTCGCGTGTGACAGCGCATCTGTAACCTTCTTTGTTTGAAGTCGGTTGCAGGTGTTCATGGGCTGCAGCAATCACTTACCTTCAAGGGGAATGTGAGCTCATTCGTCACTATAACTTTATAAAAATATCTGGGCACAGTAACAAAATGATAATATTCCTATCAATTTCTACCCGTCCACCTGCTAATTACTATTGATAGATTTGTTTATCAACTTTGCAAAATTAATTTCATTCTTCTGATTACAAATTTCTTTTGTAACGCAAGCTGTTGTTGATTCTGTTTAAAACTTGACAACGAACACTTAACGGGGATATATTATCGAAGTTTACTCGCGGGTACCGAGCTTGTAAAGTGAAACATAACATTTTAATTAAATTAAGTTTATTATGAACTGTAACACCCTTAGGTGGATTATCCCTTATGTTGTGGGGGCATTTTACGAGGATGAAAATAAGTTGACTGCATAAATAACTCATGGACAAACGCTCACTCTGAAAAAATATTTAAAGTTCATACAACTTGTTTACAAAAGCATGGCAAATGAATTGACAGTCATTTTGACGGTAAGTGGCAACTTCAGTTCATGAATGCCTGCAGTCAACTGCAAAGAAAGAAGGCTACACATGCACTATCATCTCAGATAACAATGATGTAAGGTAATTTAAAAAAATGTCTCATAGCCTGTAACAATACTAGTTCGCTATAGAGCCTTTTCAGAGAGTAACACCAATCAGTAAGCAAATATATACGTTTACAACATTATCACTTTTACCTTTTGTTAATTTAAAAGATAAAGTTTTTATTTTTTATTTTAATTAATTCATAGTTGTTTGATTCCCATACAAATATTTCTGTATCATGTTCTCCTGTATATTCTTGTTTTAATTAAATTTTAGTTTGTAATCGGTCCACAGTTTCAATAAACCTTACGGCAGAGTAGCCCTTAGCAGCTATAACGGTTTAATAAACAAGTTTTATGCTTTAGATATGGTTATAATACCATAATATAAAATAATAATTATGTGCGTATTATTTTAATTTCGATAGTTTTTAATTTAATTATTTATTTAGTTCAAATTTTTTACTACCTAAAATTTATTTCAAATTAGTGGTATTTATTGATAGTTCAATTTCATAATACGTTAATCTAAAAGCAAACAAAAAAAAATGTAAAATATCTGTGGCATAAGCTTCATTTCCGTTCACCTGATATACCCTATTTTTACCAGACGTAAAAGATCTTCCTGTATATACAGATTACATTTAGGGTTTCAAACGTTGCAGTTCATGTAATATAAAAATCCATTATCCAATACAGTCTATAAGACTCCACTGAACATAGGTCTGCCTTATAGAGGAAATTTGCCATAGCTGTTACTCTCGGCAGATTTGTTGACGAGTTGATGAGTTTTTATCTGAAAGATATTGCCGCCCATCTTCTGCTTCAGTTTATAATATGGGTTAGTGTTTCGTTTTTAATTGAGGATAAATGTAGATGTCTATGGGCCACAGCATCCATCCATGTGCTCGTTAGCCATCCTTATTCTATATAAAAAATATTACGGTTGTAGCGCGAATGGGTTCGCTCGACTGGAAAAGTATCTCGTTCTAATAATAATAATAAATCATTTTATTTTTCTCTTCACAAAGGTATATAATTTCACATTATTTCTTAAATAATACGATAGTAGATAATTTTGACCTTTGTGAGAGACTGGTGTCCATATTAGGGTAATCCCTGTGTTATAGATACCAGGCCCTCACCCTGACGGATAGCACGTATTACATTTTCAAAAATCCTACAAGAGAAATACAAAATAGGAAATATTTCAACAAGGAAAGATTCTATATGTTTTTTTAAGTTATTTCTTTATGTATAATAGTGTGAATGTGTACGTGTTTGTGTGTGTGTATGTGTGTGTGTGTGTGAGTGTGAGTGTATGTGTGCACTCATTTGTATAGGGTTATGTGTTTTTAGGATAATACTCTCAGTAAATTTTCATCAGCCATATAATCGATATTTAGCAACCACTTCTGTAATTTTTGTTTACATGCATGTTTTGGTAGAGAGTAAATTGACAAAAGTTTATTTATTATAAAGGTAACCTCCCAGGAAGCAAAAATGCTTATGCGAAAATTTTGTCTTTAGAAGCTTACTGGGACAAACTACATATTTCCTTCTTTTGTCAATATTATAGGAGGACTCATACTGTATAAGAGAATGTTGTAGCAGCGTAGTGTGCAATATAAACAGTTTACGAACAGATAAGACATTACAATGTTGATAAAGGTCAGTTGTAGGACAACGAAATGGAAGAGAATTGCTAACTTTTAATAGTGCCCTCTGAGCCCTTTCTAATTGCAATATGGTCGTTTTAGGTGCTCTCATAACACCAGTGTAAAATAACAACCCAATGTTGCTCTGTTTCGTATTGTGTCTACACTCAATATCGGGATCTTTTCTAATGGAAACAAGACATTCCATCTTTATCCTCAGGGGTGACAACACATCTGCATTTATTTCTTAATCGAGGATAGACTTAAATGTCTATAGGACACAGGAACCCCTTACTATCACGTGGACTGTGTGCTTGTTTTTCACCCTTAAACTATAAAAAAATGTTTATACCAAAAAAAAAATAATTTAAAAAAATAAAACCTTTTCAACCAAATATTACCTACTTAATACAAAATCCCTTGAAATGATATCTTTAGAATGTCATTAGTATGCAAAACAAACGCCGTTGCGATCTTGATCAACACTTACAAGGATCAGTGTTATGAATAATTAATAAACGGGTGCCTACGTTTATGCTGCTGTCTGTTTTAATTATATGAACATTGTTGCTAATTTGCTGAACCATTACACATATATACAATCAGATACATATTTATTTATTTAAATAAAGTTAAAGGCTATAGAATCTGTAAATTAAGTTTAAAACTACTTTTACGGATTTTATCGCGTTTATTTTTACTTTTTATTTTTAATTCCCGGCGTTTCGGGCACTTTCCAGCACCCATGGTCACGGGGGACTGAGATGACTGACGTCCCAATGTCATTGTTAAACCCGGAGTACCTTCAGCTTTTTTAATTATTGTTTATGGTCCGATCTATGCAAAATGAACTGACTATGTCCTGAGGTCTTGCAGTGGTATGCTTGGGTTTAGTTTTAATTTTATTGATTATAGGATCCCAAGCAGGTGGTAGTACCCAGCCTCCTTCTCTATTGAAATTAGGATGTTTTTTAATTTCAATAGCCTCACGTATCATCCTTGGTAGGAATCGGTGTTCTTTCGCGAGGATTTGTGGTCTATCAAATCTGATGTAATGGTTGGGGCCGTCTAGGATACGATCACAAACTGCATCAGCTGCCTGCTGTACTACCATATGTCAGAGGTGTCACAGACAAGATTGGCTATATCTTGAAGCGGGCTTCTATTAGAACATTCTACAAGCCGCTGAAGAAGATTAGTCAGTTCCTACCATCCGTCAAGTGTCATATTCCTCTACAAGATGCGGGAGTGTACAAGCTTGATTGTGAATGTGGTCTCTCTTATATAGGACAAACCAAAAGATCAATTAGGACCCGCGTAAAAGAACATACAGCTGATGTGAAGCATCAACGTTCCGGGAAGTTTGCAGTTTGTGATCATATCCTAGACGGCCCCAACCATTACATCAGATTTGATAGACCACAAATCCTCGCGAAAGAACACCGATTCCTACCAAGGATGATACGTGAGGCTATTGAAATTAAAAAAACATCCTAATTTCAATAGAGAAGGAGGCTGGGTACTACCACCTGCTTGGGATCCTATAATCAATAAAATTAAAACTAAACCCAAGCATACCACTGCAAGACCTCAGGACATAGTCAGTTCATTTTGCATAGATCGGACCATAAACAATAATTAAAAAAGCTGAAGGTACTCCGGGTTTAACAATGACATTGGGACGTCAGTCATCTCAGTCCCCCGTGACCATGGGTGCTGGAAAGCGCCCGAAACGTCGGGAATTAAAAATAAAAAGTAAAAATAAACGCGATAAAATCCGTAAAAGTAGTTTTAATCATGTGTAGTGTTCGCCTAAATATAAGAAATCATTAAATTAAGTTTAATTTAATGCCTATATAGTACTCGCATAAATAATATAATAAGTAATTTTTTTTTATTGAATAGGCTGACAAACGAGCACACAGTCCACCTGATGGTAAGTGGTTGCTGCGGCCCATAGACATCTACATCTATCTTCCATTACAAATCAAAATTCAGATGCGTTGTCACCCGTGAGGACTGAGATGGAATGCCTCATTTCCAGTAAAAAGGGTCTCCGGTTCTCTACACTCACCATACGAAATACAGCAGCATTAAGCTACTATTTCACGCTGGTATTCTGTGAGAGCGTGGTCCTTCCCCGGTCGAGCCGACCCATTCGTGCTACAACTATACTACTAATATAACTGCAGCATGGCTCTACCACGTAAAAAGTAATTACTAGATGGTAAAAGTCAACATTTTCCGCCCAGGAGTTCGCCTGAATAGGTCATCCCTTAAGTACTTCTGCTGAGTATCGGTTTGAAAGGTGTAGAGCCAGTATGACTACAGGCTATAAGGCAGCCCATCTGAGTCCTCAGTGGAGATATTGTACCTGTAGGTTTCTTTTAATAATGTTAGATGCAGGTGTCGATGAAGTGCCGTAGTTACTTCTCACTACAAATTTTTAAGAGAGAATTTTTTAAAGCTACTTTTACTATATAAAATGCAAACATCATTAATGTAGTCAAAGTCAAATAAATTCGCATTATTAAAGATAACTCAAAAACTATTGTTCAGATCTTGATGAATTTTTTATGGGACCACATGGAAAACAACAGCTTTCGGTTTACCTACGAAAAAAAAACCTATGAAAACTCTGAGGTAACACACGAAAAACATGGAGCCGAATTGTGTATCTTCCCCTTTTTTTGAAGTCGGTTAAAAATAATATATGCTGACTTCAAAGATTTAAATATGGTGTGGCAAAGGGTACCAAATGATGGTGTTGACTATATTTGCAGTTTGATTTTCAGATCGTTGTCGTACCCACCTACTACGTCCAGCGACGAGTTTCGAACTTCTCAGGTTTGATTCCAACGACGCACTCCGAGTTGTGGACACTATAACTTTGAGACAGTTCATGGACGTACATTTATGTTTATGATAACTTAAACATTAAGACGATATATCGTATGTACAGCGTGTAGGCAAACTGATTGTCTATCTGCTGGTGACTGACGTGCAGGCTTGGCCTGAACCGCGTGCTGGTAGCGAATGAAGTAGGGCTTAGCGGAACTCTGATTTATCAATAAGATTGACATTAGTAATAGTAGTAGTAGTATAGTAGTAAATTCTAAGTACTAAAATATTTTTTTATTTAAACTATTTTTTGATACCTTTGAGTGGGCTAAGCAAAATCAGAAACTCTGGTATTATCGTGTCTAGTTAAAAACATAAGGTTCAACATAAGTTACCCGTTACCGTTGCAGCCTATTGAAGTCCACTGCCGAACACATGCCTCCCCCATAATTTGCCTCATAGGAGGGACATTTGCCATATTTGTTACGCTTGGCAAGCAGGTTGGCAATTGCAGTTTTTTATCATATTAAGTTGTTATAAGGCAAATGTCTGATGTCTATCTCCTGCTTCAGATTCCCTCAGTCGCCTTTAACTACATCCACGAGACTATGTGAGGTAATGAATATTCTTGCTAATACACGATCTACACAATTCCTGTAGTATTTGTTCCCAAATTTTAAAACGCATTCTTTACACAAGATTCTTAGTGGCTTCTTCTTTTTCACACCTCTTTGAATATTTTAATTATTTTAGCGTATTATCCTCCCATTATAGATACTTCTTCCTTCCCAATGGCAATGTTGGAATATTCCAGTCGTTTGAAATGAATCTGTTGGGTTTTACTTTGTTCACTCTCAGCTGATGGAGTGTTCTAGGGTTAATGCATCGAGTCTTATTTAGATTCAGGCAACTTAATCTCTAGAAACAATCCGAAAAAATTTTGTTCCTGTTCTGTCTACAAAGTTACAAAAACTCACGACAACACGCTACGTGACGTAAACATTCCCGGCACCATATTAGATCACCATATTATGGCACCGAAATAATATGCGTGGTAAAGACACGCTGCAGTCTGCGTAGTACGATTGTAGTATCAATATACTGCAGCATATTACAATTGTAGCATCAATATATCGCCTTAATCGGGGAAGGATGCTTTCACAGAATCCCAGCGTAAAACTGCAGCTTAATGCTGCTGTGTTTCGTATGATGAATGTAGAGCGAAATGAGTTTTCCATCTTAGTCCTCAGAAATGACAAAGCATTTGCAATTTAATTTTGAATCGAATATGTAGATAACCAAGAACCACAGCATACACATGCCATCACAGAATCACGTGGATTGTGTGCTCGTTTGTCACCCATACGCAATAAAAAATACATCCAGTGCACTCCTGTTATATACCAAGCGGACATGAAGAATATTAAAAATGCTTATATCTGCAACTCCAAACATTTTTGCAAGTAGTTTATTTTCTTAACGAGCCTCTTCCAAAACTAATCACATACGTCCAGAAGTGAACATTTATAGGCTCTAACAATGACAATAAATTGAAACATTGTAGTTTTGTTAATGCATGCTCAGACATTAAATTACGTTAGCAAGTTGCAAATCCAAACTAAACCAATTTTAACAACTTGTTTACAAATCACAGCAGATGTTGTACCTTTATAGTACAATTCGTTTCGAATTGTATTCTTTTTGCTTACACTGAAATTTATTGTAAAATTTATATTAGTGACTGAACGTTGCAGGTTCCGAATTTTAACACACGAAAAATAAATTATTTTCATTTGCATACCGAATTTTTTTACACTCCCTCACAGACGACCAGCGTAAAATTCTTCTCAGCTCAAGTTTTCTGCATTTTGTATGGTAAGTCTAAATAACAGTAGAACATTTTTACTGGAAACGTGATATTCCATCTAAGTCCTCAGGGGTAATGCGCATCTGCATTTCGATTCTCAATCGAGTATAAATGTAGATGTCTATCGGCCACAGCACGTATTTACCATCGAGTGGAATGTTTGCTGGTTTGTCGCACATATTCTATAAAAATAAATATTCTATAAAGTTTAACTTTCGCAGCGTCTGAATAAAATCCCTCCGCCCTATCGCATTTTCAGCTCATTTCCGATCGCGGCGCCTGTTGCCGGAACAGCCGCGCGACCGCTCCACTTGCTCGGTTTGTTTATATTGCGGGATTACTGCAAGCGCTTTCACACCGTTTGCGCAATAAATACTTTTATTCTGTTATGTAGAGATAATATTGTGTCATTTGAAGTGAAAATTTCTTTCAGCGCGCTCTTTCTAAACAGCGAACGAAATTGACGTCGCGCTCGAAATTGGGTTTACTCGGCTCCACTCGACATCAAGTGCAATCGGCTCTATATTTAGCATATACAAAACTATAATATTCCTTTTTATTTTAATTTGTTTATATAAGAGAAGAGCTGTATTATGGTTGTTCATGGGGGGTATACCTCAATCTCTAAAAACTAGATTGTACAACCAGTGCGTGTTGCCAGTGATGACTTACGGATCTGAGACGTGGTCCTTCACTGCTGGCCGTATGAGTACGCTCAAGGTCGCTCAGCGAGCTATGGAGAGGGCTATGCTCGGAGTTTCTCTACGTGATAGACTCAGAAATGAGGATATCCGCAGTAAAACCAGAGTGACTGACATAGCCCAACGGATTAGTAAGCTGAAGTGGCAATGGGCCGGCCATATAGCTCGAAGAACCGATGACCGATGGGGAAGAAAGGTTCTCGAGTGGCAGCCTCGTACCGGTAGGCGTAGTGTAGGGCGACCCTCCACTAGATGCAGTGACGACCTGGTAAGATATGCAGGAAGTCGATGGATGCAGGTGGCTCAGGACCGTGCTTTGTGGCATTACTTGGGGGAGGCCTATGTTCAGCAGTGGACTTGTGAAGGGCTGTAATGATGATGATGATGATGATGTATTATGGTTGTAGCATCAATGGGTCGGCTCGACCGGGGAAGTACCATGCTCTCACAGAATACCAGCATGAAATAGTAGCTTAATACTGTTGTATTTCGTATGTTGGGTGTAGAGAACCGGAGACCCTTTTTACTGGAAACGAGGATTTCCATCTTAGTCCTCACGGTTGGTAATGCATTTGCATTTTGATTTGTAACCGTGAATAGATTTAGATGTCTATGGGCCGCAGCAACCACTACCATCAGGCGGTCTGTGTGCTCGTTTGTCACCCTATCCTATAAAAAAAAGAAAAAAAGATACATAATGTCATACTAAACGGTATTCCGACTTTCCAAAGATTAAGATATATTTAACTATCATATGTAAACTCTGCTATAAAATACCACCCGATATCTTAACCTCGCTACAGGAGCAATTTCCTGCTAATATCCGCTCTTATCTTTTTGTTATTACAGCGATCTTTTACTGTAAAATTAAAATATTTTACTCTTTTAGCCATACAACAACATTGAACTTTACGCATGGCTTTCTTTGTGCGACGATAGCAGTAACAAGCTGTTCTTTTCCCAGTATTATTCTCTATATATCTTGCAGTGTCTTTTTTCCTTAACTCATGGCTATGGAAGTTAACTTTATGTTGTGCTAATAAATAATACAGAAAGACAGAGACCATTGGGATTCTTTGGAGGAGGCCTTCACCCGAGGAGGGGTTCTTGCAAACCAAATTAGCTTGAAAAAATAATAACTACAATCATAGATAAATAAATACACATAAATAGATATAATCGTAGGTTACATATAAAAAAAAATAAAAAAAATATATTATTAGGTTTAGTAATAAGATAACATTGTTAAATACTCTTTCATTTGTTTGTAAGAAATAAAAAGGCTTTTTATTTATTATTATTATTATTTATTATAATAAATAATACACACGTGAAAGAGAAGAAGAGACTGCCGGAGATAAGCGACATAGTTTAACGGAGACTGAAACTGCTCGCCGTGCTGTTACGTCAGTACGAACCTACAAGTAATCTTCTGGCAAAAAAGGTCTCTAACTCAAGCTCTTTAAGTGGTCAAACTTGCATGATGAGATTTACCAAATGTATTAGCCACTTTATTGAATTATCAAAGATCATACATAATATGTTACTGTGACGTTTATTACTATTATAATCTGTAAAGATTTTTTTTACATAGACACCTAATAGAAAAATTATTTATAAAAATATTTACTAACATTTGCGGTAACTTAGCATCAGCTTGTTATCACATTCCAGAAGTTTTTTATTACAATACTTAAAAGATATATATTTTTAAAGATTTATTAGGTCATGAAGGTCGAAATCCAAATATTTATAAATAAGTAAATACGGCAAAATATGCATTACTTTTGTGATTATAAATTTAAAGAAGAAAATTAATATTACGGACCTTAAAAATAACACCACTTACGGCGTAGGTGCTGTTGTAAAGCTACAGCTACGGCGTAGCTGTTGTGGTAGAGAATGTCTGCAGCATCGTTACATCTATTATCTTGCTCTGCGCATATTGCGTTTTAGGCCTGTGAATTCGTTAATCACTGTAAGATGTACTTCTTACAGTTCTAGATATATTTTGTGTTGCTAAAATAAAATGTAATTCACAAAAAATCGCAATAACCGCAAAAATCGCAGGTGCTCCATACTTCAACAGCTGCGATACGGTGATACCGGCTCCGTTGGCAGGCTCTTACCTTAGAAGACAACTCGAACCACGAGCTCAGCGTTGTGCGATATTAGGTGATGACGCCTCACTATTTCATCACTATGCGGCGAGCGTACGAGTACATGTAAACGGCGTATGTGATGCGGGAGTACTGCGTGAAGCATGCGTTGATTGTGAAAGCGCCCCTCGGGAGAGTTGTGGGCGACAATGTCGCGTATGCACTCGAATAGAGTTACATGATGATTAGTGCGCGTTCACAAGTCACGCAAAGTTAAAATACACAATTCTAACTCCTCCACTACTTAAAATAAGGACAGATAGAAACTTAGCAGCATGTCCATATATTTTACATTTATAGGATTTGGACTGCGAGAGAATGAGATAGAATATACAATATTTCTTATTATGTACGGAGATTATGAATATAATCTGTGAGTAATAAGAATTAAGGACAAATTTGTTGATTAAAAATATTTAATAAATTACAATGATGAAATTGAAAACTTGGAGTCTGTGTAATATGTAGTATAAAACAATTTTTATAATAAAATAAACTAACGATCATCCTAATCCTGATAGTGTACATTTGTGTCATTCTCTCAAAGCTTAGTTTTCTGAAGGTGTCGCTGCCTGCAAACACACATGTTTTGTTTTTACACAAATCTTGTTTCCTTTCATTAAAGAGTGTAATATTCTCTTAATCATAATCTCACATTCTTTTGCACTCTAATCATATTATCGATTCTCGATAATTTAATATCGTTTTTTCGAAAAAACATCTCTACGTGATTAACTCTTAATAAATAAAACTTTATTACTTTTACTAACTATATTTAATCATTATGCTATAGTATTTTATAATATTTTTTTAAACGAGAGGGGGCAAACGGGCATGCAGATCAACTGATAGTGTAATTACAGCCGCCCATTAACAACTGCAACACCAGGGGAATCGCAGGTGCGTTATCGGCCTTTTGATAAAGAGTAAGTTTCTTTTCTAGGAAATCCCTAAGTCGTATCGGCACAGAAAAATCGCTGATGGTAGTCGATTCCACAAGGGAGTTATTTTAGGATGAAAACTTAATATTTACTAACTTAACTCTAAATCACACAATGGTGGACCGCCAATCATCCAGATGGAGAATCAGGTATGGATGGTATCGCGAGTTTTGTCGTGGTGTGAGATGATAAAATTGATTGGCCGGAATTAGTCTGAACAATTCCACTCTCCATAGTAGATGCGAAAAATACGCAAATAGATGCAACATTTCTCTGCAGCACCAATGAATCAAGCCTATCAAAAAGAACTCAATCGCCAATGATTCGAACCGCTCTGCGCTGAATGAGAAGGAGCTGGCACTGAGAAGTCCCAGCTCAGAGATGGGAACAGTGTTCCATGTGAGGCCGAACGAGTGCCTTGTAAAGTTGCAGGTGGTGTGCCGGCATGAAATACTGTCACGCTTTGCGAATCCCGCCCAGTTTTTAGAGGCCAATTTGGCCTTCTTTTCCAATTGAACACGAAACTGCACGTCACTCGATATGTCGACGCCGAGGATTTCAATATGGCTGAGGCACCGAGGGGAGTGTCTTGAAAGGGTTCTTTTCAGCTGTAAATTCGCATACTTTATGTCTTCATGGGATTGAAGTCAACTAGATGTAATCGCCACCAGTCTGAGAATTTCTTCAACAATGCAGCTAAATTATGGTTGTAGCACAAATGGGTCAGCGCGACCGAGGAAGATCCACGCTCTCATAGAATACCAGCGTAAAATATTACTTTAATGCTGCTGTGTATCGTATGGTGAGTGTAGAGATCCGTAAACCCTTTGTTACTGGAAACGAGGCATTACATCTTAGCCCTCAGGGATGACAACGCATCTGCTTTTTGTTTCTTAATCGAGGATAAATGTAGATGTCTACGAGCCACATCATACTCTTACCATCAGGTGGACTGTGTGCTCGTTTGTCACCCTTATTCTATAAAAAAATATCCTGCTTTGTTTGAACTTGGCTGCGGGTTTCTATGTAATACAGTAGCCACATTTCGTATTTAAATTATGTTTTATTAAAAAAGTAATAGATTAGCGTCTTTGGGTTTTCAATGTTAACACTTTACGATGTGTGATAACTATTCAAATTTAAGTTACATCAAAGTTGTAACGAGTTTCATGTGAAGAACTTAATAACTAAGATAACTTGAAATTAATCCCGTTTTATCATACTTGTATGCATTATATAGTACGCGATATAACTTTGCATTTGACGTCAAGTAAATGAAAATTTCTATCCTTTCATATTGTTTGAATAAAATGCAATTAAAATTTAAATTTTCGAATGTGAAATACATATTATTACCAAATCAAAAGTACATGAAAGCATACTTACATAATTTAATGCACGCTTATATGAGAAATAAAAACCAAATAAAAGACATCCATTACTGCCAACAAAATTTCTCTTCTAAATATAAGCCGCCACCATAGATTGTTTCATGAAGGGATTTTGCCATAGCTGCCACGCTTGGCAGGCGACTTGGTAACTGCAGTTTTTTTACGCAATGCATAACAAATATTCTCACACCGCAGCTTCACGATAAACAGAAAAGAAATATATTTCTAATGATTGGAAGATATGAAAATATAGGAAACAGTAGCTAAGTATGAACAGGTGTACTTCTGATTATCGATAATATTAATTTTTCATTCATTCATTACAGACTCCACTGCTGAATATTGGCCTTACCATAAATTAACTCATAAAGGAGATTATTTAACAACTGTCACCATTATTACCATCTATTTTAAACTGTAGAGTCTAATAGTGACTGATATTCAAAAAAGATTTAAATAAACTTTTCGATTTTAAATACAACAGGAATCCATAAATTAATAAACAGCTGGCTTAAAGCATCGCCGCTCCGGAAAATCTGCAGCGTGTGAACATGTTCAGGATGGTGCCGCTATTATATTAGATTTGTTAGACCACAAGTCCTCGCAAAATAACTACAATATTTCACAATAATGATTTGCGAGGCTATTGAAATTAAAATCATCCTAATTTTAATAGTGTAATTGATAGAATTAAATCTAAACCTAAGCATACCTCTGCAAGTGTTCAAGGTACTGTAAATTCGTTCTGCGTAGATTGGACCAGAAAATTAATATTCAAAAACGGAAGGTAGCCGGGCCAATTATGACATTAGAACATCTGACACCTCAGCCCTCCCGTGACCATGTTACAATTTAATTTCATTTAAAAAATATGAGGAAGTGGTTAGGATGTCAGGATCGGTCCCTTGCCGATTGATCCCTCTACTTACACCGCAAAAGAAAACCTAAAACTATTTTAGTATTTCTAAGTAATTGTTTTCTTCAAAAACATGTTTATTTTTACATTTTAAAATAACATTACAAACTTATAATGACTAATAATTTTCTATGGAGTTGTACGAAATGTTTATTAATCAAGTACATTTTATAAGTTGTTCGACTATGTTACGTTATTATGCATACTTAGTTGTAATATTTTTTCTTTTAACTTTTATATATACAACTATCTTGCTTACTTTTCACATTTCCAAAACAGAGATTTAGTCGGTAGAGAGTCATGTGTTCCCCACACATGACCCTAATAAAACCCCCAATAGTTTGTAAATAGCTATCAACAACATCCTACACGACGCGATGCCATAGACGGGTAAAAAAATCACCTGCATCACCTGATAACCATAACAGTGTTTCCACAATAATGATAATACAATATTTTATTTTAATTCGTAAATAGATCAAATATTAAGTTCAAAACCTTTTCTAGTACCCATATGTTTAAAGCGCACTTTTTCTAGCCGGGTTTCATCAACTTAAGACAAAGGTATGCCAAAGACGCTGTGAATATTTTATTCTGTATGCTTATTAAAATGCATGAATAAGAAAGTGGATTCGCGAACCGGGTTAAGGTCGGTCAAATAATATAAATATCTTTTACATCATTTGAGATTCTGTTTTACACTAAACACTATAAAATTTTATCAAAATCGGTCAAGCCGTTTAGGAAGAGAAGAATTAAGAACACATGAACACCGGAATTATACTCGTGTAATTTTAATTTGTTTACTGGAAATGAGAAAAGTTTCAAGAGTTTTGTTTAACAAGAAATGGTGAAATACGGTGCTCACTTCCGTTTCCTTTTTTCACTTTATGAATTACGAGAAACATGCCAAAGTACTCAAACGATGCTCAAGTTTAAGATGCCGTTAAGTTTCTCTATTACTTTAAGTGAAAGTGACTATGACACCGTTTGCAAGCGTTTGAGTATTTCGCCATTAGTGGTTGAGATGTGCTGGTTGAAACTGAGCCGGAACTTCCAGACGTAAAATTTATTAAACACTTATAAACAGACATTGATAATGGACACTATTATTTAAAAAATCTTTATTAAAATCACAAAAATAATTTTATTCGTTTAAAAACAATTTTACTCCGCCACGCTGCAGCTATATTATGGTGGTAGCTAGCACGAATGTGTCGACTCAACCGGGGACGGATCACGCTTTCACAGATTACCTGCACAATTTTTTACAGAAGAGGGTAAAAGAGTATGCAGCTCACCTGAAGGGAAGTGACTACTGCCGCGCATAAAGTAAAAGTAAAGTTGCAGCCTATATACGCGTCCCACCGCTAGGCACAGGCCTCCCTTCATTTTTGAGAGGGTTTTAGGGCAAGGAAGTGTCCGTCGCGCTGCCCCAATGCATGTTGGTGGACTTCACATGTCTTCGAAATATTTTTTTCTTATTCCTCAGACATGCAGGTTTCCTCACGATATTTTCCTTCACCGCCGAGTAAGTGGTAAATCGCCACTTAAAATTGCAATTAACAATTTTATTGGTGCTGGCGGGGATCGAACCTGGGTTACTCGCCGTGCGTATACCAGGGGAATTGCAGATGCGTTGCCAGTCTTTCAAAAAAGTGTAGGCTCTTTTCTTGAAGGTCCCTAAGTCGTATCGGTCTGGAAAATTCGTTGTTAGTAGCCGATTCCACCAGGAATTTGTGCGAAGAAGAAAATTTCTTGTAAATCGTACAGTGGTAGACCCTCAATCATTCAGAGGAAATGGATGGTATTACGAGTTTTTTCGCAATGTGCGATAGTGAGAATTGAGTGGCTGAAATTAGTCCAAGCAATTCCTCAGAGCAATCCCCGTGAATGAAATACGTGAAGAGACGCAATATCTCTTCGCAGTGTCGGGGAGTCAAGACAATTAGAAAGTGCTCGGTCGGATTTGAATCGGTCTGCACTGGATGCGATAAAATGGAAGGAGCTAGCATTGGGGAGCCCCAGCACCCTGCGCCCTGTTAAGGCGCCTTGCAGGCGGTGTGCTGGCATAAAATACTGTCGCGTCCCTCTGAGCACCCCAAGATTTTCGACCATTTTGGTTTTCTCTTCTAAGTGAGTGATAAAACTGCACGTCACTCGATTTCGATACTGGCTGAGTCAACAAAGGGAGTTCCTTGAAACTGAGGGAGATACGACAAAGGGATTTTTTTAGCAATAAAAGCGCGAACTTGTGTCTCCAGGAGATTGAACTGGACTAGATATCGCTCGTATTTAGTCATCCCCAGTCCGATACTTTGTTCAAGTGGTAGTAGATAGTGCATATTACAATCCCACTAACGCTGGTGTTCCACAAGGCTGCGTGCTATCACCTACGCTATTTCTTCTGCATATCAATGATATGTTGCAAACCAGGACCATTCATCACCATGCGGACGTCAACACTGGTGTTGCTCACACACGGGCCGTGCCAATAATTCTTGAGAAAACGTCGCCGAGTACTGGAACAAACTTGGTTCTGAAGTATAATATAATATGTAATAGTGGAGATGAACGGTCCACTATTAACAGACTCCGAGTGGTTTCAAGGTGGAGAAATGAAACGACTGTTTATATAAGTCCGGCTGGAGTACGAATATAGAATGGACTGTGGACTGGAATGAATATATTTTCATCTTGCCTATATTTATATGGCTGGCTCACAATTGATTTGCCAATGGTAATTATTTTTATTGTACATAGCCAATTATACTGCTTACATTATGACCAATGAAAATGAATCAAAATGTATTACTATTATGTACGTTTCGTTTCCCGGCGTGAGACTTGTGTGTTGTTCAAGAAGCTATGTCGCTGGATCGGGCTATATAAGACATGCAGGTCGGTGCGCACGCGTACTCTCCCTCTTCGCAGACGACACTGCCATCTACTGCAAAGGTGTCTCACTTCCCTTCATACGGAACAAGATCCAAAAGTCAGTTGATGACCTAGGAGATTGGTTCAAAAAATGGCGCATCGATGTGAACCCGGAGAAGAGCTCCGCCGTTCACTTCGATTATAAACGACGCCGTCTTAAAAACACCCCTCCGATACGTATGCTAGGGACCCCTGTCCCCTGGCATACGACAGCCAAATATTTAGGTGTCACTCTAGACACAGGGCTCACCTTTAGGCCCCACGTCAAACGAGTCACCCGTCACGCACGGTTTTACCTGAGTAGGCTCAACAGTATGTTGGGCAGACACAGTAAAATGTCCCTTCGAAACAAGCGAACCCTTTATAAGGTCTGTATACGACCCGTCATGTCCTACGCGGGCCCCGTCTTTGCCCACAACCCTAACATTTTAAATGAACTCCAAATAGTTCAGAACCTCTTCTGTCGTCGAGCTGCGAACGCACCTTGGTACGTCCGTAATGCCGACCTTCATCGGGACTTAGAGCTCCCAACAATTCAACAATTCCTTAAAAAACTCTCTGAGAACTTCTTCAAAGCCTCAGAGTCGCACCCAAACAATTTAATTCGTGAGGCGGCTTCTTATGCAGCCCCACCCCCCTCTCGCTATCGTGTCCGCAGGCCGAGAAACTCTCTCTCGGACCCGCCAAATAAACTGTCAAACGACCTGAACTGCCTCCTGGCGGCTCAGGCCGGCTCTAATTAAATTAATTATTATTATATTAACTAATATTATTTTGCCTTCGTAGGCACTCCCTCAGCGGCTCTTAGCCGCCTGCGCCCTCTTTTCCCAAAAGAGGGTCGCTCATGATAAGGCACAATAGAGCTTAATCAGCCAGCTGCCTGTCCCCAAAGGCGGTTTTTAGGGGGTATCACTTAGGGTCCCCGGTAGGACAGTGAGTCCCCCATAACCACGATAGACCGGCTATCGTGGTATGCGTAATGCATTTTCCGCCTCCCTACGTACAGGGTAGCCCTTTAATTGCTTCGGGCGCAAAAAAAAAAATGCGCGCGCGTAGTCGGCGAGCGGCCGCGGCGTGGGATACAGCTCCGGAACAGCAAGGAGAAGCGAGCTGTGGTGTTGAAGAAACGGCTCCCCATTGGTCGACGGATACGTGACGATAGCGGCGTGTGAAATCGATGTGGCGCTGAATAATATTTGCGGCTGCTTCTTGTTTCTTTATAAGAACGTCAAATTATCTATATGCAGTCCGTAGTATCTCAGTAGCCAGGGATAGTTAGAAAATAAATGTTTTTTTATCTTCACCTTCCGCGTTATGGTAGCAGCAGAGTATATATTATTTATTCCCGTTTAGGGCTGATTATTCTGGCTGCTACATCACTCTCCCACTAGCGAAAGCGTACCGGAGGCTTGACGACTCGCCCGTATTTAGTAGTTTTTAAAATAGGTCTCAACTGGGTTGATGTAGATGATGGAGTTTCAAGCTTCCTCGCTGGTGGTTTTGATGATGATGATGATGAATCCTCTGTAGTATCCTCGTTAATAATATAGGCAGGCTTTAGTCGGTCGATCGAAATAATCGTAGATTTCCTTCCGGGTATTTGTAGTTTAAAAGTCTTGCTATTTCTCTCTAATACTTTATACGGTCCGTCGTAGGTAGGTTGAAAATGTTTTTTCATTGCGTCGTTTCTTACAAAAACTTGCTTGCATGTTTTCAAATCTTGGTGAATGAATACTGATTTATTATTTCTGTGTGATTGCATTTCGGTGCATTTCGACGATAAGGCTTTGTTGATTGATTCTCGAAGTTGAGTTACGAAATCGTAATCCATTTCTTGTTTGTTTGACGCTGCTGAACTGAAGAAGTCACACGGCAGTCTTATGCTGCAGCCGTAGGTTAGCTGAGCGGCACTAAGACTAGTGTCTGCACGCGGTGTTGCTCGTAGTCCAAGTAGCACTGTAGGTAGCTCATCAATCCACTTTGTATGTTGAGATAAACGAGTTTTGAGTGCGGTCTTTAATGTACGATGCCATCGTTCGATTATTCCGTTTGCCTGAGGATGGTATGCTGTTGTACGTGTCTTCTGTATTCCCATAGTTTGAAGAAGTTTGAGGAATAGGTTGTTTTCGAAATTTCTTCCTTGATCCGTTGTGATGGTTTTAGGTGATCCGAAACGAGTAATCCAATTTTCATAAATTATCTTCGCGACGGATTCGGCTGAAGTATCATCGGTAGGTATTGCTTCTGGCCATCTTGTTGCTCTGTCGATCATTGTTACGAGGTAACGATATCCTTGCGGTGAAGTAGGTAATGGTCCGACGATGTCAACGTGCAGGTGTTCGAATCTCTCCGTGGGTGGAAATGTAGCTAGACTACTTGATGTATGCCTTTGTACTTTGCATTTCTGGCATTGAATGCATTGCTTCGCCCAGTTGCCAACATCCACTTGCATTGAAGGCCAAAATAATTTTTCAGTGATGAGTTTTCTTGTTGTTCTAACACCTGGATGACTGATGTTGTGCAGTGCATTGAAGACTTCGCGACGACATTCTTCTGGTAGGTATGGTCGCATAGTTGTCGTTGAAGCTTCACAGTATATAGGTAGATGGGTCATTGGCATTGTAACTTGCTTGATGGACAAGTTACCTTGCTTCGATAGATGTTTTATGTTGTCACTATCTCTGTCTTGTGCTGCGGCGATCTTATGATAGTCGATTGATGTAGGGCACGTTACACTGTCGATTGGTACGCGACTGAGTGCGTCGGCGACTATGTTGTCCTTTCCACTGATGTGACGTATGTCGGTAGTGAATTCACTTATGAAAATAAGTTGTCTTTCTCTTCGTGGTGTTTCCGATAGTGATGGTTTCTTTGAAAGTACATATGTTAATGGCTTGTGGTCGGTAAAAACGATCAGGTTTCGACCCTCGAACGTTTTTCTGAAGTGCTTGATAGCCATGTAAATAGCGAGTAGCTCTCGGTCGAATGTACTGTAGTTACGTTGAGTATCGGAGAACTTCTTCGAAAAATAGCCAAGTGGTTGCCATTTCCCATTGCTGTATTGTTGGAGAACGGCTCCTGCTGAGAGATCGGATGCGTCGCTGAAGATAGCAAGGGTTGCTTCGTGTGATGGGTGAGCGAGTAAAGCTGCATTTTGGATCGCAACTTTACAAGCTTCAAATGCCTTCATGGCTTCATCGTTCCATTCGATTGACGTTTTATCTTTTTTCTTCGTGTTGTGAAGGTATGCGTGAAGTGGTGCTTGGATTTCAGCCGCTTTAGGTATGTGTTCCCTGTAAAAATTTATCATCCCAAGAAAACGCCTTAGCTCTTCGATAGTTTTAGGTTTCGCATAATCGATGATTGCTCTGACTTTTTCGGCAGGCGGTTTGATTCCTTCCTTGCTGACGGTGAAACCAAGAAATTGAACTTCTTGCTGTCCGAATATGCATTTCGAAGGGTTTATTGTGATTCCGTTGTCTTCTAATCGCTGTAGCACGGTGCGTAGATGGGTTTCATGCGTTTCTTTATCAGGGCTTGCAACAAGGAGATCATCAATAAATGCGAAAACCAAATCCATTCCATGAAGTACTTCGTGTATGAATCTTTGGAAAGTTTGACCTCCGTTCTTTAATCCTGGGATCATTCTTGGGAATTCGAATAATCCCATTGGGGTAATTATTGCTGTCTTCTCTATGTCTTCATCGCGTACTCTTATTTGTTGGTAAGCTCGGTTGAGATCGATGGTGGAGAATATAGTCTTGTCTGATAGTTGATGAGTGAAATCCCTGACTCGCGGTATTGGGTAGCGGTCAGGAGTGGTAATAGAATTCAGTCTTCTGTAATCTCCACAAACTCGTAATTCTCCGTTCTTCTTCGGTACAATGTGAAGTGGTGATGACCAAGGGCTTTTGCTTGGACGGCATATTCCTTGCTCAATCATGTTTTCGAATTCCTTTCGAACTTGCTCGTATAGGTGTGGTGCAATTGGACGTGCACGGCAATGAAGTGGTGGTCCATTGGTTTCGATGAAATGCTCAACGTCGTTCTTCGGTGTTAATTTCATTGAAGTTATTCTTGTGATCCCAGGGTATTCTTCGAGGATCTTGTGATACGGTTGTTGAACATCTATGCTTCTTATTGTAGGCTGATTGGTTGCTTGGACAAAAGACTGAGATGCAAGATTGGTTTTCCCGTCGATGATTCTTCTATTTTTGATGTCGACGATCAACTGGTGATGTTGAAGAAAATCAGCACCGATGATTGGTTTGCTGACTTTAGCGACGATAAATCTCCATTTGAATGGTCGGCGTAGATTTAAATCAAGTTCCATTGTTTTTTCTCCATATGTAGGAATCACCGTATTGTTTGCTGCATAGAGTTGAAAATCCAGTGGCTTCAACTTCTGTCCTTGCTTCGGCGGTAACACTGAGATATTTGCTCCGGTGTCGATAAGGAAAGTAAGCTTGCTTTTTTTATCGGTGACGAAAAGACGGTAGGACTTTGCTGTTACGCTGGATCCCATCGCATTGAGCGTATTAGTTAGTTCGAGCGCCTTCGCATTTTCATTTTTGAATGTACACGGTTCTGTGCATTTTCTTGCCTCGAACCCGAAACGTCGATGATAGTAGCAGTAAGGGGATCTTGATGTTGAGCTTATTCGACTTCTACTTGCAGAGCGGTTGCGACGAAAAGGTGATCTTCGTTGTTGCTGATTGCGCTGGTTGTACTGTTACTGGTAAAAGGTGTGCTGCTGGGAAGCTTTGAGCGCGGCGACTTTGAATGATAGCTTCCGAATTTCTTCGAGAAGAAACTGGGTATCATTGGCCTTTGTTGAAGTGCCTTCGATCATCGATATGTGTGAGCTACTGCTGTTTTCGATCATCTTGTCCGCCAGGAGTGCCAGTTCGTCGAGCTTCGTCTTAGTGCTGAATGTTTCGCTGACTGCTATTACCGATCGAATATGTGGTGGTAGGTGGTTTACCCACATTAGCCGTAGTGTTGAATCAGGAACTTTATCTCGCGCCAAAGTACGCATTTTGCGTAGGAGTTGTGTGGGCTTCAGGTCTCCAAGTTCTATTTCTGATAGAAGTTTCTGTAGCTGGCGACTGTCGGATTCTTCATATGCGGAGATCAGACGATCCTTCAGTGAATTATACTGGTCGATTGCTGGTGGGTTGTACAACAGGTCCGAAATTTGTTCGATGTCTTGTTTGTCAAGTTGGGCTATCACCATCTGTGCTAATTGCGCCTGGCTCTTCTTTAAACCATCCGTTGCGGCTTCAAAACTGACGAACCAAAGTCGTGGTTTGTCTCTCCAAAACGGTGGTATTCTCAACGATAGAGATATACCGGCGATTTCTGGTTCCTTGACCGGGTTTGATGTATATGTGTTTGCCTCTTTCTCCATAACGGCGGCTTGATTACACTGCTTTTTTTATAAATACTGAAGTCTTCTTTCTCAGTGTTCGCCACGGGTTTCCTTCGCGGTGTTCGTACGGGATCTTCCCTCTCGGTGTTCGTACGGGTTCTTCCCTCTCGGTGTTCGTACGGGGTCTTCCCTCTCGGTGTTCGTACGGGGTCACCACTGTAATAGTAGAGATGAACGGTCCACTATTAACAGACTCCGAGTGGTTTTAAGGTGGAGAAATGAAACGACTGTTTATATAAGTCCGGCTGGAGTACGAATATAGAATGGACTGTGGACTGGAATGAATATATTTTCATCTTGCCTATATTTATATGGCTGGCTCACAATTGATTTGCCAATGGTAATTATTTTTATTGTACATAGCCAATTATACTGCTTACATTATGACCAATGAAAATGAATCAAAATGTATTACTATTATGTACGTTTCGTTTCCCGGCGTGAGACTTGTGTGTTGTTCACGAAGCTATGTCGCTGGATCGGGCTATATAAGACATGCAGGTCGGTGCGCGCGCGTAGTCGGCGAGCGGCCGCGGCGTGGGATACAGCTCCGGAACAGCAAGGAGAAGCGAGCTGCGGTGTTGAAGAAACGGCTCCCCATTGGTCGACGGATACGTGACGATAGCGGCGTGTGAAATCGATGTGGCGCTGAATAATATTTGCGGCTGCTTCTTGTTTCTTTATAAGAACGTCAAATTATCTATATGCAGTCCGTAGTATCTCAGTAGCCAGGGATAGTTAGAAAATAAATGTTTTTTTATCTTCACCTTCCGCGTTATGGTAGCAGCAGAGTATATATTATTTATTCCCGTTTAGGGCTGATTATTCTGGCTGCTACAAATATATAATATAATATTCCACAACTATCACACAACGCCATCTAGTCCCAAGCTAAGCAGAGCTTGTGTTATGGGTACTAGACAACTGATAAACATACTTATATATTTCTAAATTCATAAATATTATAGATAAATTACACCCAGACCCAGAACAAATGATCGTGCTCATCACACAAACATTTGTGCTGGGTGGGAATCGAACCCACGACCTGCGGCATAGCAGTCAGGGTCACTAACTACTAGACCAACAGGCCTGAGAAGTCGATACTTTGTTGAACAAATTATCGGACTAGGGGCGACTAAATCAAATCTAGTTCAATCCCCAGAAGACCGCTAAAAAATTCTTTATCGCATGACTTCAGTTCCATTGCTCTCCCCTCTTTTCCTAAGCCCGTATCGGAATCGTCCTCATCGACATATTGAGTGACGTCCAGTTTCGTGGTTACTTGGAAGAGAAGGCCAAATTGGCCTCCAAAAAGCATGTAAATTCAGCAAAGCGGGACAGTCTTCCATGCCGGTATACGACCTGCAACTTTATAAGGCGTAGGTTCGACCTCACATGGAATACTGTTCCCATCCCTGGGCTGGAGTTCCTCAGTGTCAGCTCCTTCAGTTTGATTTGGACTCCATTAGGCCTACTCAACTTGTTGACGTCCAGGGAGAGGATTGCTTTGCGCACCGAGCGCTGTGTAAACAGCACATCCTGCATGAAGCACTCACACCACGGGATGGTCGTCGGTGTATCCCACCGTCATCGAGAGTCGAGTTGAATGCAAAGAGAGAGTCTAGTAGATCGGATTTCTCTTTCGCGGTTGTCCCCCTTATGCAGAGATGAGAGAGATGGATGACGGAAGTTCCTTTGAAAAGCCTTGGTGAGAGACCAAAATGAATATGATTTCGACGGAAGTATGCATTCCATCTCATTCCTCAATTGTGACAACGCATTTGCATTTTGATTTTGAATTGGAGATAGATGTAGGTGTCTTAAGACTTTGTAGTCTTACCTATAGGTCTACCAGTATGAGGCTGCCACACGACTACTTTTTTCTGCATTGCTTCTCGGTTCTTCGAGCTATATGGCTATATATAAGGTACTGCACCACCTGTATCCATTGAATTCCTGCATTTCTTACCAGGTCGTCACTTCATCTGGTGGGGGGACGCCCTAAACTTTGCTAGAATCTTTCTTCACCCCCGGTTTAAAAACGTTTAAAGCAGTTTTATTTAAGAGACAAGACTGTCTTCAAATAACATTTCTATATTACAGCTTCTGAAGAGGAGTACTTTATTTCTTATATAAAATATGTGTAAACACCAAATAATAAAATATTTAATGTTTTTATAGCATAAGGGTGACACACGATCACACATTCCACTTCACGTTAAGTACATGCCGTGGCTCATAGTCTTCTACTTCTAGCCTCGTGGCTCATAGTCTTCTACTTCTAGCCTCGTGGCTCATAGTCTTCTACTTCTAGCCTCGTGGCTCATAGTCTTCTACTTCTAGCCTCGTGGCTCATAGTCTTCTACTTCTAGCCTCGTGGCTCATAGTCTTCTACTTCTAGCCTCGTGGCTCATAGTCTTCTACTTCTAGCCTCGTGGCTCATAGTCTTCTACTTCTAGCCTCGTGGCTCATAGTCTTCTACTTCTAGCCTCGTGGCTCATAGTCTTCTACTTCTAGCCTCGTGGCTCATAGTCTTCTACTTCTAGCCTCGTGGCTCATAGTCTTCTACTTCTAGCCTCGATTAAGAATAAAAACGCGGTTACGTTGTCACTCCTGAGGACTAAGATGGAATACTTGGCTTTCAGAAAAATGGGTCTTTGGTTCTCTACTCTCACCATCCGAAACACAGTTGCATTAAGGTGGTATTTTACGTTGGTATTATGTGACAACGTGGTCCTTCCCCAATCAAATTGACCCATTCGTTCTACATCTAAATTATATCTGCAGCATGACTCTACCACGTATAATCATTAGTTGATAATGATGTGCAGTATTGTGTTGAAACTTTGAAGCTAGCAATTTGTTGTTTTATAACTTCATTAACGCGGATGGCATCAGTTCGTAAGCTACGTATTTAGATTAGCTTGAATGTTAATGAGCGTACCATTACTGAACATTTACATAATGAAGATATTTTAGGGAATTGCGCCAACTGTATTAACAAATAAACTGCTTCACTTATCTTCCAGCCACTTATTTAAAACACCGTCGTAAGAAATTTAATGAAGTATATCAATAATGCTAATAATAATCGGCTCGGTCCTCAACCGTTTGGACTCCTTTGTCGAGGGCTTCCATCTGATGAGCTTCTATCTATTTAACTATATTTTATTGAATATATTTCATTCTATTGTATTTTGTGAATAGTATATGTTTGATTTTTGGCCTTTTAATTTCAGTTTTGTCCCTTAGCGCTGTAGCTCATTGCTAAGCCAATGCGCCACTTAGAAAAAATATCAAAAGAGGCCTCGAAAAACAACGAAGATTTTTTTTCGAAATGGTTAAATGAGAGCTCAGATTCCGACTCTGACAATAATAATCCGAGTTTTGTTGCTTTGGATAGTGACCATGATTTGGCATCCGAACAGGAAGAATCAAAAGGTGAAGAAGTTCGAGGTGCAATAAATTGAATCCAACAAGGCCAATCGATGGCGATTTTGTTTTGGCGAAAATTGATTCAAGTGGGGTAAAATTCCGTCCTATATCAGCGCAGTGCGGTGCACACCTCGGCTGTAGAAACTTTTGAAACATCGTCTTCGACATTTTCCGAAGCTGAGCCGAAAGTTACTTTACATTTATGGCGTAAGTTGGATTCAATGTATCAGGAAATTCTGACTTGGACTAATGTAAAGTTGCAAAAATACAGATAACCGTTCAAAACTATAACATCGTTTTTTTTTCGATTTACTGACATTGCGAAGAGATGTTGCATCCCTTTGCATTTTCTTTCACATATGCCATGGAGAGTGCTCTGAGGAATTGTTCGGATTAATCCCAGCCGCCAAATTTCGTGAACGCACTACGCGGCAAACGTCCCGATACCATCCATAATATCTGGATGCTTGGCGGTCCACCACTGCACGTTTCAAAAGGAGTTTTCTTCCGCGTACATCCTCTCTGTGGAATAGTTTACCACCGGCGATTTTTCCGGACCGATACGACCTCGGGACCTTCAAGAAAAGAGCTTACTCCTTTCTAAAGGGCCGGTAACGCACCTGCAACTCCCCTGGTATTGCGGTTGATCATGGGCGGCGGTAATCACTTAACATCAGGTGAGCCGCATGCTAGTTTGCCCCCTCTTCTATAAAAAAAAAAAAAAACATCGTTGCATGTTATTAATAAAATTGAGCTGAATGCTTTCCTGAGACTCCTTTTATATTCAACAGTATTCAAATCCAACCACCAGGGCTAGGTTTCTTAAGCTTTCTAAGCTGAGCGTGTTGATTAGTAAAGTTTTTACGTACCAGTGAATAAACGATACCAAAAAGGATCGGTATCATTGATTCCGGCTCTATAACGGCCATAGCCGATCCTTTTATGGTCAGTTCATTTGCTGAGTCGTTGCCCATGGATCTTTTGTAGTCCTTAATCCGTTGCAGAGACACATTGTTGTATTTACATACCTTTAGAAAGACAGTATTGTGGGTACCCAACGACGTACATATATGAATATTGTGGTCTTGTGATTTGTTGATGTAGACAGTCTAGTGTATGTATAATGTTTACAACTGATTGCACTGGCTGCGAAATTTTCAAATGTGTTTTTTCAAAAAAGCAAATTCATATCGTTTTGACTACCCTGGATTGACTTATATATTACCTACATTGACACAAGATCAGAAAGACAAAGGGAAAACTGCAGCAATATCATTTGTGTTCAACACGTTCGTAGACAATTGTGAAAAAAAAACAAGATGAGGATAAATATACGATCATAGACGAGAAGTTTATTGAGTTTAGAGGCCGCTTGCATCTTATTATCTATATGCCCCGAAAACCTTCCAAGTACCTAGGGCTTGAAGGTACAAGCAATTTACGACTCAAAAACATTTTATTTTTATGATGATTACATATATTCCTCGAAAAAACTAGATGGCAAAGGATTAACAGAAGAAGAAAAAAGGTCCAGGTGCCCACACAATGTGTATTGTTATTGATCGGGAACTTGCACGGCAGGAACCGAAATATTACCGGTAATAATTGGCACAGTTCTGTACAGTTTGTCGAAGAGCTAAAAAAGAGGCCTGATAATTATGGGCACAATAAAATTGAATAAAATAAAAATATCTCTTGATGTTTACTAAAAAAAATAGTGTTGTTGGTTCCATGCTTTTCAGCTTTACGAAAAAAGTTTTATAGACATTACGCTTGTATCTTAACTCCTAAATTATAACAGTAGTCGACAAAGACAGCTTTGGTCAACGGCAATATTTTTTGAGATGTTAGACTTAAGTGTCATAAATGCTACTTGCATTATTTTTATACTATTTGGACTGGCATTAAAAAACAGTGGACAGATCTGTCTTCTTGAAACTACTGGCAAAATCTCTGATCATTCCACAATGGCACCGCCGGGTTTTGAATAAACATCTACCAAAATAATGACGCTTGTCGATGAATAGAATTCTTGGGCTAGATACACCAGAAAATTTAAGAGAATAAAATGAACTAGAAGGAAATCAAATTAGAAAACTCTGTCAAATCTGTCCATCAAAACCAAAACGCAAGACTGCTTACAGATGAGAAATTTATATGAAACTTGTGTGCCTTCAATGCCGGAAGCCTGTATGCATAGTGTTTGTAAACTTATATTATCTTCCTACATTATTATTTCAATACTTACAGAACTTGTTGTGATATAAAGCAACGTATACAGAATGAAGCTGTCAGTTACAGACACGCGGAGGCTGTATCGTCTGGTGCTTTCGTTCACTCCGGACGGCTGCTAATAAATGCGAAGAGAATAATGCAACTGTTCGTTGTGTACGATGCTTATTGATGAACGAATATCAATCACATTAATATATTTAGCTAATCTCTCTGAGTGTATGTTGTCTTTTATTATATTTAAAATTTCATATTGCTTTGAATTTGTAATTATTCATAGCAAAGTGAGAACCTAATAAATAGTCCACCTAAATAATAAGCGACTATTAGAATACATGGGCATTGAAAATATCCTCCAGACCGAAATTCGGTCACGGTGGCCCGTTACAATGGATAATAGCCATCTGCGCAGAATGGGATTATAGTGTTCGAATGAATGCGCAAACACAGGCGCACTCTTTAGTCGTTTACTCCATTAGTCTGATGGGACGGAAATCCGACATGACGAGAAAAAAAATCAGGATAGAATAGAATGGAAAGGTTTCTATTCAATATAAATTATAAATAATTCTTATTGAGTCTTTTTTTTCTCTTTAGCCGCTATTTTAACCTGAAAAACACCTCTTCCTGGGAAGAAGCAGTAAGAAACCAAGCGATATTTTTGCCACAGTAAGGTGAGATACAGAGTAAACTTATAGACTTTTCAGAATAATACCAAATGGGATAAATAATAGAATGGAACATATTTTTTATTCAATATATATTACGTACATGTTATTCTTATTAAAAGTAATTTTTTACTTATACCACTTTCCACTTTTACTACGGAAAATTCTCTCTACTGAAAAAAAACCAGCAAGAATCCCAGCGGGACCTTTTTGTTCAAAGTAAATTATACCATAAGAAAGGTTGTACAAACTAAAAAATTTGTTTAAAACAGCTTGGTAGCAACGACCTCATTCCCAGTGGTTATCATCAACCATGTATTTATTTATATTATAATAACCTTTTTTTACAGTTTTTGCTTAATAAAATATTAAAACTTAGTATTAGAAAGAGCTAAAAAAGGGTATCACTTACTTATTTAAACTACTTTTGTTTTTGTGAGCATACATAACGGTGTTTGACGTCCCCACTTCATAGTAAACCAACACAAAACTATAAACCACCACCACCACCTTGAAGTATAACTTTTTTAATAAAAACTCTGTCTTCTAAATCGGTTCACAATTGGCGAAGAACCTCTTTTTGTTGAAATCGACTAAAAATAAAAATAAATCATACTATAATTAGACCACTTTATTGTATTTCACCTTAAAATCTATAGTGATCAACAATAACTATGATTGAGGTCTGGTGTAACACAGGTTTTAATTACCTACTTTACGCACATGCTATGCCCAGCCATATTTATTATAAAGTGTTAAAGTATTTTTGTAGATTTGAGGTGATAAATAAAAAAAAACAATTTTCACTTCATTAATTGTACGTCCGTCAGTTTGTCCGTCTGTCAAAACCCTTTTTAACAGGAATGAGTACAGTTATCAAGTTGAAGTAAATATTAAATACTACGGTAATATAAGTTCTACGGTTCCATTAAAATTTAAGAAAATCAAGCATTTAAGTCAACGCATCAAAATAAACAGCAATTTGTTTTACATATTTCGACACTCGTAAATTTCCACATCAAGATATAATAGGATACCTCATATTCACCCAAAAATAGTAATTTAACAAGAAGCAACTTGCTTAGCAAGAAATTACGGGTACAATTTGCTTTAAGCCCATGTAATATTATTTTTTTATTTGAAAAACAGGTAGCGTCCTTTTTTACAACATAGGTACATAAGAAATATAAAAAACAAGTAAATGGAATATGGAGAAAGTTGGTTCGTAAAATAAACGAGTACAAAACAAAAAATATAAAATAAAAGATTTTCAGAAATCAGTTGTAAAAGTGTGTGATGTCCGATGACAGAGGGAAATGTAACAGATGGGAAGCAGCATCTTCTGATCTTGCTAAACACGCATCCTCCTTTAGAGGCTATAAGTGGGAGGTCTATGTTCAGCAATGAAATTTTAATGGACTGAAATCATCGACCTAATGAAAAATTAAGGCAAACAATATTTAACAAAAATCTTACAGATTTATTTGATAACATAATATTTTTTTTCTTAGTTATATTGAATGACCAAAAAGCAAAAGCCAAAGTAAAAGCTTTTTAAATTACACAAGGATAGCAAAATGTGTTCTCATTTACAGAAATATGTTTCATGATGACTCAGAAAAATATATGGTTGACATAGTTTAATAAATTATCCGAGTATATTTTATAAGAGTTCTTCATAAAAATAAACCACGAATCAGATCACCCTGCTCCGAAATAATCTTAGCAATGTGATGACACTGTGACCAGCTGTGAGGCGTAGTTGGGCCATTAATATGAACTAACGCGTCATTTACCTTTTTGTATGTGATCATTGTGACTCCAATTTACATCCTAAGTGAAAAATAAAAATATTCGTCTCGTGGTGCTTTAGTCGCACCACAAGCGAAATGAACCGAAGTCTAAATCACGCTATCAAAGTTCCGAAGCACAGCAGGTATATATTGAATAGCTCCAAACTATCACAAGGAGCAGTGGCCGCTCTACGGCCCGAGCGCCTTGCCTGGCGGGAGATCTCCCCATTTCTCTCCACGTCCTAACTGGTGGCACTATGGTCGCACCACATACGTGTGTCATCGTTTTACGTAAGATGGCAGATATAATTTTTTACGCATTTGATAATATCTATAGGATTTGTTAGAGCTTCGAGTTTCTATACTGGTTTCTTATCTAATGTGTATAAAAAATTGTAAAACATAAAAATGTCGAGGCGACTTGTATAGCATATCGACCCGTGGATGTATAAGCAGCAGTAGAAAAACTGCGGTGGCCAAACCGCATACCAAGCGTGCAACTATGGCAAAATCTTCCCCATAAGGAGGAATCAATGTGGAGGGCTATGTTCAGCAGTAGACTTTTATAGGCTGCAGTGGAATGGATGGATATGTGGATATGTATCCACCATTTTACTCCTGAAGATATAACGCCGTGTTGCCAGTAAATAAGTAATTTATTTCGCCTTTCATGGATGACGATAAATTATATTTACCTATTACTTCTTAAAACCGATGGAGAAGAAAGGTCCTAGGTCAAGTAGCAGTCTCGTACCGATAAGCAGAGTATGGGGCGCCCACCCACTAGATGGAGTAATTACCTGGTAAGAAATGCAGGAAGTCGATACATTCAAATTACGACGAAGTCAATAATGCTATAGCTAAGTTAGTTAATTGGTTTAATGTTAATAATTTACTAAAACTAAATGTATGAAATTCGTAACTCCTAATGTTAAACATGTCAATACTAATGTAATTTTAAATGGGGAGGAACTGAGTCTTGTTGATACCATTTTTCTTGGAATCACACTGGACGCAAAGCTTCAATGGCTCCCATATATCAAAATTAGCTAGCAGACTTAATTCTGCAGCATATTCTGTAAAAAGGATTAGAACTCTTACCAATGTTGAAACAGCTAGAATAGTTTACTTTAATTATTTCCATAGCATTATGTCGTATGGTATTTTGCTATGGGGACACGCGACTGACACTGAAATTATATTTATTTTACAGAAGAGGGCCATTAGAGCAGTATATAATTTAAAACCAAAAGAGTCACTGAGACAAAAATTTAAGGAAATTAATATTTTAACTCTGGCCTCTCAATACATTTATGAAAATGTAATATACGTACACAAAAATAAAAGTAGTTTTGCGAAGGTAAGTGATATTCATTCTGTAAATACTAGGAACAGACACAAGCTAGTGGTAGCAGTTACTCGACTCCACCGAGTCAGTAATTCATTCTTGGGGCGATGTATACGCTTTTACAACAAAATCCCAGAAAATATGCAAAATTTATCATACTCAAAGTTCAAAAATGTTATTAAACTAAGTTTGTATAAAAAGGGTTATTATAATATTAAGGAATTTATGGATGATAATAACCCCTGGGAAGGGTGATCGCTACCAAGCTATTTCTAATTTGTCTTGTGTTGCTAATTGTAAACATGATTGTAAGCTATTATTGGGAAAAAAAATAGTCCCGCTGGGTTTCTTGCTGGTTCTTCCCAGGACAGAGAGTTTTTTTGCGAACCAGTGGCAAATGAAAAAAGTGACTTTCAATAAGTATTGTTATAATCTACATTGAATAAAAAAGTTTCTGTTTCTGTTTCTGTTTCTATTCATCGGTAGTCGGTACATAGGCCACCCATAGTATGCTCTATAGGGTAGTGATTTGCCAAAGTTATCACGGGCAGTATACGGTTTTGGAACCGCAGTTTTTTTCTATTTTAGTAGTAATTAGGAAGACGCTGCTACCCATCTTCTGGTTTGTTTCCCTCTGTCGCTTCTCACGGCACCCGCGGCACGTTATGGGATTTTACACCGCCACTACACGGTCGAGTGATCATACATTGCCTTAAAAGATTTAAAAAAAAGTGGGAAAAATACTGTGTAGCTTGCCACAACGAGTCTGTGACGTGATAGAAAAAAATATTCTTTGTGAGTATAACAATTCATTTGCTATAATTACTGGTACATCTTAGTTATGAACGACCGAACTCGAAGCATTCATTATTCGTTAGGTGACAATTAATCACATGAAATAGTTTTCGGACGTTCACATAAGTACGAAACGCCTGAAGAAATAAGGACATTATACGTAGGTAAAAATATTGCTACTAGAATATTATAGTGAAGCGTTTTTATCCAAATATTTTTTTTAGAATAATATCTTATAATAAGGGTGACAAACGAGCATTTAATACGAACATGCTGCAGCTGTATTACTGGTATTGTTGTAGCACGATTGGGTCGGCTCGGCCGAGGAGGGATCCCGTTCTCATAAAATACCAGCGTCAAATAGCAGCTTAACGCTGCCGCGTTTCGTTTGGTGAATAGAAAACCGGATACCCCTTTTCTGGAAACGAGGCATTCCATCTTAGTCCTGACGGGTGACAACGCATCCGTATTTTGATTCGTTGTCGAGGATAGATGTAGATATCTATAGGCTACAGCAACCACTTACCATCAGGTGGATTGTGCACTCGTTTGACACCCTTATACTATAAAAATGAAATACAGCTCTTATTTGATTAAAATGCTGTGAATAATATCTATCCTCAATTAAAAATCAAAATGAAGATACGTTGTCAATTTTGAGGATCAAGATGGAATGCCTCGTTTCCAGTAAAAAAGAGTTTTCCCTACACCCTCCATACGAAACAGTTAGTATATTATACAGTATAGTATTCTATAAGAGCGTTAATATCTTTCATGAAAAAAGAAATGATTTTACGGTTTTATAGTTTGGAAATGTTTACACTAGTAATACGCAATTTATACGTGATAGAGTCACGCTGCAGTTATATTATGGCTGTAACACGAACGGGTTAGCCCTACCGGGGAAGGACCAGGCTCTCACAGAATACCAGCGTAAAATAGCAGCTTAATACGGTTGTGTTTCATCGTATGGTGTGGGTAGAGATCCGGAGATCCTTTTTTACTGGAAACGAGGCATTCTGTCTTAGTCCTCAGGGGTGACAACGCTTCTGCGTTATTTTGTGATCGAGGATAAATGTAGATGTCTATGAATCACAGCATCCACTTACCATCTGGTTTACTGTGTTCTCGTTTGTCACAATTATTCTATAAAAAACTTGTTCTATAGGATAAATTAATTGAAATATTATTAGCTCAACTTAAGCATGAACTAGTGAAGATTTTTCAGGTTTTATTTCGGTATAAAAATAAATGCAATCAGAGAGGCCCATGAGATTACCATGGCATAATGCTGGCACAGTTTTTACTTTTATGTTAAAAGTTTTTTTTTACCCTTTTGAGTTGACCAAGGATTATCACAATCTGAATGTCGCCCAAATACTTATATTAAAATCCTCATTCCACCTAATATTGCTACCCTCAGGGAGGAACTTTCTCAAAGATTATATGAAAGTACTCTTGAAATATAACCTATTTAATAAAATATAATCCTTAAAATCTTTAAGGCGAAGTTATCGCATAACACATAAAAGTTATTGCATAACCTACGTACAAAAAACATACAATCAAATTGAGAACCTTCTGAATTTTTGAAGTTGGCTAAAGTGGGATAATATTAAGAACAGAATTTAACCAAATACTTAGTAGATTAAGATATGTTAATGATAATAAAACCATAATCCAAACTTAAAACTAATTTAGATCTTATTAACTTTATTTTATCTCTTTAACTAATTAGGTTTTGAGAATGGTTATAAGATATTTCATTTGCATGTGCTTATGAGAGATAAACACAAACAATAAAAATAAGATAAGTTTTCAAGAGGCCAACTCGTACACGTAATCTATGGATGAAGTCTAAAAGAAAGTAGAAAGTGAAGCAGTGGACTTGTGACATGATGAGTTGACAATATAATCCGGTCGACTATATATATATATATATATATATATATATATATATATATATATATATATATATATATATATATATATATATATATATATATATATATTTAATATTGGCGTGTCTGTCTGTTATATGGAAATGACTGGCTCTTCTTGAAATCTGGGGACAATTTGCATGCCTTGATTTATCTTTTTGTCTTTCTGTATGTTCAGCCAAATACTTGCAATGGTTCAACGTATTGTGAAGTCGTACAGATAGAAAGTAATTCCAGTAGTGATCCTAGCTATTTTTTTATTCGAAAAAGTTGAGTGTGGTCGATGATATAATGTATGGTAGAGTCACGCTGCAGCTTTATCATGGTTGAGGCACGAATGAGTCGCTTTTATAGATTTTTTTATAAACAAGGCAAGTGGATGAAGGTATTTAACCTTCATCTATCCTCGATTAATAATTAAGAGCTTGAAGCCCAGGTTACCAGTATTTTATACTGGTATTTTGTAAGAACCTGATCCTTCCCAGGTCAAACCTTTCTTTAATAAATTGAAATAGGATACAATATTTTATTCTCAAACAAAGCCATCGAAATGTATTTTGGAATTACAACACCGAATCAACGGTTTAATGTGTGTTTAAACATTTGCATTGCACTAGCGTACATGCGGGACTACAAATAATGGACCAATTTACAAAATGTAATTATGATTCCTATTCAATATGTATAAAATATAAATGACTTCAAGCACACGATAGAAGATATACTTTACGGTTAAATAGTTTGCACATATAATTGAAAGCGGCGGATTAGTAAATGTGTACTTATCTCGGTAAGTTTAATGTGTGACGTGAGGTGGCGACGTCATCCTGTGGGTAGTGTAAGAGAAGAAGAAGAAGAAGATTCTAATGGATGGCAATATAGCAATCCATTTACGCAAGACGATAAGATACATAGACCGGCGACAGCAGCAGAGTCCAAGGTGCTCACTTCTGGTACTGTGGTCGTCCGTCCACCTGCCCAGCGTTCTAATTATATAAAAGGCAAATCTTCCATACATCGAAGAGGTCCTTGTCCATGACTTTTACGGTCTAATGAACCAGTAGATGAGTCCTAATATAAGATAATAAGAAGGAACATCATTTGTTTACAATACTCAACACGATTATTTCAGCAGCAAATAAATTTAAATTAAAATAATTATTTGTTATTAAGTTGTATAAAGGTCTTAGGCAAACGTAAAAATATATGTTTTAAGTACTTGCTATTTAAGCTTATTGGTAACTGAAATCTGGTTAAATCCAATCTCATCGGTCTCGAACGCAGGCGCAAAGTAGCCAGCCTTTCGGTTTTCTACAGTATATATTTGGGAGAGTGCGTCTGCATGCATTACTTAATTTCTTCCTCCCCCTTTCACCATCGGACAACCAGACGTTGGCCTCTCGTTCAGCATCGGTCTTATATCCGATTATAACATTGGTGTCTTTAAGGCAAGACTTAACAGGCTTTTATTAAGTCAGTGCGCTTTACCATCTTTAGCTGCATCATCACTGACCACGAGGTGGGATAGCAATCAAGCGCTGGCTTTTATTTTAAAAAAGAGGCCCTTTTTGAGTTATTTGAAATTTGAGAGGAATTATAAACAACATATTCTTTAAACAAATATTTACATATCTTACAACAAGTAAATAGCATTATAAAGTACAAATATGTAAATACTTACTAGTACAATATACTTTTTTTAAAACTCAACAACAAAAACCGATTTATCAAATTACTTGTGCACTATATAGTAACTAAATGATAAATAATTGTTAGGCATTTCGTCTTTGTTTCAAAGAGCAGTTTAGACAACCCAACTGCAGTTTAGTTTTTTTACATAATTTTCTTCTCACCTATTTTTAAAATAGAATTTATGGGTCACAGTGCCATCCATTGTGTGCTCATTAGACACCCTCACTATAACTTGAAAAACAATGCATTACGCGTAATTACTCTACTTATATTATCAATTTGTAAGAAGTACTACTACATTAACTTATATACAATTTTTAGGTCGCTTCCGATCCCGTGATACGCGAAAGTTCCAGTTATGCGGTAAAATGCAGTAGCAGCGGCTGTTGGAACTTTGCCAAGGACCGAGAGTGATAACGAAAATCTGGGCTCAGCGTAAACAAAGTGGAGCAATTTGGTCGCTGTAGTTCATGTAATTTTCAATAGCGTAAAAATATATATTTTTATTTCTTATTGAAAAACGTTAACGTGTTAGAACCACGCTGCAGATATATTTGACCGTGTAGTGGTGGTGTAAGAATAGCCATGTCGTCCCATGGGTCGAGACTCAAGGGACGATATGAAGACCCAAGAGACAATATATATATATATATATATATATATTATATATATATATATATATATATATATATATATATATATATATATATTATTATATATATATATATATATATATATATATATATATATATATATATATATATATATATATAAATTACGTGTCACGTTGTTTGTCCGCGATGGTCTCCTAAACTACTCAACCGATTTTAATCAAATTTGCACATCGTGTGCAGTATGGACCAAATTGAGAGATAGTTTTTTTGCCCATGAGTGACCCATAATTTTTTTTGCGAATTTAAGGATTTTTAATAGGACATGACAAAGGGTCGTCGAAACGGGCAGAACAACGTCTGCCAGGCAAGCTAATATATACAAGAGGCGACAGAAGAAAACAAACCAGGAGTTATGAAGCAGCGTCTTCGTAATAATAACTAAAATATATATAATGGGTAATGTATCGGGAGGCCTATAGTTAGCAGTGCAGTGGGAGGAGTACTTTTTATAGGCTGTAACGGTGTAATTTACAGCAGTCTCGCGCATTATCGTGTTGTCAATTTGATCGAAAAACGCCAGTATGGTTAATTAGAGAAACTTTCAATTTACAGTCCCATTACAAAAAACATATAAATGAATTAGTGTTTCATATAAGTTGATTTTAGTTACTTCAATTATTTACAAGTAATTATTAACGTAAGCAATTTTCATGTTTTAATAGAAAACGTCGATAAACGAGCACTCGTCCACCTGATGGTAAATGGATGCGGTAGCCCATAAACATCTACATTTACTCTCGATTACTAATCAAACTGCGGATGCGTTGTCACCTCTGAGGACTATGTTGGAGTATCTGGTTTCCAGTTAAAAAGTCTTCGATTCTATGCATTCACCATACGAAACGCAACATCATTAAACTACTAGTTTACGCTGGTATTCTGGGAGAGTGTAGTCCTATCGAGCCAACCCATTCGTGTTACAACCATAATATAGCTGCCGCGTGGTTCAATCCGTGTTGCCACCTGCGGATCAATCCATGTTTATGACGTAAGCCTCGCAGATTTTTAAAGAAAATTATTATCTTCTATCTGATATAAAACTCCGGCCATAGCCATACTGGAACAGTCTGTTTGTAAACAATGTGGTTTATTAAAATTTGATGCAAGTGTATTGTAGTAATAAATTACTTTTTTATAAAATCAAATGCCTTTTATTCTTTTTCCCTCTATTGGAACTTACGTCGTCTTTTTAATTATTTCACAGAGCGGCTTTATGCTCGTGCTATAATTTGGAATAAACCTTCTATAAAAATTGCAAAAACCTAAAAGGCCCTCAATTGCTTAATCTTTTTGGGTGCTGGACACTCTTGAATTGTCCGAATCTTATCGAGACCTATGCCTATGCCTTCTGGTGAAATAAGAAAACCTAACATCTTAATTTCTTTACGAAAAAATTCACATTTTTGCAAGTTGTACTTTAAACCAGTTTTGTTTCATGTTTTCCATTGTGCGTTAATAAGCGACGCCAAAGAAAAAGTAATGAGGAAAAACAAATAAAAGACTGTTTTCAAGACTGAAATGTACCAGCTAAATGAATTTATAAATTTGAATTTGGAATTCTTAACCAAAGAGGAAGGACCCTATATATAACCCGCTTCTTCGATTCCGTAATCGGGTAAACCGTGCGTTATAGATCGTGGAAACTATGCCAAACATTATTATAAATCAATGATGCCAAATATGAGGCAATCAATTGGGAGGCCTATGTTCAGCAGTGGACTTTAAAATTTTGTAACGGTTAATGGATAAAAGAAATAAATATATTTGCTGGTCCAATACAAACATTGCGCTGAAAGCAGCAAGCAAAGTAATTATTTACATATTATGCAACCTTCGTATCTCGTTAATAATGAAACCTTATGATGCTTTATGATACTTCTAGCGCCATCTGTGTAAAATTATTGTAGTTAATTTATTATTATAGTAAAATAAAAATTCTATGATATTTAGAAAAGAACGGGTAGGATAATATAAAAAAAAAACTCAAAAACGGGTAACGTAATTTTTCAATTTCACGACAATGTAAATTTTAAAACTTTTGAATGTGCAAAAGGGAAGTATAATATGTTTAGTGCCAAGCTTCTATACGATTGATATGACCCTTGCTGAAACCAAAAAAAATGTTAACAGCCCTTTCAAATTTTGATTTACCATGTTGTAGGTACTCGGCGGTTAAGAAAAAAATTATAAGCACACCTTAAACATTAATAAATAATGTGTACAACACCATCTATTGATCACGTTGGTTAACTATTGTATTTTTTTTTGAAGTGAGATATTAGGATTTATGTAATTTTTATAAATATTTATTACGTTATTCTTTATTATTTTTGTTTACTGCTTTTAGATTCAATTATATCATTAAAGAACACTATTTTACATTATTAAATTACAAAAATGTCCTCAATCACTCAATGTCACTATTGAACAAACTCGTACCTATATTTCGTACCCACACTTCAGAACATTAATCTTAAGTTTTGATAGGATGAACCGATTTTAATAAAACAAAGACTTAATTTTAAAAAAAAGATATGCTTCATAATTTATCTAACGAATCTAACGATTATTTTGATATAAATCAGTACTTTATATATGATACGTTAACAAACAAACAGACAGACAGACTGACAGACAATTCTAAAAATTATAGAAATGTATTTAGTTACTTATTTTTGGTCTCTCTCAACCAAATTTGTTAAAAAATATAAAATGTACAGACATCTGCAATTTACATTTTTATTATATGTATAGATTATACAAGCTCTGGGTCTACTGCCTTTGGTATTGACTAGGATTTTACCGCCAGCCGAAAATCCTAATCCTGGGATACTAACCGTACTAACTATACGCGAAATTAACTATATACTAAATATATTCAAAATTCTTGACACAAACACGACATTGTCATCTTTTTATTATAAAGAAAAGAGTGCTCTAATCAGTCACGTTTGTTAATAAATTTTATCGCGGTACGATATTAAAACAATTCAACTCATTACAAGCACTTTTTCTACAACTCTAACGAGGACTCTTCAATATAAATCAAATAAATGAGGCGTCGTTCAGGCGGACACAATTACACAGAATACAATGCCTTTGTTAATAGTTCGATCTTATTTGAAATAAGAATCGACACTTCATACGATCCAATTTACCGGAAGAAAGCGACTTCATAAATCGTTTCTTTGCTGCATAAAAATAAAAAATTCAAAGTTTTCGAAAACTTTTGACTATGTAAAAATTTTACATTATTTTAACTTCTTTTAAGTCAGTGATTGAGTACAACCTGAACTGTTGGTAAGTGGTGATGAAGTTTTAGGTACTTTATCGCGCTTTTAGCGTAAAAAGAGCCTATTTACTCTTGCTTTAAAGATGCCAAAATAACGCTCATTATAATGGGACGAAAAACCAGGTTTTGGCATATTATTCTACCCTGTTACTGTATGCATTACGAAAGATAAAGCACCGCCTGCTACCTGGTTATTCAATAGTGGAAAGGGGAGAGAAGTATTAAGGCACGCAATTCGTGTGCACACTTTCCGAAATGCATCCTCTATAATACTGAGAAGCTTACTACTTATTTATGTACATTCTCGAAAACAACTTTTATACAGCAAGCTTCCTTTTTTAAAAAAAATGAAATAATAAACGAAATTACAGATCATTTTCCCCCATAGTGTCTATTGCAGGCATGAATACCTGCAGCTAACTTCAAACAAACAAGACTACGGATGCCACAGCACTACGAACACCACAGTTTGCGGCAGAAATAAGTGGCACCTAGCCTTTAGGTCTATTACTTTCAAATTTTTTTTCTAATTTTTAGGGAAGTGACGTTTGAAACAAAATATGGGGAACAGCATTGTTCTGAAAACTACCAAACATAATAAAAATTGCAATTGACAACCCTACTGCCAAGTTGTCAGCCATTTTAAAATTCTCCTATGAGTCAGTCATGAGGGGAGATCAAGGTTAGTCAATTTTTGCCATCCATCAAGGGAAATATCCCTCTACAAAATGCAGGAGTGTATAAACTAGAATGTGAATGTAGTCCCTCTTACATACGACAAACAAAAAGATCTATAATAACCCGCGTGAAAAAACATATAGCTACGTGAAGCACCGACGCTCCTATAAGTCCGTAATCTGTGAACATGTTTCAAGATCCTCCCCACCATTACATCAGATTTGATGGACTACAAATCCTCGCAAAAGAACACCGATTCTTATCAAGGATGATACGCGAGGCTATTGAAAATAAAAAACATCATAATTTCAAGAGAAGATAGGTGCTGCTATCTGCTTTGGATCCTATAATTAATTAGATCAAACCTGAAATGAATATTCAAAAACTGAAGGTAGCCGGGCTAACTATGATATTGGGTCGTCAAACATCTCAGTCCCCCCCCCCCCCCTACGTTACTATGGGTACTGTAAAGCACACGAAACATTGGTAGTTAAAAATAAGTTAATTAAACGCGAAAAAATCCGCACAAATAGTTTTAGTTAAGTATTATGTGTTACCTGAAGCAAATAGTTAACCTCCATTTTCGAACATGCTGCAAATATATTATGGTTTGCACAAATAGGTCTAATTCACTGGCTAAGGGCTATGCTTTCACAGAATATCAGCGTGAAATAGCAGAATAATGCTGGTTTTTTATGGTAAGTGTAGTAAATCGGAGACTCTTTTTACAAAAAAAGAGGTATTCTATCTTAGTTTTCAGGAGTGACAACGCGTTTGCGTTTTAACTCTTAATCGAGGATAGATGTAGGTGTCTATAGGTTGTAGCAGAAGCTTACTGTTACTCATCTTATTACTATACTCGTACTCAATTCTCTAATATCTAAATATTAGTTACGACCTACACCCTAGGCAAATACGGACAGTGGTGAAAAAATTCAAAATGGCGTGAAAACAAGATGGCCGCCGTACAAATTTTAAAAAGTTTTAACTCGGCAAAGATTAGGAATAGTTTGGCGATGCTTGAAGAAATGTTGCGGGGACCAAGAAATGTTTTTAAAAAATAAACTTGTTTAAATGCCCTAAAAAGAAGAAAATAAACTTTAAATTAAATTAAACCCATCAATTTATTACATTACATAATTCATGTGATATAAAAGCTTGTCGCGGCATTTGACTGTGTACATAAACAAGAATACGATATGTAACTTGATATTGACATAAATAGGCAATTTTGTGAAAATTTTTATTATATCATATAAATTGTGTAATGTAATAAATTTATAGGTTTTAAAGTTCATTTCCTCTTTTTAGAGCGGGAATATAAAAGTTTGTTTTATAAATATTTTTATTATAAGCTTATTAAATCTGCGACGTTCAGTGATACTTTACATGAATTCACGACGTATGAGCACACTATCGTACAACTTATTAGCACGGTCTGAACGTAGGATACACCGACTAGGATACCGGTATACAGTAGGATAACACCGAGTAGTTGCAAAATTTACATAATGAATATTTTTGTTAACTTTAACATAAATTTACATATGAATGTAATAATAACAATATAATGTTGATCATTATCTTAATGTTTCATTCCAACTGATTAAGCTGAGGTTTGACGAGCCGATTTCAAAAGGCGCTGATTGATTGGTAGCTTATAGCTTATAGGTAATATTGTAATATTAGAATTGATTCTATTTTATACGGAATTCCATACCATACATCCATATATATTTAGTTTCTAAAATACGAGTAGCTGTTTAATAAAACTGTTATACTTGATTTATTGTTATAGATAGAAGTAGACAAAAACTAAAATCCGCGACATTTTTCTTAAATTAATAATCGGTCTATTAACCTACTTCTGAATTAAGTTTTTTTTTCAAGATTTCACTAATGGAAGAAAAGTAACACGTAGTTACAATGCGTTCACATTAACTTGACGCATCGCTGGAATGCGAGGCCCCGCCCGCTAGCCCCCGCACTCCCTTAACTCGCCCGGCAATCGTCAGTATGTTTAGCATCTCTGTTACACTGTTGTAAATGACGTCATCAAAGCCATGCGTCAAGTTAATGTGACCGCGTCACACTGTCTAATTCGTCCTATTACTGGACACAAGCATCCTCTTGATTAGCTGACTGCCCCAGAAGGAGAGTAATGTTTTTCGAGTGTACGTCTTCTCTGTATCCTGCGCCATCCATACCGTGTATGTCAGTACCTTGTAGTGGTGGTGTAAAATATCCACTTCCCCATATTATCCCGTGGGTATCGTAAGAGGCGACAGAGGGGAACAAATCAGAAGATGGACAGCAGCGTGTTTCTAATAACTACTAAAAACAAAACACTACGGTTGCCAGCCCGCTTGCCAAGCGTGGCAATGACGACAAATATCCGCCTATGAGGACAAATTCGGGGTAAGCCTATTTCAGCAGAGGACTCTGATAGGCTGTGGCTAAATGGACTTTTCACTCTAAAAAAATTTAAGGAACCGTTTTTTTATTTTTTCAAAATCGAATATTTCAATTGCGAATTTTTTAAAGCACTCAGAGTTAATTTATTACATCAAAAACGATCCGAAAATAATTTTTTAAGGAATTAATGGTTACATGTGTTTTAACGCGGGCGAACTCCTCGAAGCGTACGGGAGAGTCGCGTTCGTATGCGCCTAAAGTTGAACGCGACTGACTTGTCGACAGGGTTACACGTAAGATCAAAAAAGACAATTCCCGTGGTGAAATATACAAAGTGAGATAATAACAGACAGTGACTCTTCTTAGCGCGTTCAGTAATGGTATAAAAATTAATTGCTATCATTTAAGATTACTTAACAATGTATGCTTAATCATACGTAGCGACCGTGGAGCTTCGCTACAGCATACGTAGCTAACGTAGAATTAGTGATGTGACCCATTCGTTCTCTAACTATAATATACCTGCAGCATGGCTCTACCACGTATAACCACGGGCAATGGTGGAGCCACGTTGCAGCTATACTATGACTGTAGCACGAATGGGTCGGCTCGACCGGGGAAGGACCGCGCTCTCAAAGAATACTAGTGTAAAACAGCAGCTTAATACTGCTGTGTTTCATATGGTGAGTGTAGAGATCCGGAGACCGTTTTTCACTGGAAACGAGGCATTCCATCTAAGTCCTCAGGGGTGACAACGCATCTGCGTTTTGATTCTTTATCGAGGATAAATGTCGATGTCTAAGGGCCACAGATTCCACTTACCATCAGGTGGACTTTTTGCCCATTTCTCACTCTTATTCTATAAAAAAATAACAAAATCCGACGACAATACTTTAATTTTATTAAAAAGAAAAGAATGCTGAAATAACAATCAAGGTTGTTACTTAATTTTTGTAAGAAACGATATTGAAACAATTCAATTCATTACAAGAACTCTAACGAGGGCTCTTCAATATAATTCAAATAAAAGAGACGTCGTTCCGTTCGTGCGGAAACAATCACACAAAATACAATGTCTTTGTTAATAGTTTGACCTTATATAAAATAAGAGTCGGCACTTCAATCGATTCAATTTATCAGAAGAAAGCGACTTCTAAACCACATTGCTGCTATAAAAATAAAATATTCAAAGCTTTCGGAAACTTTTGGACTACGTGAAGAACTTATATTTTTAACTTATTATAAGTCAGTGTTTGACTACAGTCCCACCTGGTGGTAAATGATGATGAAGCACTGGATAGTAAATTGCTTTTCGCTCTTACTTTGCCTTGAAGACGCTAGGATTATAAACGAAAAGACAGAAGTCAGCATATTATTTCACTTCCTTAAAGTACGCATAACCAAAGATGAAGCAACTCCTGCCACCTGGTTGTCTGATGGTCGAAAGAGGAGAGAGAAGTTAAGAAATGTTATTTCTGTACATAATCTCCGAAATGTGTCCTATAGAAAATTGAAAACCTGGCCACTTACTTACATTCTCGAAAACAATATTAATGTCCAATACTTCGTTTGAGAGTACGAAGCTTTCTTTTTTTTATAATACTTAAATGATAAATTAACTTAAACACCATCTGTTTAGTGTATACTACAGCCTATGGGCACCTACAGCTAACTTCAAACAAAAGAGGCTACGCCCTCTGACCAGATGGAGCGACGATCCGCTCAAGGTGGCTGGTAGAAACCGGATGCGTGTAGCCGAAGATCGGGCTAAGTGGCGCGCTTTGGGAGAGGCCTATATCCAGCAGTGGAAAGCCGCAGACTGATGATGATGATGTCGTGATACCAGTTCTCTATAGCCTTCAGATTTCAACACAGCAGTGTGAACACCACTATTTGGTGACAATAATAGGTAAGAGTATAGTATATATCCTGTAGGTCTATTCCTTTTATTTATTTTTTGTAGTTTTTGTAAAATATTTCAAAAAAACAACAGAAAAACAGCAGAAAGGCAGCGGAACCGCATTTTAAAACGATTATGGAGAAATAAACATGTTAACTTTTTTACAAGCTAAATTTTAATTTCTTATATAGAAAAATAAGAACTGCTTATTTTCATATTACTACACTCTGTGTAGTGGTGGCTTAAAAATATCCCCCACCACATATCGTCCCGTGGGTGTCGTGAGAGGCGACAGAGGGAGACCGAAGAAGTACATGAGCTGCAGCATTTTTCTGAAAACGACTAAAGATAATAAAACGATTGCAATTGCCAACCCGACTGCCAAGTGTGGCAACTATAAGGCCTCCTATGAGTCAAACATTGGTCTTAGTTCAGCAACGGACCTTTGAATGACTGGAATGCATTAATAAAAACCCTGTTAGTGGGATGTATATAGGCTGTAACTTCCTCCTGTACCGCCCCGATCAGTAATGCTAAAATTTGTATGTCGCATCCACTTTGTATTTAGTATTAAGACATCGTCTACATTAATCTATACATATGTATGAATAAAACTGAAGTGTCTCTCTGTAATATCGAAATGACTGCCTTGTATTGACGTTATTTGCATTAATAAATGAACAACCATTTTAATTTATTTTAATTAATAATATGAATATAAAGATTACAAGCCTATTAACGCTGGTACTCCACAAGGATGCATGCTGTGACCAACGCTATTACTTCTGCATATCAATGATATATTATAAACCGGTCATTCATTCATTCATTCACTCCCTTCGGAACCTCAGCCAGTATTTTACTCCTTGGCGTCGACATATCACTTGACGTGCATTTTCGTGGTCACTTGGAAGAGAAGGCAAAATTGGCTTCTAAAAAGCTTGGCGTGCGTAGCAGCCTGGGATAGTATTTTATGGCGACACACCGCGCTTTACTAGGCGCAGATTTGACATCACATGGAATACTATTCTTATATATGGACTGGAGCTCCCCAGTGCCAGCTCCTTCCATTTGATCGCATCGCAGCAGGATTTGGATGAGGTTCGAATCGTCGGCGACCAAGCTTCATCTGATCGCTTTGACTCACTGGCACATCGAAGATATATTGAATTTCTTTGAGTATTTTATCGCACTACCACGAGGAATGCTCTGATCACTTGTTCGGACTAATTCCAGACACTCAACTTCACCATCGCGACAAAACTCGCGATACCATCCATACCATCCAAATGATTGGGGGTCTACCACTGCATGATTTACAAGAAGTTTTCTTCCTAGCAAAAACTCCTTTTGGAATCGACTATTAACAACGATTTTCCGGACCGATACGATTTAGGTACCTTCAAGAAAAGAGCCTACACTTTTTAAAAGGTCGGCAACGCATCTGCAATTCCCCTGGTGTTGCAGTTGTTCATGGGCGGCGGTAGTCCCTTACCAACAGGTGAGACGCATGCGCGTTTTCCTCATCCCCTATAAAAAAATGATCTGTCAGTCTGTGTGTCCGTCTGGCCTGGCATCGGGATGTCTAAACCGGCTGTAATGAAACTTAACGAATAGCTAGAGACCAATTCCACAAACGATCTAATCTATATTTTATGTGAAAAAATTGTACATTGATTAAAAAACGAAAAGTTGATGAAAGTATTTTAGTAGCGATAGATTATCGATTATAAAATAACGCCACGTTACAAAATACCTCCCAGGTGATGCCGAGTCGGGTCGGTAGTATAAAATAAGATATTCATGCATAGATGTGTAATAATTTATTTATTTATTTATTTTAAAAAACTTACACGTAACACCTTAAGCTAAAGGGTACATAGGGCGGACTTAATGCCATGTGGCATTCTATGCCAGTCAACCCTGGGTGCCAAGGACAATTGTTGGCAGGTGCGACCATTATACATAAATAAGTGCATATACATTAAAATCTACATATATGCAATATATGTAAATATATGTATGTCCATACACATTACATTTAAATATATACACATATAGTATAAATTTACGTACAATAATACATACATACATATAGATATATAATATATATACATGCTTATAAACTTCGTAAATAAATATCCAAATGAATGATATATATATATATATATATATATATATATATATATATATATATATATATATATATATATATATATATATATATATATATATATATATATATATATATATATATATATATATATAATGTTTGAATAATATATAATCAAATAAATATTTGAAGTAAAAAAGAAGAAAAGAAAGACAAAAATTAAGGAAAAATAATGTTATTTAGTAGTTTCCTTCAGGTAATGTTCTCGGAGAAGAACTTTGAAAACTTTTTTATTTGTGGCATTCTTAATATCATTGGGGAGGATGTTCCAAAGTTGTATAGCTTGTATCGTAAGAGACGACCTAAAAAAATTGTTATTCGACTGTCGATCGGAAGGAAATAATAATAATATCCTTCAGACCAAATTTCGTTCACGGCGACCTGCCTCAACAGAGACTAACCATCGGCACAGGACTGGATTATAGTGCCCAAGAGTATGCGCAAGCACAGGTGCACTTTCTATTCCCTCACTCTCATAATCCGATGGGACGGTAAACCGATACGACCGGAGAGAGATCAGGCGCAGTACCAACGGCTTTACGTACTTTCCGAGGCACAGAGGTGAGAAAACGCCAACTTGTAGTCTCCGGGCAGATACTGAGAATTTCCTGACGAAAAACTCAATAAATTTATTTCTAAGATAATTAATAGAATCAGGCGTTACTTTGCGGAAATCTTTTAAATTAATTTCAACAACTTTAATTAAAGCTGATTTTTTTTACTGGCCCGACCCGGGATTTGATCCCGGACACCATGATCAGCAGTCGCACTACTGCAACCACTAGATCATTGAGACAGATGTGTAATATAATTAGTGTTATTAGTAAAGTATATACGTACTAAATAAAGGCGTGAAATACTAGTTTAAAAACGTGTGCTATTCACACGCTGTAGAAGGGAAACCTTCAGAAATACATTGTATACTGTATTTTATCTGATTCTCTCGTAGTAGCCTAGTTAAAAGCGACAAACATATATATCTATAAGTTTAAGCAATCCTATATCATATGGATGTATACGTTTGTTAGTTTCAAATCACAAGGAATTTGAAACGTGTTTTCGCTTTAATAATACATTTTTGAAACACCTAGTGCACTAGTATTCGAGTTGCGGTTGATATATCGGGTACATCGACTCTGCGTGAAATTATTATGGGAAGCTATCAATCAACGTACACATTAACCCAATTCTGTCATAATGTACTTGCAACATCACGTCAATCAAATTAACCTGCGAATATAAGCTACTCTGTTAAAGCATTAACACATATTACATATTTGTAGTATGAAGTGTTGCATGAAGTAACTAATTAAAAAACTCCATTTTTGAACATGGTAGAACTATATTATGGTTGAAGCACAAATGGGTCGACTCTACCGGCGAATGACCAAGCTCTCAGAGAATATCAGCGTGCAACAACATAATAAAACTGTTTCTTATGTTAAGTGTAGACACCCGGGGATCGTTTTTAATGGAAAAGAGGCATTGCATCTTAGTTTTCAGGGGTAACGCGTCTGTATTTTGACTCTTAATCTAGGATAGATGTAGATGTCTATAGACACTGCATACACTTACTGCCAGGTGGACTATGTGCTCATTTGTTTCTTAAAAAAACTTATGTTTGACAATATACGTAGGGTCTAGGGCAGCTGCCGAAGTTCATGGGCTATTTGTCGGATATTATTTTATTGAAATAACAGTTATAAAAATATTAACAATTTAATAATGATCTCATCGTATAACTATACTCGTACTAAATTCCTACAGTCCAAGGGATTTATATATTTCGAACTAATGATTTATTTTATTCTTTCGGTAGTCCTACGGAATATAAATCTTTCAAAAGTAAAATTATAGCGACAAAGATGTTAAACTCACGCCACCTGATTTAATGAAATACAAAACCAAATTTTATTGTTATCCTATTTAGTGAGGGTATATTTTATTGGATGTTATTCCGCGAAATGTTTTATTACTGAGTTTTATTTCTCTCATTCTAATCTCGCAATAAGCTTTTATGTCATATAAATTCTGTAGTGGAATAAATTGATGGGTTTGATCTAATCTAAAGTTTGTTTTCTCTTTTTCTTTGAACATTTATTTAAAAGCTTGCTTTTTGAAATGTTTTTTTTAATATTAATCAATAAACTCCAACGTTTTGGGATACTAAATATGAATTCCCGGCGTATGTGCACATTAGCTAATTAGTAGTAATTGAATCCACCATTCGACTACTATCGTGAACTACAAGCATTTAAAGCTCACCAGGAGTGGTTAATAGCATTATAAAAAAACATTAAAAAAGTAGTGTTCTTTTACAAGAAGAAAAAGTACAGGACTCCTCTTATTTCTGAGGGCTACAGAGCAAGGAAGTGACCACTGCGCTGCCGCAGTGCGTGTGGACTAGCTTCATATGTCTCATTTTCTTTTGTTTTCCTCACGATCTTTTCTTGCATCGTCCAGCACATGTTAAATCAGTACTTAAAACTGTATTTAAAAATTATTGGTACCGGCGGGTTTCGAACCCTTTCGCTAAGCTACGGTAGCTGTTCTCTTACTAAATCACATTGCTCACTCAACAAAACCAATTTTATAAATATTACAAAACAAATAGCGATAATTTGATATTTTGCAAATTTTTCAATGTCGGAAATAAAAAAAAATAACTTAAATTAAATCCGTTAAATTAGTTTTATTTAAAATTATACTAAAGTGGTTTAACCGCACTTTCTTTATACCTAATTGCATTATTTTAAATTGCTCGATGGATTTTGATGGCGGTTTTACTATCAGGAAAGTTTGATGCTGGTAGCTCAGGACCGTATTTTATGGAATCCCCTGGGGAGAAGGCTTATGTTCAACAGAGGACTTGTGAACGGCTGTAATGATACTGATGATAAAAAGGAGAGAGATGTGAATGTTTTGTAATCAAATATTTTGATGAAGCTTTTTGTGAGTGTTTGGGTGGGTGAGGACCCTCGAGATGGTTAAGATTCACAATTGGACCTGACAGATGGTAGAGATCCAGAAATAACCTGTGAAAAACCGAGTTTTAATTTTTGCCTCTATGGCAGAGTCGACGTCGAGGGACGCCCTAAACAGTTTATCGACCAAATTGGCGACAGTTTGAAATGGACTATAGTCCGTTCGGGTTAAGAAAATAGTAAGTCATCGTTGTTCGCCGGTCTGGCCACGGCCCCAGCCAATTAAAATGCAAGAAATTAGAAAGTCGAGTTCACAGTGATCAGTTGATGTCAGGCCTTCGAACAAAATCTCATCTATTAAATATAATAAATATTTAATAGATGAGACTGCCAAAAGTAATGGCATTACAATTCTTCGCCTTCCGACTTACCATTGCAAACTTAATCCAATTGAATTGGTTTGGGCCCAAATAAAAAATTATGTTGGTTCCAATAACTCCACGTTCAAAATGAGTGACATAAAAAATTATTAGATGACGCAATAGCAATTATAGACGCTAATCGTTGGAAGAAGTGCTGCGACCACGTGATACGCCAAGAAAATACCATGTGGAATTTGGATGACATCATGGAACTTGCAGAACAAAATTCTTTCATAATTAATTTAACTGGAAAATCTAGCGATACTGATTAGTGATTTAAGTAATTTTAAGAAAATTTGTCTCCATTAAACTTAATTAAATGTTTGAAAAAAAAGAATTTTTACTCCACTGTGAATACACCTTTACCCCGTAGTTGCACTGATGACTCACTATTCTCTTAACGCGAACGGACTATATTATATTATTTATGTTATCTTTATAGATTACCCTTAACCGACGATCATGTATGCGTATATGCGTGTAAAAAAGGCGAGAGAGGTTTGTTAGATCGTGCCAAATGGAAGACCGTAGTCTGTGCCTACCCCTCTGGGTGACAGGCGTGAGTGTTTATGTATTTATTTATGTATAAATATTCATATATTTTAATGAATGTTGATCTTAAAAGCGTTACTATACTAGTAATTCGTTTACGATGTAATTCATCTCTTTCTCTATACTATCATCGGGCTACAAGACTATCGAATTATCTCCACCCCTATGAGATCGACATAACGCACATTCTAAGCAAACGGTAGCTTCTACGTTCATAGTGCGTGCAGCAAATGAGGGGCATAATTGTTCAGCATCTGTTTTTCACCACCTAACGCCATAAAGGATAGAAGTCAAGCACTGGCTATAATAGTAAAAACAACTCATGTTAGTTGCTGGGCGCGCCTGTGAAGGTTTCTGACAAAAAAAGAAGCATTGCAATGCAAGCCGAGCACAGCTAATATAATAAAATTAACTCCCAGTAATATACAAATGAAAGCTAAATTTTTACCGACTTTCTTGACCTGGAATGCAATTTTACTATCTTCTTTACGTATGATGAAATATTCATTCATTTGAGAACCTTCAAACATATTTAGCCATCTTACATTAAAGTTATTCTCCCTTATAAGCAGCATAAGTCCCACTGCTAGTCCCACTAGGACCTGTGGAATGTACATTTAATTTACTTTAATTTCCACCAATATTTTAAAATAGGAAGCTTTCACTTTTTACTAAAAGTCATTATTTTTAGCAATTTCCCCAATTTCTACGCTGCTATTAAAAATATTTAAAAATTATATCTTGTTTTTGAATGTGATATCTTAAAATATGGATAACATTTTTATACAAATTTATATCAAAAAGAATTATTAGGAATGCTAGATTGAACAATGTTACGTTTAAGTTCATAGAATGATTAAACAAATAACTACCGTAAAATGAGCATTCTGATGTCTTTATGAATAGTTTCTTCGTGTTTTCTATATTAACAACTCAATGCGCAGTTCTTCATTCACCGGCACTGTACCGACACGTCGCACGACCCGGCTTCTGGGGAATAAAAAAATTATAAAATGTGTGAAATATATGGTAGATTTTTCTACTTACGAGGCGCCAGCACCGCAATGACTCCCAACGGTGCCGTCGCCAGTGCCGGAATAGCAAGTTTCCCACTCGGTGCAAACTGTAAGTGTATTGTGTATGTATTGCAGCCGTGTGCGTGAGTGCGTGTGCTCGGGCTGAAAAAGGCACGCATTGAGATTAAGACTCGAAACTGACTTGTAAAATGATGTAATTTCTCTTCCTCGATGCGAAAGTAAAAAAAGTAAAGTTACAGCCTATATACGTCTCACTCCAGGGCACAGGCCTCCGCTCATTTCTGAGACAGTTTTTGGGCAAGGAATAGATCGCCGCCACCCCAAAGATTGTTGGAGAAATTCACATGTCTTCGAAATATTTTTTTTATTTCTCAGATATGTAGATTTCCTCACGATATTTTCCTTCATCTCCGAGCACGTGATAAATCGCCACTTAAAATTGCAATTACAATTTCATTGGCGCTGGCGGGGATAAACTCGGTTTACTCGCGTAGTTACAATATTTTTTAAAGTCCATTTTCAACTTTGAAAATAGGGTATAATATGTTCCTTCTACGTGTCTTACTTTTAGTGTTGGATGAGTCCAAAATTTCACTTCCGTGCGTTTATTACATTTTCGTGATAAATGTAAGAGATATAACAAATAAATACGACGACTTGACGAGACCAATTTTACGTATTGTAGAACTGATTACGTATTGTAGAACTGAAGTATGTGTTAGTACCGCCCAAAAACCGAGCTTCAACCGAAACCGGCACCGGCGCAGTGGAAAAACGAAGCCCTGGCACCGACGCCAGCACGGTGCCGTGCCGTAAAATGGAAAACCGACCATTAGCACTATGGCTGATAACTTGGTTGCGGCGTTGGGGAGTTGCGGATTCAAATCCCGAGAAGAAAGTGTTTTTGTATAGCCTACACATCATTGTTCCGGGTGTGGATGTTTCTACAAAATGTTTATGTATGTATGTAAAACCTTATACAGGAGAATGTCATTTTATGGAAGAAAAGTTTTGAAAAATCTGCTTAAAAATATACTCATGTCATTTTCATTTGCAGAACTAATTTAATGGATTTTATTGCTTTTAATTTAACTTATTAAACTAATTTTTAAATCGTGACGCTCCGGGATGTCTGCAGTCTGTGAACATGTTCATGATTGTCGCCACTATTACATCAGATTTATCATAAGTACTCGCAAAATAACACCGATACCTATCAATGACGATTCACGAGGCTATTGAAATCAAAAACAAATCTGCTTGGCATCCTATAATTAATAAAACGAAATCCAAACCCAAGTATACCACTACAAGACTGCAAGTTACTGAAAACTCGTTCTGCGAAGTTTGGACCACAACTTAATATTGAAAAGTTGAAAATTATTTAAGCAAGTAAATTAAATACGATAAAATTCTTAATTTTTTTCATTCTAGTTTAGGTAATTATAGTCGTTAATATACTAACAAATATTACTTTAAAATGGAATATCTACTATTTAGTAAACATTGCCGTAGCGCTCAATGCTGGTACGGTTCCAACGTGCAAAGCTAAATACTAAATAGTTTGCTACTTTAAATTTTGTCGCTACTGAATAAAGCCTATTTGGCAACAAATTGCTTATTGTCAGGTTGATCAAAATCTCCCATTAACCTATAAGAATAAAACTGTTTAATTTGTCTGTAGCTTTACTTGTCGTTCTTTACTAAAAGAGTTATAAAATACATTTTTAATAAATAAATAACTGCGCATGATATCTCGCCAATGCTGATACTTGAGATAGCTTGAAATGCAGTCTTCAACAGGTAGGCATGTAAATAGAGACTAAACATCAAAACTGACTTAGGTGGTTTGGCACACTTTGGTTGTGTGGGTTACCAAAAATACACAAACCGAACGCTCCATTACGTCCAATAGACAGTCAGATTGATTCACTAACTAACAGAGTGGCTCAACACTTAGCTTAAATATTATCACCACTTAGAGGAAACACGAAAGATTCATACCATTTTGTCAGTGAGATAAAGGATCTACGTCTTACTGACAATGAAACTATGGTCGGTTTTGATGTCCCGGCTCTATTTACATGCCTAGCTGTTGAAGAATGCATCTCAATCATAACTAGGAAACTAGACGAAAATAACATGCCACCAGAATATGCAGTACTACTCAGACATTGCCTTACATCTGGCTATCTATTGTGGAAGGAATAGTTTTACAAGCAAGTAGATGGGGCTCTCCTGTATCATTGTCGCCGATATATTCATGAAAGACATTGAGGGGAAAGCCCTCCTTAGTGCACCTGTTACTCCAAGGTTCAACAACGGTACGTAGACGATACTTTCACAATTTTACCGTCAGAAAAGGTAACTATATTTTTAGAACATCTTAATACCATAAACTCTAAAATTCAATTTGCAAAAGTTAAGGAATTATTTGCCTCTAACTCCATAAGTTAGAGGCAAATAATTCCTTAACTTTCCTAGATGTGTTAGTGAACCGAAATCCTAACAATACCATAGGTCACACTCTGTATAGAAAAATGACCCATATATAAACTGATATTTCAGCGGTGAATCGTACCATCTTCCTTCACAGTTAGCTACCTACTTATGAGTAAATCTTTGTTACAGAGAGCACGAGGGATCTGTGAGAGCAAACACCTGGCCGAAGAGCTTTAGCACGTCAAGCAGGTTCTGCACGACAACAAGCTTCGGATCCCGCGCCTCCGTCACAGTGACCGAGTGAAGCCGGCCACAGTCGAGCGTGTGCCTGCTGCAGCTACATCTTGAAGCGAGCTTCTATTAGAATACGGAACCAGTTTTACGGAATTTGTCACGTTTTATTCAATATTTTTCTCGTAAACATAAGAAATCATTATACAAACAGGCAGTTTCGATTTAAATGAAGGTCATGTAAACCAGCGATTGGCAAGACAAAAGAAAATATTGCTTTCAATAAACTGATCTTACGAGTAGTCAGTAAATTATATATAAAAAGTAATTAATTACATTTCTACTAAATGTACACGTACCGAAAGAAAAAACAATTACTGCTCCTTTTTAATTACTTTGCGGCCGTGTTGTAATCACCAAGACGTATTTATGTTCTGTTAACGTAATGAACTAAAGAACTCGAAGAAACTGGGCTTTCCCATTACAAGATTAATTGAAAAAACTCATTTACTAACTCCAATGCTTTGAATCCATGATTACTGTACGAGCACAATAGTTGTGGACAGTTTTTGAAATAATGTTGCTTAATGTAATATTGGACAAAAATATCGTATTTTAGACACGATGTTTATACTCGAATATTGGTACTTCTTGAAATAGTATATGGGCAGAAAAAGTATGCGCAAATATTCTCGCACTATACTCATTTAAAACCTTAATGGAATGGATTGTTAAAATATTTTTAATTCAGATGAAAAAATATCGCCAGCCAGTTCGAGTGCTCATTTTTAAGCGATAACCATTAAATATTTTTTAATAATATTAAAGGCATGCTGTTGAATGAGATTCTTAATCGGCTATATTTTTATTAATATCCTTTATTGAAATAATACTAGTTTTATAAAGTAAAAAAGTATAAAGTTAAATATACGCGATAAATTCCGTAAAAACTAGTATTATTTCAATGTGTAGTGTTCGCGTAAATATAAGAAATCAATATCCTTTATTTTCTGAAAATAAGCAAAAACATAATGATTTCTTATATTTACGAGAACACTGCACAATGATTAAAACTATTTTTACGGATTTTATAGCGTTTATACCTTTATTCAAATAAACAAACACGTGTAAAAAAGGTAACTTTTTGCTCACCAAATGTCATCTTAATTCATTCTGTACAAATATTCATTCAGCAGATAAAGCAGAGCTATAAGCCTTTTAACGTAGGTCTAGCGTGCTTGCAGCAAATAAGAAGATAATGCTTCTCGTCGCCAGTCAGATTATTTTACGTCTGGCTTAAATAGGATGGTTTCACCACCACTTATTAACGGATATGTGAATCTTTTTGACATTTCCCATAGCCGCCATTTGCAATTGGCACGGAATGAATTATGTTAGCAGCGTATAATGATCTATCCCTATCTAGTAGTGAATTATACAGGCTAACTTATACAGGCTAACTTATACAGGCTAACTAAGAAGACAGGCTTTTATCCATTAAATAAGATTTTAAGTGAAATACTTACATCAACGAGAATTACATTTGAAACACAAGAATAAGAATAAGTTGCGGTGAATATATGTATATCACTTCGATGGCCCATAAATATGTTCTCCGAAACTACTTTACGACAGATTTACGCGTGTGCTTTTGGTTTATTCATGTTTAAAGAATTGAATAGAAAACATAATAAATATGTTGCTTATAATATTTCACAACATCAGTCTTGGGTCTTCGCATGATTTACATGTGATGATATATGTTAGAAGCTAAATTGAATTTGTCTTTTTTATATAGTATAAGGGTGACAAAGGAGTACACAGTCCACCTGATGGTAAGTGGTTACTGCAGCCCATAGAAATCTATATTTATCCTCGATTACGAATTAAAATGCAGATGCGTTGTCACCCGTGAGGACTTAAATGGATTGCCTCGTTTCCAGTAAAAAGAGTCTTCGGTTCTCCACACTCACCATATGAAACACAGCAGCGTTAAGTTGCTATTTTACGAGGGTATATTGTGAGAGCGTAGTCCTTACCCGGTCGAGCCGACCCATTCGTGCTACAATTATACCAGTAATATAGCTGCAGCATAGCTCTACCACGCATAATAATTGTCTGCAAAGAACCTTTAAAAGCATTGAATCGTTTGTGAAGATATTTTAATTAGAATAAAACATGTAGTGGCAGCGTATACGCACTAGGTAACTCGTATCGTCCAGTGCACGTCGTAATAAAACATGTAGTGGCAGCGTATACGCACTAGGTAACACGGATCGTCCAGTGCACGTCGTAATAAAACATGTAGTGGCAGCGTATACGCACTAGGTAACTCGTATCGTCCAGTGCACGTCGTAATAAAACATGTAGTGGCAGCGTATACGCACTAGGTAACTCGTATCGTCCAGTGCACGTCGTAATAAAACATGTAGTGGCAGCGTATACGCATTAGGTAACTCGTATCGTCCAGTGCACGTCGTAATAAAACATGTAGTGGCAGCGTATACGCACTAGGTAACTCGTATCGTCCAGTGCACGTCGTAATAAAACATGTAGTGGCAGCGTATACGCATTAGGTAACTCGTATCGTCCAGTGCACGTCGTAATAAAACATGTAGTGGCAGCGTGTGAATATGCACTACCTCGTATCGTCCAGTGGACGTCGTAATAGGCGACAGAGGGAAGCAAACCAGGAAATGGAGAACAGTGTCTTTCTGATATCAACTAGAAAATATAAAACTGCCGTTGCCGACCCGCCTCATAAGCGTGGCGTACTGTTGATAAATAAATTTATTTGGAGAAGACGGTTTGAAAAATGATTTATTTTGTTTGATGATAGTTTGAAAGCGCCAGTAGCCTAATGGCAGGGCGTGGACCGCGAACTCAAGAAGGTCGTGGGTTCGAATCCGCCATTCAACTACTGGCGTGAACCACTCGTAACACAAGCAATTTAAGCTTACCACGAGTAGTTAATTGGGAATATTAGTAATGTTTATAACATTGTTAATATTCCTTTAAATAAAAAAAATAATGCATGCTAAATATATTCACATCCTGTTTTTTTAATTCCGAATCAAAAATAACTAAAATCAATTATTATAACGTCCACCAGAATGTTTGTTCTATTTTTTTTAACTTTCCGCTAAGAAAATTTAAATCGTTATTTTTTTTTAATAGGATAGGGTGACAAACGAGCACACAGTCCATTGAAATAATACTAGTTTTAACGGAATTTATCGCGTATATTTAACTTTTTTACCCGACGTTTCGAGAGCTTTACAGCACCCATGGTCACGGGAAGGACTGAGATGTTCAACGTCCAGCTGTCATAGTTAACCGCGGCGAGGATAGATGCAAATTTCTACGGGCCACAGCAACCACTTACCATCAGGTGGACTGTGTGCTCGTTTGTCACCCTATCCTATAAAAAAACTATAATGACTTACAGTCTGTAATTATGCCGGCTCTTTATCCTCTTCCATTGGAACACAGCAGTGCAAGCAGAACCGGATGGACTCCTAGTGATTAAAAGAATCCTACCACCTCGTGGATACAAAACTTTCACATCGTATTGTAAAATATCAGTATAGGTTGATGACAGAAAATTACGTTTACTACAAAAAGTAGTAAAAAAATATAACGTTAATATGCTACTTACGTACGTATATAAATATCTATAAAGTTTATTATCCGTATAATGGAGACCTATAGCAATCCATCAACTACTCTGTAGATATTTTAAAATAGACTAATAAAAATGAACTCGGGGAGCCATTACGCCAGACCCATGATGCCAAAACGCCATTTGTCGGATGCCAAATAAGTTCCTGATAAGCGTGAGATAAATTGTCATTGTTTAATTTAAAATTAAATAAATTCTTAGTATAACCATTGATATATTAAAAGGGGAAGATATGTTACACGCTAATATCGCAATCAATAAACCTGGGCTCGACGCACGACTACAAGCACCAAAACTTACACATCTGTTATCGTAACCGCAAAATTACATTTAACGATAGACAAAGACAGAAATAGGAAACGTCGTAGTTGTGCGAGTGAAATCGCGTTAGCCAGTTAGGCATCGCGTGCGTATCGTGTCTCTCACGCATGTTTTTATTATCTATCTTGCTCTTACAAACATGGCGAAGTCGACAATAAATATTACCATAATTTTCAACAAAATAGAATTTTTAGCTATACGTACGAGTGATAAGTAATCCCGTGTATCTTATTTTTCTTTCTTGAATTATTAGCACTCTGTTTAGCTGCACAAGAAGTCATTTTAATGCGTATTTAATACTAAAAGAACTGAAATTAAAGAGCTGTATGATCAACGACGTTTCGCGTGCGACTGAGTGTCACTACGAGCCAAGTACGGGCAATCCCGTAGCTTTGTAGGACCGGGCGCTTTGATTTAGTGACCTATCTTCCCCTTTTAATATATCAATGAGTATAACACACAATTTCATTAACATTTTTTTATATTTTAAGAGTGGCAAACAAGCACATAGTCAACCTGATGATAAGTGGTTGCTGTGACACATGCCAAGAGGGGCATCGACGGAGACCTAATATACGTCCGGATGAGAGATCAGCAGAAAGTCCAACAGGGAAGGTACATGATCTCACACATCTGAGATCCGCGTAAGCTAGGTAACCAGTTATGTCAGACCATATGCCAAAGCAAAGTCATATACAAATCTACCTGCATGATCGGTTAAACGAGAACCAAGTCATTCAGCGTGGTGGGCGTTAAAATTATCAAGCATCACGATCTCTGCGGATGGGACCTGTTGTAGCATGGAGTCTGCAGCCATTTTAACGTGGTCAATGAGTCGGTTTGTGTCGGCATTATCGCTATGGGACCTATAGAGGCACCCGTAGACGCGGGGATGGTGGTCGCTGTCTACGAGCAGCCATAAGATAGACGGGTCCGTACCTTCAAGGCTGTTGAGGCGTCAAAATAGATGTCCTCTCTGACGTGTACGCAAACTCCATCCCAGGGCACAAAGAAGTGTTCTAATTTATACCCTGGTTAGGAGAGATACGAAGTACCGGCCGGAGAGGACACCTGTGTCTCGATTAGAAAGAGCAAAGCCGGCTTCGCCATTTCCAGATAATAGTTAAGGTTTAAATTAAATTCGCCCCACTCCCCTCTCCCAGAATACGCGGGGCAGCCTGAGCACCCACGCTCAGGAAGATAGGGTAGCTTGGGCGTGGATGCTCAGCGAGGGATTCTCCGTCACTGGCGGTGCTAGTACCCCCCTAGGGTAGCGTTTTATTTTACTCCGCTACCATGTTAAGGGAGTTGGGGGGGGGGGATTGGAACTCCGGTCACTTGCACTCACCAGAGGAAATTCAGAAGCAGAGCTTCCACTTCACGCTGGTTCTCTGTAAGGTCGTGGTAACACCCCGGTTCGAGCCGGCCCATACGTGCAACGGCAAACTCTGCATTAACATTATTTAGTGAATATAACAGGTAACATTTTTACTGGTAACGAGGTTCGATCTCAGGAGCGACAAACGCATCTCCAATTAAATTATTAATCAAGAATAAATGCCTATTTTTCACCCTTTCTTGTATAAAAACGTTACGGTTTATTTGTATGATCCTGTCAAGGTAAGTACAAAATATATTCAGTCATAACTTTTGTAATAAATTCTTATAAAAAGTCACAGTATCGAATACCTTTAAGTGCACTCGCGTCGTATTTCAAACAAAGCGACGTACTTTATAAGACGCGAGTATATTTCATCGGCTACATTATTGCGTTCTGTGATTTATATTCGTTCGTGCTATCATCGCAAAGTCTACAATATTAAGTTATTATTTCATTATTGATGCGAAACATTTGTTGGCGCGCCTTAGCGGTAAGACTCGTATATCGTGACGGCAAAGGGCATGACTCTCTCTTATGCCGAAATATTGTATACATTTCCCATTGATTACCTCATTGGTCTTGTAGTCTAAACGCGGTTACTAATCGGGAAGTCTCAGGTTCGAATTCAGGGCCAAGCCAAAATCAGTTACTGGGTTTTTCTGTAAGAAATTCTCAGTATTAGCTCGTAGTCAAGAAGATGGTGGTGTTTTACACACGTGCCTTTGAAAGCATATAAAGTCGTTGGACCCGAGCCTGATCTCTCAGGTCGTGTTGGATACCTCAAACTATGAAAACTATGAGAGTGAGAGAATAGGACTCCTACATTTGACCGCATCCAGCGCAGAGCGACTCGAATCGTAGACGACCGAGTGCTTTCCGGCAGGCTCGATTCACTGGCGCTGCGAAGAGATGTTGCATCCCTTTGCATTGTTCGGATTAATCCCAGCCGGCATATTTCATGAACGCACTATGCGGCAAACCTCCATCCAATACCATCCACACTATCTAGATGCTTGACGATCCCCCACTGTACGTTTCACTAGGAGTTTTCTTCCGTGTAAGACTTGTCTATGGAATGGTTTACCACCGGCGATTTTTCCGGACCTATGCGACTTAGGGACCTTCAAGAAAAGAGTTTACACCTTTCTAAAAGGCCGGCAATGCAACTGCAATTTTCTTGGTGTTGCAGTAGTTCAGGTGAGCCTATGCTCGTTTGCCCCCTCCTTGCTAGCCTATGCTCGTTTGCTCCTATAAAAAGTGAGTGCGCTCGTGCTTGCGCATACAGTCGGGCACATTAATCCTGTCCAGCGCAGATGGCTAGACTCCGAAGAGACTTGCCGCCGTGGCCAATATTCGGTCTGGAGGACATTATAATATGATGGATTATATAGAGCGGTAGACTGTTGATGAGCTTTTTTTCAGAGGAGATATTTTTCTCTTAAATTAATACTTTTCTCCTTCATTAGCACATTGAAGTCTATTGATGACCAAAGGCCTCTCCTGCTGCAATAAGGATTAAACTTAATCGCCACGCTTGGTAATTGGATTCACGATCACAGCATCAGAGATCTCGCTCCCGAACGCTGCTGCCCTTCGATGCTCTGGATATCTTACATCGAGGGTAATCGATATAGAATAGAATAGAATAATTTTTATTCAATGCAGATATACGGGAATATTTGTTGAAATTTGATTATACTTTTACTTTTCAACCAATAGTAAAGCGTAATCAGAAAAACCTCTGTACTTGGAAGAACCAGCAAGAAACCCAGCGGGACTTTTTAAAACTTTAAAATACAATATACTATGTTATACAATTAATATGAAAACATTTAGAAACAGCGTGATAGCGGTCATCTCATTTCAACGGTTTAATATCAATCATATACTCTTTAGTAGTATAATAAAGGGTTATTTTTATTAAACAATTTTTGCTCAATATTTTTTATTTCATTGCCCCATGAAGGAAATACTGACTCTTTGGAGTTAAGTACCGCCATCTGTCAGAAGTGTGGCAAAATAATAATTTAAAGATTAAAACTTTATCAATGTTTTTAGAAAATTTAGTATATAACTAAGAAAACTTGAAATTGGCACGGCAAAGGGAAGCATGCTCCTGATAAATAATGTACAAGAAAACGTTCATTAGCTTTAAAAGGAAATCTCTTATTGAATAGCAAAGAAAACTTCTGCTCGAATGTTTCTTTTTATTTCATTCCTTTCATAGAATAACAATCGTCTGTGTTTCTCAGATTTTATTTTATATTTATACCTTAAAACTAGTCTAAAGCTTGACTTTTTTTTTCTTTAGTAACGGTTTCGCATAATTGTACTGTTGCCGTGTCAAGTAATAATAGATGAATCATTTATTAAATATAAACTCATTTGCAAAAAACGGGTGGTATTGATTTTTTTCTGTCTAAAAATACAAAACGAAAAAAGTTTAATTCATTTGAATTGAACATATTACGGGCCGGTTATAAGAATGCCGTAGTATTTAATAAAATATGTTTCAAAATTTTGTCTGAGGCTGGTTTTCTGGCAAAATTATTGCGCTGCTTGTGGAGGGTTGCAGTCAATGCTTCGTGGCTCAGAGGCTAAATGTGAGTTGTTGGACAGTCCCAACGACCCAACAGTGCTATCAAAATTATTGCGCTGCTTGTGGAGAGTTGCAGTCAACGCTTCGTGGCTCAGAGGCTAAATGTGAGTCGTTGGACAGTCCCAACGACCCGACAGCGCTGTAAAAAGACTGGTTCTGTAAAGAGAAGGTAATGTACTGAACCACAGGATGATCTTTTCTGGCAATTCAAGCGTTGAGAAATCGCAAATTTGTGATTTCAGCAAGAGGGGGTCACTCTTTATACTAAACTTTCATCCGCATAAAAAAACAACGTGTTTCATTTTTACATAGTTAGCAGGTGCTTTGAACTTTAACATATTTTTTATTAACTTATTCAAAATTTTATGATAAAACTGATGAAAACTATTCCTTGCGAATTAATTAACAAAATTTCTCTCAAAAAAACTCGCTACGGGCTCATACAAACATTGGCTTTCAAAGCCAAGTCAATGAACGTGTTCTGAGTTGTTTCAACAAGGAAATTTCTCTCGCAAACGTATTTATTTCGACGTTTTCTGCAAATATCTGTGCAAAATTATGCAGCGAGTGAGGTGTTTGATTTAAAATTCAGCAATGAGGTAACATATTTCGAATTAAAAATGGAGAGAAAATATGCACAAGTCTCTACTTGAAATGAACATTGATCATGTTGCTTGTTAGAATCTGGGTAAATTTAAATAGACAAATTACAAGTCCATGTTCGGTTTGTTTTTAAAGCGCCTTTACAATAGCCTGCAAGAAGAATCTAACGTATTTTAACAGAGATAATAAATCCAGTCATGTAACGAATTCTGCTATATTTAATGACTCCATATTATGTCGATATTCGGTAAAACTTCCTTAAACTTGAATTTAATGGTAAGCGGGCCAATTCTTGTATGAAAATACTCATAATTACTGCTCGTCTACGAAGAATTATTTTTTTATAAAAATTAACCTACCTAGATATTAGGCAACCTACCATGAAGTGAAATATTTAGGTATGCGACTTTGCCTTAAATATTTATAAAAACGAAAATGCTTCCATTCGAATATTTGTCTCCCAATTCATAGGTTTTCACCTGTTTTCAAACGATTTCAAAAAAGGCAGAGGTTCTCAATTTGAATGTATTTTTTAATGTGTCAGAACTTCAGAACTTTTTTCAAGGGGAACCGATCTTTATGATTCTTTTTTATTTGAAATCTGGTACTTCACTTGTGGTTCTATATAAATTTGACCAAAATCTGACTAGTAGTTTTTGAGTTTTCCTTAATAATGCGTATTTAATTGATTTCGACAATATTGATAATGTTCTCATTTTATTTATATTGAAGTCGGTTGCACAAATTTCACATTTTAGTACTTATACACATACATAACACAAACACTCACGTCTGTCACCCAGAGGGGTAGGCAGAGACTACAGACTTCAATTTGGCACGATCCTGACACACCTCTCTCGCGTCCTTCACATCCATATACCTACGCATACGTGCTCATCAGTTAAGGGTGCTCCTAATTTGGCCCATTTTCAATAAATCGCCAATTTGGTCGATAAATTTTCGCCTAGGACGCCCCTTTCCGACTCTGCCATTCACTTCTGCAACATAAATTTTCTTTTTCATTCTCTCCTCATTCATTCTTTCCACATGACCAAACCACCGAAGCATTCCTTTCTTAGTCCTGGTTGTTGGTGGTGGTTAAATAAAATTCTAAACCCTGTCATTCAGATTCAGCCCTAACATACTCCTTAACGACCGCATTTCTACTGCGTTCATTCTACTCTCGTGCTTCTTCTGCCACACCCAACTTTCACTACCATACTTTAAAGTAGGGACCAACACAGCATTGTGAATTGCTATACGTACCTTTTTCGACACATTTTGACTCTTCACAATAGAGTGTAGGGCCCCATTTACTCTATTGCCTGCATTCACTCGTCGTTCTATATCCTTATCACATCTCCCATCCCCGCTAAATACGCTATCCAAATATACAAACTCATCTACTTGCTCGATCAACTCCCCTTCTATTCTTATTTCACATATCGTTTTACTTTCTTCTCTTTCAAAAACCATAACTTTCGTCTTACTTGCGTTCACGTTCATACCCCTTTCTTTTAGTGATCTGTTCATTAATGTAACCATCATTTGCAACTCGGCCTTTTATTTATTTTAGTACTTGTATTTAATATTTTAAAGATGAAAATATACTTATTAACACATAGATTATCTCCAAAATAATAAAATTCTATTCTAAAGACCTTGAAACTTAGAGATAGGAGAGGAAGTATGACGAAATGTTGGCGTTGGAAACACGTGACTCATTTTAATAACTTCCTACTTGATAGTCAAAGGACAACTACGGGTGCGTTATCACATCCGTAGAATAAGAGACAATGCTTTACTTGAAGTAATTACTTACAACAAATACCTTGTAGTGCCGGTGTGAGAATGTCAACTACCATACCGTACGACAGATAAAATCAAACCAGAAGATGGGCAGTAAAGTCTCTCTTATAACAAATAGAAAATTAAAAAACCAGTTGTTGCCGTTGTCAGGGTGGCAGGTAGTTAAAGCAAATATCTCCCATTTGAGGCATTCTACGCCCTAGACATAGACTTTGGTAGACTGTAATGAATGAACGATGAATGCACTACTTCTTTAAAACAGAAATAATTAAAAGGATGATTGACAAAAGTACTTGAAGTCGTCATCATCATCATAACAGCCCTTCACAAGTCCACTGCTGGACATTGACCTCCACCAAGGAATGCCACAAAGCACGGTCCTGAGCCACCGGAATCCTGTGGGGGATCGTCCTATACTTCACCTATTGATACGAGGCTGCCACTTGAGAACCTTTTTTCCCCATCGGTTGTCGGTTCTTCGAGCAATATGGCCAACTCATTGCCACTTCACCTTACTAATCCTTTGAGCTATGTCGGTCACTCTGGTTCTACTACGGATATCTTCATTTCTAAGTTTATCACGCAGATAAACCCCGAGCATAGCCCTCTCCATATCTCGCTGTGCGATCTTGAGCCTTCTCATACGGTCATCAGTGAAGGAACACGTCTCAGATCCATAAGTTATCACTGACAACACGCACTGGTTATACAATCTCGTTTTCAGGTTTTGATGTATACCTGACAAGAAAATGTATCGTAATTTTGCCAACGCTGCCCAGCCAAATTGAATCCGTCGATTGACCTGTCGTTCGAAGTTGTACTTACCTAGTCGTACTAATTGTCCCAGGTAAACGTACTCGGTAACAACTTCAAGCTTAGTGCTCTCAACAACTGTTAAGCCATACTGAGATTTTCTCCTGTATCGTGGAGGCAATTTACAAACATAAATTACAAAAGGATAAAGATCCAGACCCACAACAATTACTTTTAAGCGTATGGCGTATACTTACTCTGTACGGAATTCGAACACGCAGCCCCTGCAGCTTAATATTAAGTCAGTGCGCCACGGAGCTATCTATATAATATATAATATTATTTTTATTTTTCGCGGGTAGGTGCAGAATAACACACAGCTATTTCTTGTGCCCTTGGTAAATACTAATTTGTAAAATGTCATTAAGCCAAATATTATGATAACAATACCAGCTGATTAGTTCTCGTTAAGCATGCACTAAAGTCAATTTATCTGAAAAATCCGAAAGAATCTAAATCACCTATTTGGAATTTCAATAAAATAATTTCATTTTTGTCCGCCTATAATGCAGATTCCAACAATATTTTACAAACATCTCGAAATACCGCAATTTTGTTACTTCTGTACTATGGTGGACGTTTACATTATTTGACTTTATTAAGAGTAGATTCTTTGATAATATTTACATCATTTTATGTTTTTTTATTTACGGATTAAATTAAAAATTATTTGAACAAAGTTGAAAAGGCTGGTTTTAGGGACATCCACTCAACATATATTTCTTTGATTCTTCTACTTTTGAAATATCCGTTTTTAGCTTATCCATTTCTATTCTAATTAATATAAAAAATAACTAACATTTCCGAAGAAGGATTAACTTAAGCATTTTTTTACTAAATAACTTCCTCTGCAATGAAATATGACAAATAATTTAACTCATTTCCAAGTGGCGCCATCTTGTGGTAGAAAAGGTCGTAGTGGCTCATTCAAATAATGACATCACACATTTTAGTACCAGCAGTGCCATCTTGTTGAATATAAGAAATAATATTAGTTTAACCACCGAGGTTTGAGGGCTGAAATAAGTAGTGAATCCAGTTTTCTATATATGATATAGATGGCGCTATAGAAATAAATATAAAATTTATGTAAGAGCAGTTATTTGACAAGTGTGTAGGTCTAATTTTTTACTTGTATTAGAGTTTAGTACCCGGATGATCGAGCTTTGCTCGGTTTTTTTTTTGAAATTACATTTACATACAAATTACATACTGATGAAACATAAATAATATTTTTGATCTTATTGAAACATAAATAATATTTTTGATCTTATTGACATCATAGAAAAACTGAACTAGTTATTTGAATAAAAAATCATGAGCGCAATTAGTTTAATTAAAATTTTCGTATTTTTAAAAAATACTAAAAAAGGGCTCGAAATAACAGATTTTCTCACAAAAGAAGGGAACTTGAAAAAAAAGGATTTTTCCTTTTTTTTACCTTTCACCTTATTACGTCGTTTACGAGAGGAAATAAAAGAAAAACGTCGAGGAATGCTCAGAAGAAAAGTCCTGTTTCATCAAGATAACGCCCGTGTTCACACGTCAGTACAGTCAATGGCTGAAATTCACAACTGTGGCTTTGAACTGTTACCGCATCCGCCGTATTCACCTGATCTGGCACCATCAGACTTCTTTCTGTTCCTTAACCTAAAAAAGCACTTGGGAGGTCAAAGATTTTCGACAAACGACGAGGTCAAAGCAGCTGTAGACGCATATTTTGACTCTAAGGAAGAATCGTTTTTTTTTTCAACGGTCTAAATGCTTGGAAGGGGAGGTGGCAAAAGTGTATTGAACTTGATGGTGATTATGTAGAAAAATAAAAATATAACTGATTTAGTATGTGTTTATTTTCTTGGTTAGGCCGAGTACTTTTCATAACTTATTAGTAAGCTTTAAAATCCCTATTTCATACATGTAGATATGTTTGTTTAAAATCTTCTTCGTTTGCATAAATTTTACTGATAGACAATATTTTCCCAGTCCTCGTTATAACTTAATAGTAAGCTTTAAAATCCCTATTTTATACATGTAGATATGTTTGTTTAAAATCTTCTTTGTTTGCATAAATTTTACTGATAGACAATATTTTTCACAGTCCTTTATATAACTAAATCGTAAACTTTAAAAGGCCTCAAACTTTATTTGTCTAAAAACTACAATAATCACCATCAAGTGATTTAATTTAAATCACCATCACTTAGTATTCTAAGTCATGCAAATATAAAGGTTCGCTTCTAAAGTAAACAATTCGCATTATAAATATTTAGAACCCAGTTTGCCTAATAACAGCCATGAAACTGCAATTCCAGCAATTAGTTAAATAAATGCCGTGAGGTTAAAGGCATTTAGCCCGAAAGGACAACCGCTTACCCGCCGTATATATACTACGTGAAAATTTATAAGTCGAGACCTTAGGCGAGTTCACAGGGAACTCACTTCTCTATTTATCAAGTTGTGTATAGAAACACCATAACTATGGTATCGATAAGTAAGTAGAGTGAAGGCAGCGCAGAATAGCACTTATCATAAAAGAAACTTGTGTCTGAAGTCAAGTCTTTGCTGAACAAAGTCTCTGATTGGGGGCGACTGAATCTAGTCCATTTTAACCCTCAGAAGATACAGGTTTGCGCGTTAACCGCTAAAAAGAACCGTGTTTTCGTATATCCTCAGTTTCAAGGCACTCCCCTTGTTGCCTCAGTCAGTATCAGAATCCTCGGCGTTGACAATCGAGTGACGTGCAATTTTGTGGTCTCTTGGAAGAGAAGGCCAAATTGGCCTCTAAAAAGCTTGGCGTGCTCGGCAGAACTGGACAGTTTTTCATGCCGGCACACTGCCTGCAACTTTACAAGACGGAGGTTCGGCTGCATATGGAATACTGTTCCCATCTCTGGGCTGGGGCTACTCAGTGCCAGCACCTTCCACTTGACCGCATCCAGCGCAGAGCGGCTCGAATCGTCGACGACCGAGTGCTTTCCGATCGGCTCGATTCACTGGCGCTGCGAAGAGATGTTGCATCTCTTTGAAAAATACACGAACAAAACAAAAATGAAAAAAGTAGATTTTTGCTGAAGGTTATTTTGTTGCTATCAAAAGGACACAATCCTTGACAATCTGTTCCATAAAAGGTTGTGAAACGTAATGGTATGATTAGGTATGATGTGGAAAATTTGAATTTGTCGTCAGAGCGATCCAGACATTCTGACATACTACTTCTACTCGTACATCTGCCTAATGCATGAAGATGTTATCTTGTGATAAGCTATTGGTAAGTTATATGGTAGTTAGACTAATAATTTGGTTTGGGAATAAAGCTAAAAATTAGTCTTAAACAAGACTTGCCTTGAATAGACTCATATAATTATAGTTTAAGAGCCGTCTCGCCGGTATTTGTACCATATTTTAAAATGTTTGGTTTAAAATTGCTTCTATTCATATCAAAAGTAGTAAAAAGGTCTTTGTCAAAGGATTGGTAAGAATGGATTTCGTCCTCTCTAAACTCTCTTTTCGTATTTGTATTATGTAGCCAATTCTGTTTAGGCTCATCTTTGGCTATAATACTAAAATAGCAGAATTTCTAAATCACATCCGACAGTTGCATGGTGCGTCATGAAGATGCTTGATCTTGAAATTTATGTGGAAAACAAATCGCAGCCGCTTTTAGTCGTAGTAACATCGGCTGGTCGACCCAAGTGTCAGCCCTCCGCCGCTGATGGCTTGACTCCGAGTGCGTTTTTGTGAGGCACGCGTTGAAATACACAATTTACTCCCTGCAGATCCACTTCTAGACGGCTTCCCGCTTTAGTGTGTCTTGAGATTTATGGTTTGGTTATATTACATCTTCAGAAACAAAATTTTCAAATAAATCGAAATAACCTTGCTTGCTTGTGTAAATATGCTCTCGATTACTTGCAATATAGATCCATTGTATAAAGTGCCACAAATGTATCAGAAAAAGCCAAGAGATTGTGCTTTACTGTTTAATTTTAAACAATTACCATTTCCATTAAAAGTAGCACTTCAATGACACTTACCAATTCTCAAGATCAAGCCTTAAAAGTAGTGTTATTACATTTTGGTATGTAACTTTTTTCCCATAGTAAGCTCCACGTAGAGTATAGAAACGTTTGCTGTAGAGCTTAGTACGTAGGGTACTATTATTACTCACGTGTTTCAAGAACCTAAAATCTGCATGATTTATGATGATGTACTGCAACTCTTGTTTAAAAATAATTTGCAATAAATTTTTTGTCGGTTTTTATTAACTGTGATCAGAGCCGCGAATATGAGCTAGTCAAAAATTAATAAAATATAAGTAAGAGAACGGCGCACACTTGCAGGTAATTAAAACTTAAGTATGAAAATATGTTAACAGCAAAACACGACAAGGTGATAATTAAATTAATAGCAGTGGACGCTTTATAACTTGTGTAACAGAAAATTATGGAAATTGTATGTATCAGGAGCCGACAACATTTCGTGGCTTTTTTATTGAAAGTATCCCGGTATTTATCTAACCATTAGTCACCCAATGTTGTGTTTAGGTTTGAAAGGCTTAGTTATTCGACTTAAACGTTAAGGATACCTACGATCACAATTCCTGGGTGATTGCACACAATTTATTTTTAATATTATTTAAATATGTAATTACAATAGTACACCGTCGGCATCAATAAAACTGTTAATTTTTGCAATTTTAGGTACTGGTTTACCTAGTGTTCGGCGGTAAAGGAAAACATCGTAAGGAAACCTGCATGCATATGAAATAAAATAAAAATAAAAAAAAATCCTTGCCCTAATACCCTCTCAGAAATGGAGGGAGGCCTGTGCCCAGCAGTGGGACGTATATAAGCTATAACTTAATTTTTTTAAATTAATAGTATAATTAATTTTACTAAGTGATACAATCAATCAGAAGAACTTTAAATAAATAAAGTAAATAAATTGTCATAGCTTTTTTTAAACTCTGAATTACCTGCTGGTTGAAATTTCTTGTTGTTAGAGCCATTACGGAACTAGTGAGGTATTTTCTGAACCAGTGGTGGAGAAAGGGAGACCCTTTTTAACTGTCACGTGGCATTTTATCTTAGTCTTCTAAGGTGACAGCGCTTTCGTAATTTGATTCAAGATGTAGATGACCTGTGTAGATGAACAGCTGTGCTCGTTTGTCACTCTTATTTTTTTTTAATAAACTTTTGTTATAAAATGCTTAGGATACCTGTCTGATATTTCAAGTTTTTGATGTTAAAGAACATAAATATAAAATAAAATGAAGCCAAACTATTCATCTAAGCCTATTTTGGCCTGCTTTATTGAGTTCAGTAAGACTAGTGCAAAATGATAGAAGCCGTGAAGAACGTAAAATCCACACTTCGTACTCCACTAATAATCTTTACGATCTCTGGATTATGGATCCCAAATAATGTAGACGGCTTGAAGAAAACGTTATTAAATGTGTATAGGTTTGTCCTATTTACGATTATCCTTGGTAAGTTTTTTTATTTTTATGGTGCTGCAGATTAGGGCTTCAAATAGAACTAAAATAGTGGTAACGATGTCAATGCCAAAGGAACGCAGTTGTAACTTTATATATTTAGTTGTTGTAACGTGTATAGTTAAATAATTTAAATGCCTCGTTACCACTAAACAGGATCATCGGTTCTCTACAGTACCGATACAAAACAAAGCAGCATTAAGCAGCTATTTTACGTTGGTATTCTAGTAAAAGCGTGATCCATCCCCGTTCGAAACGGCCCGCTTCTGTTGCAACAATAAAATAAATACAGCGTAACTCTACCTTGTAGAGGATATTCTAAAATATAGTATATGTTTTAGACTATTCCTTTTGTAAGGTAGAGAAGTGCATATAAATATGTTTAACTGTCCTTTCAGCGTTTTGTTTTCTGTCAGCCCGTAAATGTCTACCGCCGGAAATGGGTTTCTCCCGTTTTAGAGAGGAATCGTGTTAATCGCACACTTGACAGGTGGAATGAAGACATGTAGCGTATATCAATTTGTATATTATTCTAAGTTGATGTTGTAGCACGGACAACTGGCAGCAGTGTACTAAAAACGCAATAATTACACGTAAAACCCAATGAAAATCGAAAAAGGATATTCTTAAACATTCTTGCTTTTTAATAGCATTTACTAATGTTTGTGGCCAGCACCCGCGATAATTACAACAAGAGAAATTATTAAACTTTCTTTTTCGTTTCTTTGATATCGTCTATATGTATGGATTAAATAATATTCTAATCTATTCCATTCCATTCTACTCTCTCCTATTTTATTTTTTTATTTTGTAGTCTATACTAAGGCCAAAGACATCGATACCTATCAAGAATGATAGGCGAGCCTAAGAAATTAATAAAAACCTTATTCAAATTTCAATAGAGAAGATGGCTGGGTCGTACCATCTACTTGAGATCCTATAATTTATATTCAAAAGCTGAAGTTAGACCGGGTTATCTATGACATAAGTACGTCAGATATCTCAGTTAACCGTAGATGTTTTGTAAACTCAATTATATTTTATGTGTGGCATTTTCAACATATGTAACGTCATATAAGTGAAAATATTATCATACAGGTTTAGCTACACGATGTTTTCCTTCACCGTCCAGCACGTTTTAAATCATAACTTAGAACAATTAATAAATTTGGTAATCCATATATCAAGTGTATCAATGACTTATTGTCCTTTATTACGTTGTAAATGCAGTGAGAGGGTAAGAACCTTGCATTCAGTTTAAGCATAAATGCGGAGTTTCGTGACATCTGTTCATCCATTACAATCTATGAAAGTTTACTACTGAACACCAGCCTCCCCATAGATTATTCATAGAGGATATTTCGCCATAGTTGCCACGCTTGGAAAGCGTGTTGGTAACCACAGTTTTTATTATTTAGAGTTTAGTAGAGTTTCTATCAAGAAGATGCAACTGCTCATCTCCTATTTTAGTTTCTCTCTGAAGTTACTCACGACACCCACGGGATGATATGGGGTGGTGGGTATTCTTACTCTGCCACTGCACAGTGTTTCATGACAATAAAAAGAAATTAGTTAAGGTTCCTCATTTAACTTGATCGTCATAAAATTGGTATAACCCAAAACAAGTTCAATTACAGGAATTAACACAACTGCTGAAGCAATTGAAATTTTCATGGTTTGGGGCAATATGTCATTAACGATGTCTTCAATGTTTCTCCTGTTCACCAATTTGTCATATATCACAAAAGTTTTGAATTGCATATTAAGAAAGAAAAAAATCCAAGCAATGGTAGACGAGGTTGAAGAAGAACTAGGTGCAGTGAGTGGGGAGGAACAAAAAAAGATTGTTGATAGGTAAGATACAAGAAAAAAATCTTATAAAGCGACAATTGCAATTTCTAAAAGTCATGAGTTTAACCTATTATTTGATTACTTTTTCATAAAATTGAATTAACAATTAACATTCCACCTAAGAACCACCTACTGCAGTCTATGTACAGCTGGAAATTTCTTCAAAAAACGAGTTTTAGAGTTCGAACCTTCAAAGATCATGATGCAATACCTCACAGGCCGACATTTTAAACCGAGGCAGAAAAGGAGTGTTATTTTGTGTCACCTGCTGCGTAGAGAATAATGTAAATTACTTGTTTGTACTGTACAGTCTCGACAATGATGTTAATAATGATGATGATATTCATAAAGTTGCAACGAGTTTAATTTCCACTCAGACAAACAGAGTAGTATCAATTATCTTAATTTACTGTCCTCTTCTTTTTCTTCATCAGCACACAAATTTCCACGGCTGAATCATTTCGCTTCCATTATAAAGAGACTTAACAGGCAGATTGAAGATCCAAGTTTAAATCGTTCCGCACTATTGGCACTGTTCCACTATTGTCACGGCGGTCTGCCTCAATGGAGACTAGCCATCGGCACAGGACCGGATTATAGTGCCCAAGCGTATGCGCAAGCACAGATGCACTCTCTATTCCCTTACTTTCATGGTCCGATGGGACGGTAAACTGACACAGCCGGAAAAATATAAGGCGCAGAACCAACGGCTTTACGTGCTTCCGAGGCTCACGGGTGAGACACCGCCAACTTCCTGACTTCGGGCAGCTACTAAGAATATCTTAATGGAAAACTCAATAAGTGATATTTTTTGGCCGACCCGGGATTCAAACCATGATCCTCCTTATGATCAGCAGTCGCACTACTATAAGAACTAGACTAACCAGGCAGTCAATTCACGAAATATTACTTTCTGAACATTCAGGCTTACTTACAATGTTATATTCACCACCGAGTACGTTGTATATCAGTTTTGAAATAGTTTATTAACACCATAAAGATCCACGTTGCATATCTAATAAAATGAGAAAATATCATTAAGGACATCTCTCGAGTGGCAGCCTCGTACTGGTAAGTGAAGTGCAGGGCGGCATACAACAAGATATATTGACGATCTGTTATAGCAAACAGGAATGATATGAATGCTATTAGGTGTTAGGACTGCTTTTCTAGATGGGAGTGAATTGGAACCACCTTCCTACTTTTTTGCCATCAAATAGCTTTGCTTGGTTTTAAGAGTATACAAGCCAGTATAATTACAGATTGCGAGCCATTCTATCATCCGAGGCCACAGATGTGTTGTATCATAAGAGACAACACATCTGTCACGTTCTTTGTATCCACTTGACTTTGACTATAATGGATGACCTTTCTTACCGTCTGGAAAAATTAGGGTGTAACATGTGAACGGAGCAGAAGCCTATGGCGCTGATATTTTACTAACAATTAAAACAAAAATTTTGAATTACACGTTTGAAAAAATTTAAAAAAATTACATTGCCCTTTGCTCTTGAACCTGTGACCTTTCAAAGTGACAAGGTCAAAGATGCCTACAATTATTTTATTGCCGTTTGTAAAGTAGGGTGGATATGATTTGAATTTTGATAGATTTTAGTTTATTTATTTATTTACTTAAAATTTTTTGTTTATATTTTTTGTAAAATATCAGTGCCTATGGCTCTTATTCCGTTCACATGTTACACCCTATTTTTTTGAGACGGTAAAATAGGTCAACTATTATATGACTTTTGATTAAAATATGAATTAATCTAGTATTACAGTGAATAATGGTAGCTCGTAGACTAAGCACTCGCACCATACGCGAGCCAACCTTTGAGTTAGGTCTAAACCAGCACCAATGAACTTGTTAATACAATTTTCGGAATTATCTTACTACGTCACCGCTTGGATGAAGGAAAATTTCGTGAGAATATGTCTATTTCTCAAGAATAAAATATAATTAAAAAATTTAAAAGTTCACGAACATGCAATGGTACAGCGCAGCGAACTAATTGTTCCCTAGTTCTCTCAAAAACGTGATCAGTATCCAACTGTGGGGCGGATTTAGACTATAACTTTACTTCCTTGATTGCATAAATAATATTTCCTATTTTATATATAAAAGTTAAAAACGTCTTCTCATACATTTTACTTACAGCCCATATATGTTTCACTGCTGGGCACAAGCCTCCTCCTATTTCTTAGAGGATTTTTAGGGCAAGGAAGTGTCCACCACGCTGCTCGTACGCGTGATGGTGAACTTTGCATGTCTTCAAAATATTTTTATTTTCATTTCTCAGACATGCAGGTTTCCTCACTAAAATTGCCATTACCTAATTTCATTGGTGCCGGCGGGGATCGAACTCGAGTTACTCGCGTACTGTGAAATTTACAGCGAGCGCGAACCGTCTGAGCTACCACGGCTCTCTATAGGCTTTTTTATTTATACATATTATTAATTTAATAAATATATTAATTTTAACTTTTTGTATTCTCAGTGGTAATCGGGTGACGAGTATCCAAATGAACATATACTTTGGCTTTTCAGTAATGTCAATTTTAAGCTTAACCATCACACCCGATGAAGGCCACCTACCTTTCCGGGGCTGGTAAGTCGTTGTGGTCACAAATACTTTATTCTGATAAAGCTTACGATCTATATATATAAGTTCTTACGATCGTCAAAATGTATCACTGGGTCGTAAACTAAGAGGAAATAACTTTTTCCTGACATTTCCCATAATCAACATTATTATATATTAACATTTGATAATGGAAATAGTATAATACCATAAAAACAACGTGGTCCTTTACGTTACGCGTATGAGGAAGCTTAAATTCATTTAATAAGTTCTGAAGATGGCTACCCTCAGTGACCTGCGTTATAATATTGCATAATGAAGATATCCGCTCTAGAACTATATTAATCGTTATAGCCCAATTAATCAATGACCTGAAGTGCCAATGGGCTGCTCATATAGCTCAATGGGCGTTCCTCAGGGATCGATTCTTTGCCCATTCCTGTTCTTAGTTTATATTAATCAATTACCTTAACTTTTAGGACAATAACGATGTTGTATTATTTGCTGATGATGCCTCTTTAATTTTTGAACTTAAACGACAGTTAATTAATTTTGATAATGTCAATAATGCTCTATCAAAATTAGTCCATTGGTTTAACGCCAACAATTTGCTCTTAAACGGCAATAAGAAAAAATTTATTAAATTTACAATACCTAACGTGATACATTTAAATTCGAATGTGCTCTTGAATGGGGAAGGGTTGAGCTTTGTGGATACCACTGGTTTTTTTTGGTATAACTATTGACGCGAAGGTTGAATGGGGCGCCCATATATCTAAATTAGCAGGCGGAATTAGTTCTGCAGCAAATGCTGTAAGAAAGACTTCTAGTCTCACCAACGTTGAGATAGCTAGATTAGTTTGTTTTAATCACTTTCATAGCGTAATAGAATTATGGAAGCCTTGTGGAATTTTGCTATGGGGTAATGGCACTGACATCGAAGCCACATTTGTATTACAAAAGAGCCGTATTAATTTATAAATCATCTGATTTATAACTTAAATTGCAATGAGGCCCTTAGAGAAAAAATTTGAGAAATAAACGTATAAACATAGGCATCGCAATATATCTATGAAAATGTAATGTATATAAATAAGAACATAAATAGCTTTGATATGAATAAAGATGTTCGTACTTTTAACAATCAACATAAACTTGTAATGACAGTTAGTATACTCCACAAAATTAGTAATTATTTATGGGGCAATGTACACGCTTTTACAAAAAATTCCAGATAAATTACAAAATTTGTCAATAAACAAGTTTAAATGTTTTATTAAAGAAAAATTGTACAAAAAGGGTTATTATAAAAATCAAAGAACACATAAATGACAAAACGCCTGGGAATAAGGTGATCTCCATCATGCTGGTTTTATTAAAACAAAATTATAGTAAAGTGAAATTTAAAAATGTTTTTAAAAAAAGTCCCGCTGGGTTTCTTGCTGGTTCTTACTAGGACAGAGGTATTTTCCAAACCAGTGGTAATTAAAAAAATGTCTTTTAATAAGTATTATGTAATAATCTATATTGAATAAAAATTATATTATCTATTCTAAGATGATTATAAGCAAGGAAGAACCGGCAACCGATGGGAAAGAAAGGTTCCCAAGCAGCATCCTCGTATAGGCAACGCCACGAGTGATGGAACTGCGCAGAACCAAAAAATAGGTGTCGACACGGTGAGGTGTGAGGTACGGGGGAGTGAAACCATAGCAACGAGCGACGCACTACTCCCAAGTAGTTTCTTCTTGCGTACCGTCGCATGCGCACCTTCTTGTGTCGTCTTGTGTACTATTGATGTTGAAGGTGTTAGCGACTACCTGTTATAAAATTTTAAATTTTTGCGATTACTTGTGTACTTTTAAAAATATTGTTCTATAATATTTTCAAATAGTGTGCAAATATTTATTACTTTATAAATAACTTTGGGACTATTTAAAATAGCGTAGTTCGTAGTATATTGTATAAAGTTGTAAATATTTTGTTATTTTCTACAAGATGAAATAATATGTCCTTATAATCGAAGGCTATCGCATAGTATAGTTTAAACAGCAATTACAAATACAAAAATGCAAATACAAAACATTTTATTTCTTTAACTAAGTGTACATAAAATGCAGAATATTATTTAGAAGCATTTAAAACCTAACGATGATATATAAATATATCGTTCAGTTTTCGTGAAGACTTTGATGTGTAGTTATAATGTTGACCTTTGACTTTTTACATATGTATTAAAATGCCATAATAAAATTTTCATTTTTCTGCTTGATTGTACATGCGCAGTAGACTATATTTAATTTCATCTTACGTAGCACGACGTTTACCGCGTGTGTAGATCTGGAAAGACACGCAAAACTTGTCTTTGCAGGTTAATAAATTCGCAATAAATTCAATAAATTCAAATTCAAACCATGTTTGAGGTGTTTCTTAGGAGGAGCCTATGTTCTACAGTTGAGTAGTAATGGACTATAACGATGATGAACTGTACTAACTAACAAACTGTACTAATGGTAAAATAAAGAGAAAACCTGACATCATTTCTAAATAAGTTAAGGATCAATTAGTTCGGTCCGGATATTAATTTCTTGCATATACTTAAACATGCAACCACAAGACCTTCCGGCACAGATTAATAAATAGTTTGCTTCCGGGCTCTTCCATGAGCTGTTAAGATATCATTGATTCGAGAGGGGAATAATGTTTACCTTACGGCAAACTTAAGAAAAACTAATATGCTTGCACAATACAACAATACTGGTTATCGTAAAGGTTTATGACATAAAGGGTTACTATAATATGTATGTAAATTAAATTAAATTAAAGATTTCTTTTCATTTAGGTACCCATTTGATACAACAAAAGCTCCAGGGCTACAGTTAACTTCTGCCTTTCAGGTTAGTAAATACTGATCTCTCTGTTATTAAATTTTAAAAAATCCCACTGCTTCACTCGCGTGGAGGTCGAAAAATGACATCAATATATTTTTTATAGTTTCATTATATATGAGCCGAGGTAGATAAGTGCCTGCCGGAAATTACACAGTACGTGAGTCGCCGAGCACTATACCAATATTACAAACTGTAAATTGCAATTTTAGGTGCTGATATACACCTCTACTGGGGTTAATTTTCTGGCTATGAGGTATTTCTTCTTAGTCCCCAGAGGAGACCACGCCTGTGGCCTGTTTTATTTGAAGTTGGGGCTTATGATAGGTGCACGTGCCCATGAGCTGCATTTGCTACTTGACATATATTTGCCAAATAGGTAAAAAACTAATATTTGTGTAGGCTGTTGCTAACCGTCCGAGTATTGAATGAATAAAAATATTTATTTATACTATCCCTACTACCTATAGTAATTTTGAAATTGAAAAAAAAATTCCTTTAGTACTATTTTATTTAAATATTTAAGGTTTACATATTATATCGTCGAATCATTACTTAAACAAAATGTAAATGCGTGGAATAAAACTATTATTTGCGGATTTTATCGCGTTTAATTACTTTTATTTTATTTTTACTCCGATTTATTTAAAGACGAATACGATCCGATTTATTTAAGTTTATTTAAATCGGACCAAAAATTAATATTCAAAAACTGAAGGTAGCCGGACTAACTATGACATTGGGACGTCAAACATCTCAGTCCCCCCGTGACCATGGGTGCTGTAAAGCACCCGAAACGTCGGGATAGTAAAAATAAAATAAAAGTAATTAAACGCGGAATAATCCGTAAATAATAGTTTTTATTCAATGTGTAGTGTTCGCGTAAATTTAAGAAATCGTTATGTAAATGCGTGTACAAAGAATTTTACATTCCATATAGTATCATCAAAAGATATTGTAAAACATTTTAAAACTGTTGATATTAAGAAAACCTCAGATCTGTAAAGGATTTCCTTTAAAGTTATTGCGTCTGTAATAAATAATTGCACCTCAACTATCTATTTTTAATACTAGGTCGAGTCTGTTGTGTTTCCTAATTTAATGAAGCATAGTAAAGAGATATCTTTATTTAAATCTGTTAGTACATTGGATCCCGCCAATTTATTTCTTTTTTTATTATATATATATATATATATATATATATATATATATATATATATATATATATATATATATATATATATATATATATATATATATAATAATAGATCTTTTATTGTAAATAATTTACTACATAAAAATCAATTCGGTTTCACAAGGGGTCGCTCGACACCTGATGCTCGTGTTGAGCTGGTTAAATATTTCTTCAATGCATGGGAGAATTTACAGGATGCTTTGGGTATATTCTCCAAGGCCTTCGATTGTGTTCACCATGAAACTTTAATTACAAAACTTCAACACTATGGTGTAAGAAGTGATGATCTTAAATTAATTATTTCATATTTAAGTAACAGAATGCAAAAAGGGTTCATTAATAGTATGAGTTCTTCCGGGTCGATAGTAGGTACAAATGATAGGGCTCAATTCTCGGTCGCTTTCTGTTTTTGTATATATATTTTTATAGAAGAGGGGCAAACGATCATACGGTTCACCTGATGTCAAGTGACTACCGCCACCCATGAACATCCGCAACACCAGGGGAATTGCAGGTGCGTTGCTGGCCCTTTAGAAAGGAGTAAACTCTTTTCTTGAAGGTCCCCAGGTCGTATGGGTCCGGTAAAATCGGCGGTGGTAAACTATTCCACAGAGAGGTCCTACGCGGCAGAAAACTCCTAGTCAAACGTACAGTGTTGGACCCCCAAGCATCCAGATGATGTGGATGGTATCGGGAGGTATGCCGCGTAGTGCGTTCATGAAATTTGGCGGCTGGGATTAATCCGAACAATTCCTCAGAGCACTCCCCGTGATAAATGCGATAAAATATGAAAAAAGATGCAACATCTCTTCGCAGCGCCAGTGAATCGAGTCGATTGGAAAGCACTCGGTCGTCGACGATTCGAGCCCCTCTGCGCTGGATGCGGTCAAGTGGAAAGAGCTGGCACTGGAGAACCCCAGCCCAGAGATGGGAACAGTATTCCATGTGCGGCCGAACCTGCGCCTTGTAAAGTTGCAGGCGGTGTGCCGGCATGAAATAATTGCCACGCTCTGCTGAGCACGCCAAGCGTTTTAGAGACTAATTTCGCCTTCTCTTCCAAGTGACCACGGAACTGCACGTCACTCGATATGTCGACGCCAAGGATTCCGATACTGGCTGAGGCAACAAGGGGAGTGCCTTGAGACTGAGGAGATACGACAAAGGGGTTCTTTTCAGCGGTTAACGCGCAAACTTGTGTCTATATTAATGATTTTTCTCACGTAGTAGGCGACAACCATGATATAGTATTATTTTCTGATGATAAATCATTAATTTTCAAATAAAACGACAGTCATAAAAATATGACGAAGTAAATATAATAAAGTAAATATAATGCTTTATCTAAATTATTAAATTGGTTTAATGTTAATAATTTGCATTCAAATGACACTAAAACTAAATGTATGTAATTTATAATACCAAATATCAAACATCTAAATACCAATGTAATTTGAAATGAAGCTGAGTATTGTGTGCCACCATTTTCCTTTGAATCATACTAGACGCAAAGCTTCAATGGGCCTCCCATATAATACGAGTAAAATTAGCAAGCAGACTTAGGTCTACAGCACATAATGAGAAAAAAAATAGAAACCAACCAGTATTGAAATAGCCAGACTAATTTACTTTAGCTATTTTCATAACATAATTTCAGATGGTATTTTGTATGTGGGCATGTGATTGACATTGAAATTATTTTAATTTTATTTGTTTTACAGAAGAGGGCCATGAAAGCAAACTATGGTTTAAAACCTAAAGAGTAGCTCAGACAAAAAATTAAGGAAATTAATATATTAGCTTTATCTTCTCAATTAACTAAACATTTATGAATAAATGTAATGTACGTTCACAAATATAAAAGCAGTTTTACTAAAATAAATGATATTCATTCTGGAAATACTAGGAAAAGACACAAGTTAGTAGTACCAGTTACTCGAATCCACCAAGTCAGTAACTCTTTCTTGGGCCGCTGTATAAACTTTTACAACAAAATTCTAGAAAATGTACAAAATTTCATCCTGCTCCAAGTTCAAATACTTTAAACTTAAAACTAAGTATGTAGTTTGATAATAGCCCCTGGGAACATTGAGGTTTTACTACTGCGTATAGAGAAGGCAACGCCTTGCATGATTTTGCGCCACGCTTTGCGGTACACTGTACCGCAACTGTTTAGTGAGTGTCCAACGCCCGCACAGACGAGTCGCTCGAGTTCGTTTCCCATAAATAACAACTTCAAAGTGGCTGGTTGTGTTCTTAAAGACTGCATTAAACACCCCAGAACATCAAAACCACGTGACCTTTGGCCTTAAAGGTAGCTCATTTTTGGCACAATACACACCGTCCAACAATTATGTATGGATGAGCGACACAGATTTGCCTTAGCAAGGTGATTCGGGGATCGGAGATTTCGGATTCGAGACATCTGTGTTGATGAACATATCGACAAAAGATGCAGTCGATGCTGCTACTTATTTCAACGCCAACGATTAAAGTGAAAGTTGCCAATTATCACAAATTTACACCTTTCTCGACATCTGGGTTTTATCTCAGATTGTTCTGTTTCCATTGGATTCGCTGACGTTGATGAACGGACCTTCTGTGGCCAGTACCGAAAGGACTTGGACTCTACTGCCTCTGCCCATCTATGAGTCCGGTAGACGAGAATGTCACTAGTTGATCGACCACGACAAAAACTCTTTTGGCGGTCACTAATCTGCTGGTGATCCTAAAGGTACCTCATGAGCTGGCAGTTTATAACGGACTCCATTATTTTTAAAAACAAGGAGATGATAGAGATAGGCCTGTAATTGGACGGGTTCAAGTGGTCGCCTTTTTTAGGGATTGTGTGGACCAAATCTGTCTTCGGGAATACGCTTTGGGAGTAGGATAACCGGAAAGGACGCATTAAAACCGGTATCAACTCTGGAGCACACATCTTCGGCACAATGGGAGGGACTCCATCAGACCCATTCGACTTTCAGGCGTCCAGGGAGAGGAGTGCTTTACGCACCGAGCGGTGTGTTAACTGCACATCTGGCAAAGAGAACTCACACTACGGGATGGTTGGCGGTGTGCTCCCCTCGTCATCAAGAGTCGAGTTGGACGCAAAGAGAGAGCCTAACAGATCGGCTTTCTCCTTTGCGGTATGGTCCAGTGGAGATGGCTAATAGAAGTTACCTTGGACAGCCTTGACGTGAGACCGGAACGCACGGGCTTCTGAAAAAAGGCAAACTAGTTTTTCGCCAATTCTGCTGATGTGCTCAGATCTTGCCTTGGAAATGACTCTTTTGAAGGAGCTAGAGGTGGAATTATACATACTTTTAAGAGCGCTAGTGTTTACACCCCGCTCACGCTCTATAGTGCTCCTGATTATAGCGTGATGCTAATTTACAGGAGCGATCGAATATTTTACAGGAGGAGAAAGAATCGTGCCTCCGGCCACCTGCACTTACCAAGCGAAACGCAGAAGTAAATCTCAACTTCACGCTGGTATTCTGTGAGGATGTGGTACCTCACCGGTTCGAGCGTGGCCACTGTTGAACTGTACTTCGCTAGTAGTAACATATTCACTCTTATCTAAAGCTGTACGTACAATAAACGTATTTAACAAATGTTTGACTCAAAACTTTGTACTCACTCAGGGATTGAGTAGCTTTTTCTTAGTATATGAATTTTATGAATCGGCATTTGTCTACGCAAACGAGCCGCGGGTGGGTTAGCTAGTCGCCTATATAAGTTTCATTATACATCTTTTCACTGACTCAAAGTTAGTCATTTATTTATGGAAATTAGATCAAAAAATGTAGTAATAGTAACTGATCGGAGCTTGATAAAGATCCTCGTCTCCTGGTTTGTTTTTCTCTGAACCACGAACGATCGGGGGTAGTAAATATTCAACGCTGCCCTTACACATCATTTTCAATTTATAAACCTTCAAATTACCGACAACTAATAGGTATTATCATGGCTACCGATATATGGCAGTGAACAATCTCGTTAACGCTAGGCGTACATTCCCAGACCAGCATCATTTATTTTTATTTTATTGAATAAGGTAAACACACAGACAGTAGTTATATAAAGGTCTAAAATTCAAAGTATACTTGTGTTGATCTAAACTACAATCCAAAAAAGTGTCCACAGCATAATAATATAACTGCAGTATAATCTTAGTCTTGCAAAAATAAAACAGATAACAAATACATTAAATGAGAGAAACACAAACACATAAATTTCTTGTAAATCTAACCAGTCTACTAGCGAATATATCTAGATGTACGTTACTACGCTTAATCTCTTCGTAATCATGGCACATTTTAACAACAGGGTTGAAGAAGGAAGTGTTATTCTTGTGTACGTCTAACCTGTAATTTGTACGATGTAAGTGCTACTAGCCAGTGTGCTTTTAAAACTTCATCGGAATAAGACGGGTGATCTTTAATCCTCCTACAAAATAGAATATAAAATACTCATTTGATTACAATTACGTATGTTCTTTAGTGTTTCGTAGTGGCATTATCAGCTGCGATAAATATCTCCTTGGACATTCTGGTTTCAACGCTCATCTACCAGTGCCATTCTCGTCTGCAACTCTCGGCTCTGAAGCTAATCACGCTTTGCGATGGAGTGCCTTTTAATATTCAGGTATGTTTATGCTTAGGAGAGGATGGCGGATTTATTTGATTTATTGTTCTAATTTTGTTCAAAGCATGAAATAATTCAAAATTTAAATTAAAATTAATATATCTGCGATTGTTTGAAAATAAGCTAAATTCATGACTTAAAATAAATTGTAGCATATTGCGATATTTAGAGTTCGATGTGATCAACGAATTGAATGTTAAATATTTCACACCGGTTTACGAGGCAATGAGGAGGCTGATAAACTGGCAAAATTGGTAATTATAAGAGGAAGAAAATGTTATACTAATCCAGATTGTACAGAAATTTTAATTAAATATAAAGATAAATGTTATTTGCTTTGGAAAAAGTATTTTGATAAAATGTCGCAAGAAGAAGGGATATGGTACAAAACTATCCCAGGATCAGCTTTCTAAAGTTGCTTGGCTTAGTAATTCATTATTATTAAAACATCTATTGTATTAGCAATGCAAACTTCCTTCCGGACACAATCTGTGCAACAAGTTTGTTTCATGATGACAAAAAATCTCCAAATGGCGAAACAGGCTCACAATTAAAGATATACAACACTTACTCACTGAATGTTCCAAGAAATTTTAATGAGAGGAAACTATTGCTTAATAAAAATAACATAAAAATGTGTAAAATAGGTGAATATCAAAGTATTCTCTCTGAACCAGTACCAAGTGCTGTCAAATGGTGAATTATTTAATTAGTATATTGTACTAATACGAGTAATTTAATAAATTGTCTAGTGTTGTTTATTTTAAAGGACAATGGTACTGACATGTACCATTAAAAAATAACGATAGTCCCTTAATTTAAATATCGGAATTAAAAAACCCTGTATTCATGAGAAATGAACTATTATAAGGGAATGATGTGAAGTGCAATCAACACCCACTACACGAGCAGAGAGGCTATAACTTACCTTGCTGTTAAGGAAAAAGAAGAAGGCTCGTTAGGGAGTTGCTATGTTATAACAAACATCATCATCATCTGTATCATCACTACAACATTTTACAATACCACTGCTGAACATCGTTATCCCCCGTGAAAAGTCGCAATTTTTTATTACTAGCAACTCCAAATAAATTAAATTGCGCAATACATTTTACTGTATAAAATTAGTTTTTTGTATATTTTACCCCACATAAAGGGACTTCATTCCACCTATGACGAAGAAACGGTGATCAATCGTCTTCATCAATGCATCAAGCAGCATCAGGCAGCACTGAAACAGGCACGTCTTCTGCAAACGTACTTCTTTGTGCCTATATTCTTTCAGTTTTCCGTTTCTATGATCACTATATGTGTTTCGGCATATTTGATAGCCATGGTAAGTGTTATTGTCGACTGACTTTAAAATATAGAAAATATTCAAGTGAAAGACAGTATTTTATTTTACTTACCCTCGTTTTCAGGAATCGAATTTTGGCAACATCGTTTCTATGGGTTCATACCTGTTGGCGATGATGTTGCAACTCTTACTTTATTGCTATAATGGAAATAAGCTACTACATGAGGTAACATTTTTAAATTATTCTTAAACTATTTTTCCACAATATTTATTTTCATACAGTATATTATTACATTAAAGAAATTTGTTTGGCAGTAAAACCAAAAAATTAAATAAAACATTTTTGTAAAGCTTCAAGTTACTGGCTTCCTGATTCCGGGCTTCTAAAGAGAAATTCTTGACAGAACAACTCAATTTCTGTTTTCCAAATGATTACTCTAAACAGCATTCGAGCCCAGGACCACATCAAGACTAACGAGGCAGTCATATTTTGTGATTTTACAAGTACTATACGCGCAGACTAAGAATATCATTTTAAATGGTCTCGTTCTATTGTCGTTATGGTGGTCGCTTGCGTTATCATAAAATTATTGCGTCTTGTTTTGATTGTCACCTTTTTTATTTACAATAATGGATTTCCAAGGCTTTACCTGTAATAAGACCATAGGTTAAAAATAAAGGATACAAACAGTATGTTTCTATGTATATTTAAAAACCAAATTTTGTATTTTTTTAATAATAAATGATTAAAAAATAGATGAAGTGACGACCCGGTAAATACGCTGGTATTTGATGGATGACTCGAGACCACGTTTTTTAGCATCTTTGGGTTTTTTGAAACTTCAAACTGAAATAGGTAAATTTGGGATAGGTTTTCAAACATGGTATAGCTTTACGCTACAGAACTAATACGTCGTGTCGATCGGAAAAGGAACATGCTCGTACAGAATACCAGCATGAAATAGCGATATAATGCTGTTGTTATCCGTACGTTAAGTAACAAGAACCCGAGGCACTTTTTTGACTGTTAATAAAGTATTGCATTGTAATCCTTAAGATTGATAACGCGTCTGCATTTTGATTTTTAATTAAAGATGTTTGCTCACATATCACCCCCGTTGTATTAAAAGTCAGTTTCCTCAAAAGATTATCTTTACATTACAGAGTGGGAATGTCAAGGATGCGGCTTACCAGAGTCAGTGGTACATGTGCAGCGTTCGAGTACGCCGCGAGCTTCTTATGCTTATGACCAGGACATACCGTCCCACGCGCCTGCGTGCTGGTGGCATTACCGATTTGTCTTTAGCTTCTTTTATGTCAGTCAGTATCCAACGTCTGTAATCTATTGTGTCAGCTGAAGAGCGCAGTAGAATCGCTTGATTACGGCGCTGTGGGCCCGTGGATTCGAATCCCGTATAAATACAAGCTATACAAATACTTGTTACGTGCGATCAAGTGTTTGTATGACTTACAAATAATATAAAATAGTCTGGGGTAATATGTTTATTTTTGTGCAATTATATATGTAAAAACGCCTTCACAATCCTCGGCGTCGACATATTGAGTGACGTGCAGTTTCGTGGTCACTTGGAAGGGAAGGCCAAATTGGCCTCTAAAAAGCTTGGCGTGCTCAGCGGAGCGGGACAGTATTTCATGCCGGCACACCGCCTGCAACTTTACAAGGTGCAAGTTCGGCCGCACATGGAATACTGTTCCCATCTCTGGGCTGGGGCTCCCCAGTACCAACTCCTTCCACTTGACCGCATCCAGCGCAGAGCGCGAAGCGAGGCTCGATTCGCTGGCGCTGCGAAGAGATGTTGCATCTCTTTGCGTATTTTATCGCGTCTATCACGGGCGGTGCTCTGAGGAATTGTTCGGATTAATACCAGCCGCCAAATTTCGTGAACGCACTATACGGCAAACGTCCCGATACCATCCACACCATCTGGATGCTTGGCGGTCCACCACTGTACGTTTCACAAGGAGTTTTCTTCCACGTACAATCTCTCTGTGGAATAGTTTACCACCGGCGATTTTTCCGGACCGATACGACCTGGGGACCTTCAAGAAAAGAGATTACTCCTTTCTAAAGGGCCGGCAACGCACCCGCAATTCTCCTGGTGTTGCGGTTGATCATGGGCGGCGGTAGTCACTTAACATCAGGTGAGCCGCATGCTCGTTTGCCCCTTCTTCTATAAAAAAAAAAAAAAAAACAAAACTCATACTACCGAAAAACTCTTACTGTGGGTGTAACGTTTTCTGTAAAAGAAACATATGGTATAAAATAAAATAACAACTCATATTCGTATGATCGAGTTTTCATCATTGAAGCCAGTTTAGGAATATCTTGGCTTTTTATAATCATTAGCTTTTTAAATCTCATAGACGTTTACCTTTTCAAGATGGCATTTGAATTGATTGTTCTTCTTTATCAGTCTATGAAAGTTCAATGCTGGACAGAATATGCTTCTCCATTGTAGAGAGAATTTACGTTGATTATCGCCGGTCAGGTTATTTTATGACTGTCGTAAACGAGATTATGTAGGCACTACCTTCGATGGGATTATATTTCTCTAGAATTTGCTATAGTGCCCTTTACAAATTCCCACGAGGCGTAATAAAATGATGTTTTCATTTACGACGATACCACAGACCCAATAAAGCCGTAAAAAAGCGTGTTGGTTACCGTAGAGCCGATACCGTCAATTTGGTAATGTTGCGCTCTCTATCTCCAGTGTTTTGAATTTGAGTTTTACATTTTTCATTTTTATATGGATTTCCCACCATTTGCTACATACGCTCGTTATACCTGACTACCATGTGCTCGATCTTTATCGATAGCTGAAATACTTATTGTTAACTCTTTAAACCTGAATAGAACAGTGAATGATTTTTTAAATTAAAATTGATTTGGAAACGAATATGGAGTCATTTTGATGGTAAGCAGCTGCTGCTATAGTCTATATACATCTGCAACCTTCTTCAAATAAACAAGGCTAGGCTTTTCCAAACGCAGTAGTGCAGTAGTGGATGTACAGTTACTTGGTAAAAAATTCTACTTATCAAATTGGAATCCAAGGTAGAGAAAAGGCCGTAACAATTAGAAAAAGCATGACTTTCAAACTCAGTGTTGGCTTTACAGGCTAACGAGACAAGTGAATAATTTTGTTTTTTATTTTCCTACAAACTTTTATATTTTTACTACTTTCTTTTACAGATCATCAAAGCTTCGTACTCGTTTTACACAGTGCTGCAACAGGTTGATGAGGAAAATTAAAACGGTGTTACAAATGTATTATAAAGAACAAATTACGATGATACAGATGTTGAAAACATAAATTTGAACATTTTATATTAAAAGTAGCTTTTTCCGGCGGCTTTGCTCTCGTGGTTTTACCAGCATTAGAATTTTATTGTTCCGAATTTTAGTGTTCTATACTAAAATTCGAAATGACATACTCACATCCTTAAGTGTCCGTAGTTTCTTTAGAATTTGAATACAAAACTTATCAATATATTCGATCTCAGCGCCAAGTAGCGGGTTCATATTTTGTAATTTTGTTTTTACCTTATTTCAAAACGCAGAGGTAAGGAACAATTCTACTTTACGCCAGTATTCTGTGGGGTCATGGTACTACCCCGGTTCGAACCGGCCAATCCATGCAACAGCAAAAGATGCCGCAATGTATGTAGAGAAAAACTAAAAAACGAACAACGCCGTTTTCGAGGACTATTAAATTTCGGGGCGACTCGTTGTGTTAGGACCAAAAATGTTGAGAACACTCTCAAGGCCATGATTTGCCTAAACCCTATATGAAAAAAAAACATATTAAAAACTTCATGCAAGGTAAGGAACAAGAACTTACAACAAGAACCTAAGACAAATGACAGAATTTCCATGCAATAAAGTTTTAAATAATTAAATGTTTCAGCGTTTAATTAATTTTGTCACATTTAATTTAATATATAACTTTTACATTTTTACACAAAAGCATTTAGTTCAGCATTTTTTAACTACAAGAAAAAGTATTTTACTTTTCGCCCGGAGTAGAACCAGCAGATTGGGCCTCTGGCACAAAAAATCAGAAACTCTTCACACGGCGCCGTAGTGTGCATTTTCGAAAATTGTGCATTCGAAAATTTTATCCCAGGTAACAAATGGGTATAAGAAACGGTGTTGAAGCTTAAAAATCAATTACAAAATACCATTATTATTCAGAATTTTAAAGCTTGTTGATTGAAATACATCAAAAAAAAGTTTGTGATCACTAGCAAAAACTGATATATTTTTTAAATTTAACTTTCTAGAGAAAACGTATTTACGTTATATCTTTTTTGAAATAGAATGCCGGTGTGTAATACATGCCGTACTACTTGCAAGTGATGCCGGTAAAAACTATGTGCCGGAGCGAGTGCCAGAAGCCTGCCTTATAAATTCTACGGTGAGTCCAGATGAAGGCAAGTTGGATTTTTGTACAGGACCTGAAGACTGCATAAAACAATTCTCAGTAATGAATGGTAGGAGTTTTTGTGAATAATAACGAAAGCTTTAAGTTGTAGTTTCTGAAGGTTGTTGGTTGCGTGTTTTACATCATGTCAGGGTCACCACTGTTGCCGTGGAAGGAAAAGGCGAGATCTCCCTCCGAGCAAGGTGTTCGGCCTGGGGGAACGGCCAATGCTCCGAGTGACAATTCGGAGCTATTCTATATAATATGCTGATTTTACTCAAAACTGACCATAGTTTCATTATCAGCGAGATGTAGGTCTTTTATCTCACTAACAAAATGGTATGAATCCTTTGTGTGTGCTCTGGTATGTCTTCTCAGTGGTGACAGTATTTTTGCCATATGTTGTGCCAGCTTATATGTCGGTGAATCGATCTGGCTCACTATAGGACTTTGATAGCGCGATTTAGGCTCCGATATGTTTTCGCTTGTGGCACGACGACAAACTTATACAACAATTTATTAATATAAAGTTTTTATTTAATACAATATAACTCCTCCATGACTCGAACACATACGCAGATCCTCATGCGCGTGCTGAAGATCAAGTTATCCAGCATTACTTGTTTTAACCTGTCCCATTCTTGTATAACGGCATCCCCAATCTCTGGAACTGTCCGGAGAGATGGCTAATGGTTCCAAACAGCTCGCTTAAGAGCATCCCCCGCGTAAGTCAAGCAAGTCGGCATGTCAGTCTAACCTCGTGCTGTCATATTCTCGGAGAGCAGCATTGATTCGTTGAGCTCGATGTGCGGGCCATTTATCATCAACCAGTACAAATTGATGCCCATGGTTTACTCGGAATGGTCTAACAATTCCATCAATAGCGACTGTTTTATACCTATCTGCCATAATGGAGCCTCCATACGAGATCAAAGGCGTTCTAGCTCCAATCATAATTCCACCCCTAAAGGAAACCGATTCCCCGCCCTGCTGAACGGTTCCAGTGTCTCGTGGCAGTTCTTTGCATTTAAGAGTCTCCAGGTCTTCTCCCTACACGGACACGTCGGTTATCTGGATGAGTACTGATTCGCGATTCGTCAACTAAGATACAGTTTTGCCAAATGTTTTCCTTCTCATCTTCTTCATTTTGCCGGAACCTATCCCACTGCAATCTCCGTCGCTGACAATGCCGTGAATTTGGAGGTGCTCGCCAAGACCTCTGTGCTCGTAGTCCAGCCTGGTGTAAGCAATTCTGAATGGTCTGAGTGCTAACTTATAAACTTCTGATAACTCTCTTGGCATTTTTTCAACTACAACTTTCCTCGAAAAAATATTCCAAATGTCAAATTTCTGAATGAGCTTGAGATAGGATTGAATTTCTTTTTTATGGAAATTTAATTAAATTTGTTTTTTATTGTTTTATATTCTTATATTTTTATAGGATAAGGGTGACAAGCGAGCACTTCGCGAATCAAAATGCAGATGCGTAGTCAGCCGTGAAGACTAAGATGGAATGCGTCTTTTCCAGTAAAAAGGGTCTCCAGTCCTCTACACTCACCATACGAAACACAGCATCATTAAGCTGCTATTATACGCTGGTATTCTGTGAGAGCGTGGTCCTTCCCCGGTCGAGTCGACCAATTCATGCTACAACTACACAATTAACATAGCTACAGTATGGCTCTACCACGTTTAAATTGTATAATTTATATTTATATAATTTTATATATTTAATTAAAGAATCTAAAAAGAAAAATAAATTATAATACTGTCTTCAATAGCAAAAAAACCATCGATTTTCAAACCGATCCCATATCTTTTTTTATATGAATACATTTAATGCTTGATTGAACTATTTCGAGGATTTTTCCTCATAAATGTTAGTTCTTAATTAATAAAGAAGTAATAAATTTCAGCCACTTTGCCTTTATCAACCAAAGAGTACAATAAGCTACTTAGCCTTGCGTATGTGGTCTCTGAGAAAGTCTTTGATTCCTACGAAATTAGGGCGGTGCTACAGTCCCTTCAGAGGGGCCAAGTTGACTGTTAGTATATGGAAGTGCTGAATAATTGTTTGTACAGTATGGCTATAATGGCTATCCGAGTACAGAACCAGAGTACGAAACCTATCTAACTGCAGAGAAATGTAAGACCGGGTGACGTTATATCTCTGAAACTCTTCACCGCTGCATTGGAGGACGTTTTTAAGCTACTGGATTGAAAAGGACGGTATTAACATCAATGGCAATTACATCACTCACCTTCGATTTACCGACGACCTAGTACTTATGGCAAAATCGCTCGAGGACCTAAGCACTATGCTAATGACCTCAGTAGTGTTTCCCAACGGATAGGTCTTAAGATGGACATGGACAAATCAAAGATCATGTATAACGTTCATGTCACACCTATGCCTGTAGTTGTTGGGAGCACTAAACTTGAAGTTTTTGACGAGTATGTTTACCTGGGATAAATAGTCCGTCTAGGTAAGTCTAACTTCGACCGAAAGGTCGACGAATTCAACTCGGCTCTGCTGCTTTCTGGAAATTACGACTCATCTTTTCGTCAGGTATACCTCAAAACTTGAAAACGAGATTGTAAAACCAGTGCGTGTTGCCAGTGATGACTTATGGATCTGAGGCGTGGTCCTTCACTGCTGACCGTACGAGAAAGCTCAAGGTCACTCAGCGAGCTATGGCGAGGGATATATTATCTGCGTGATAAACTTAGAAATGAGAATATCTGCAGTAGAACCAGAGTGACCGACATAGCCCAACTAATTAGTAAGCTGAAGTGACAATGATTCGACTATATAGCTCGAAGAACCGACAACCGATGGGGAAAAAAGTTTTTCGAGTGGCAGCCTCGTACCGATAGGCGAAGTGTAGGGCAACCCCCCACTAGATGGAGTGACGACCTGATAAGACATGCAGGAAGTCGATGGAATCAGGTGACTCAGGACCGTGTTTTTAAGGGCCGTGATGATGATTATGAACAAATTTCTGAAAACGCGGGAGTATACTTGTACTTTACCCACTAAATTGCCGGCATTGCATAGTGACTATAAGTAAATGTATATTGTTGCATTTAAAAAGGTGTATATATCAAATTAAATATAAATTAAGAAAACGACGCACATTTACAAGTATTATTGGAAAACGTATTATAAAACACGAGAAGGTGATAATTAAATTAATAACAGTGAACGATGCGGGTAACTTGTGAAACAGATAATAAAGCAAAGAGTATAAATTACTACTTAATGCTTAATTATATAACTTTGCTGAAAACGGGAGTTGAAAACATTTCATGACTTTTTTAATGAAAGTAGCTGAATGTTTGTCTTACCAATGTGCATTCACTGTTGTAAACCGATAAAATTTAAATTATTTTTTGTATAACCGCAACTGCTGGCACAAAATTTGTTAATAATTAAAATATGTGTTGCAAAACCTACACGGTTTGAAGGGTAAAGTAAAGTTGTCAGTATTTCAACACCACAGAGTCAGTATATCGGGAAACATTTACGCTTTTATAATAAAATCCCAAAAAAATAAACAGTGTGTGCCAGTCGGAAAGTTCGAAAGAATTATTAAACAAATTTCTCATACCAATAGTGTTTTTTAAATATTACTACATCTATGTTTAATACTCCTAGGCATAAGGTAATTGTTAACCAATTACCATATTATTTCTCTTGAGGTTTTTAAAACATTGCGGAGTCTAGACGTGAATAGAGCTAATGGACCAGACAGTATACCAGCCATATATTCTAAAGGTTTGTGCACCTGAGTTGTCAGCACACAGTTCACTTGTTCCGTCTCATATTTAGGGCTGGAGTAGTGCCAAAATCCTAGGAGCTGGCCAACGTGCAGCCTTTTCCAAAAAAAGGCAACCGTGCTGATCCTGCCAATTTTTAGCCAATCTCAATTACCTCCATACTCTGCAAGATTATGGAGCGCATTTTGAACGCTCATCTCATGGCGTACTGAGAACAGAATGACTCACCGGACCTTCTAGTGTATGCCATGTACTTATCGCACATATAGGCATTCGAAAACAGTAGGGAAGCACTTGCTGTTTCCCTTGATGTCTCGAAAGCCTTTGACAAAGTTTGACAAGCTAGCCTAATAAGTAAATTTTCAGCGTACGGCTCATGGCCTGATTGACTGAGTGAAGGACTTTCTAAGTTAATAGTCTCTCCGAATCGTCCTCGATGGCTGCTAATTCGACCTCATGGTGAAAAACGCCGGAGTTCTTTAGGGGTCCGTTCTCTCCGCAACTCTCTTCCTGTTGTATATTAACGATCTGTTTATGCCCTGTATCTACGGGTATGCAAACGATAGCACAGTTGTGGAATAAAGCTATAGCTGTGCATGTGAATATCTACAAGCACTCTCCAAGTGGACTGATATTCTTGTGCAATTCAACGCTTCCAAAACACAAGTGCGTCACTTCACTGCAAAAAGGATCTAGCTCACCTACGCTATTTTCAAAATTTCTTTCTTCTCTCTTTCTATAATATAAAATTAAAATATAAAATATTTCAGTGAGAAATTTTTATACAACCGCGCTCCCGCCCTAATGCACAGCAGTTAATAAAAAAATGTTTTTTTTTCTTTTCAACATCGTACTTGCACTGACCTCCATACACATACTAGTAGGCTTGAGTGGCTATACGCTACAATACTTTTGTGCCGATTTGAAGTGTGTGTGTGTGTGTGTGTGTGTGTGTGTGTGTGTGTGTGTGTGTGTGTGTGTGTGCGTGCGTGCGTGCGTGCGTGCTGTTATGTCCAACCCTAGTTAGATAAAAGCGCTGACTCGATTATTATATTTACTATAAAAGCCTAGAGTTGGAGGTAATCGAGGCAGTGCAGTTCCAACCCATATTAAGTGCTTACACGCTGGTGGTGTAGACTAACAGCCTTGATGAACTTCGGGTTGACGATGGTGTCCCAAGCTCGTGGGGTTGAGACCTCGTTGGTGCTTTGATGATGCAGGCTCACACTCGTGGGGTGGAGACTTACTGTCGATCTTTCACTTCAGAGTTTCCCAGGTTTCGGATGCCACGCTACTGATGTACCGGTAGACCTTGCGACATCCCACTTCTGACACCAAATTTGTTAGGAGGGCCGCTCTGAAGGTGTTTTTAAAAAAAAACTTTTACACCCAATCCCAGAAGTTCTTTTGGTTTATTTCCCCAATATTAAATTAATACAAAAAATGTACAAAAAACCGCGAACGGCGTGTGCGATATGCACTTAATATGGGTTGGAACTGCACTGCCTCGATTACCTCCAACTCTAGGCTTTTATAGTAAATATAATAATCGAGTCAGCGCTTTTATCTAACTAGGGTTGGACATAACAGTGCGTGTGCGTGCGTGCGTGCGTGAGTGCGTGCGTGCGTGGGTGCGTGCGTGCGTGCGTGCGTGCGTGCGTGCGTGCGTGCGTGCGTGCGTGCGTGCGTGCGTGCGTGCGTGCGTGCGTGCGTGGGCGTGGGCGTGGGCGTGGGCGTGGGCGTGGGCGTGGTCGTGGGTGTGTGTGGGTGTGGGTGTGAGTGTGTGTGTGTGTGTGTGTGTGTGTGTGTGTGTGTGTGTGTGTGTGTGTGTGTGTGGGTGTGCGTGCATGCGTGCGGGTGCGCGCGCGCGCGTGTATTTTTACTAACAGTGATAAAAATTCGTTACCAGAAGGGAAATGATATACGAATATTCTTCTTGTAAGTTTATTTACAGTTTATATTAAAAAATTAAAACTGTTTGGTAATATAGCCTCTAAAAAATCTGTCAATTATCTTAATAATTGTTATTACTAACATATTTGGCTTTAAATTACCTATTTTAATAAACGATAAAATTCTATACTATGACGAGTTCCTTGTCGATAATACTTAACGATATCTTTTCTACCTATATCTGCTTACAACTTTGAGTATTAAACCAAAGGAGACGGCATCGCAAGGCATACCCCTCTATAAAAGGGTCGAGAGTCCGACTCATACTCGTTATATAAACACTTATGCGACTATGGTGATTTGTTTATCGATACAAAATATCGACATAGTCCACGCCTTACGTTGCTTACGCATTTAGCCAGCGCTATCAGTGTATCGACACGTGTACAATTTGATGGTATGCGTAAACGCGATGAACATGATTCGATCGGGTTTGGCACAAAGCGCTTCTTTCGAAGCTCCCTTCCTATGGGCTTCCCGAGAAATTGTGCGATTGGATCATCAGCTTTCTTGCAGATCGGAGCATCAAGGTCGTTGTAGACGGTGCAAGCTCCGATTGCAAGCCTATTAATGCTGGTGTTCCACAGGGCTGCGTGCTATCGGCAACGCTGTTTCTTCTGCATATCAATGATATGTTGGACACCCGTAACATTCATTGCTATGCAGATGACAGCACTGGTGATGCTCTTTACACCGACCGAGCCAATATTTCTCGGGAAAACGTCTCCGAGTGCCGGGACAAACTTGTGTCTGAAGTCGAGTCTTTGCTGAACAGAGTCTCGGATTGGGGACGACTAAATCTAGTCCAGTTTAACCCCCAGAAGACACAAGTTTGCGCGTTAACCGCTAAAAAGAACCCCTTTGTCGTATCCCCTCAGTTTCAAGGCACTCCCCTTGTTGCCTCAGCCAGTATCGGAATCCTCGGCGTCGACATATCGAGTGACGTGCAGTTTCGTGGTCACTTGGAAGGGAAGGCCAAATTGGCCTCTAAAAAGCTTGGCGTGCTCAGCAGAGCGGGACAGTGTTTCATGCCGGCACACCGCCTGCAACTTTACAAGGCGCAGGTTCGGCCACACATGGAATACTGTTCCCATCTCTGGGCTGGGGCTCCCCAGTACCAGCTCCTTCCACTTGACCGCATCCAGCGCAGAGCGGCTCGAATCGTCGACGACCGAGTGCTTTCCGATCGGCTCGATTCACTGGCGCTGCGAAGAAATGTTGCATCTCTTTGCGTATTTTATCGCATCTATCACGTGGAGTGCTCTGAGGAATTGTTCGGATTAATCCCAGCCGCCAAATTTCGTGAACGCACTATACGGCAAACGTCTCGATACCATCCACACCATCTGGATGCTTGGCGGTCCACCACTGTACGTTTCACAAGGAGTTTTCTTCCACGTACAACCTCTCTGTGGAATAGTTTACCACCGGCGATTTTTCCGGACCGATACGACCTGGGGACCTTCAAGAAAAGAGCTTACTGCCTTTCTAAAGGGCCGGCAACGCACCCGCAATTCTCCTGGTGTTGCGGTTGATCATGGGCGGCGGTAGTCACTTAACATCAGGTGAGCCGCATGCTCGTTTGCCCCCTCTTCTATAAAAAAAAAAAAAGAACACAAACACAAATGTTGTAGTGTGCGTTTATAGTGACACGATTTAATTTTGCATTTGTTGTTAAGTATACAGTTGTGTGTTTTTCTTGCGTCCCCCTGATGTTGACAGAATTTTTGTTTAGGAATTAACGCGTATGGCCTCTCCAGTTGGTTGAATACTCAAAGGCGTACAACAATGAAATTCGCTTACGACAGATAATTAATTTACAGGTTTTCAACTGACTCTATACTAGAATTATGACTAATAAGCAGTTAATTACATAATGATTTCTTATATTTACGCGAACACTATACATTGATTAAAACTACTTTTACGGATTTTATCGCGTTTTATTTATATTAATTTTAATACCCGACGTTTCGGGTGCTTTCCAGCACCCATGGTCATGGGGACTGAGGTGACTGACATCCCGATGTCAAAGTTAACCCGGAGTACCTTCAGCTTTTTAATTATTGTCTTTGGTCCGATCTACGCAGAATGTAATAACTGTGTTTTGAAGTCTTGCAGTGGTATGCTTGGGTTTAGTTTTAGTTTTATTAATTATAGGATCCCAAGCAGGTGGTAGTACCCAGCCTCCTTCTCTAATGAAATTAGGATGTTTTTTTAATTTCAATAGCCTCACGTATTATCCTTGGTAGGAATCGATGTTCTTTCGCGAGGATTTGTGTACACATGGTTAGAACTGACTAATCTTCTTCGGCGGCTTGTAGAATGTTCTAATAGAAGCTAACATTCTACAAGCCACCGAAGAAGATTAGTCAGTTCTTACCATCCGTCAAGTGTCATATTCCTCTACAAGATGCAGGAGTGTACAAGCTTGATTGTGATTGTGGTCTCTCATATATAGGGCAAACAAAGAGATCAGTTAGAACCCGCGTAAAAAACACATAGCTGACGTGAAGCATCTACATTCCTGGAAGTCTGCAGTTTGCGATCATATCCTAGATGGCCCCAACCATTACATCAGGTTTGATAGACCACAAATCCTCGCGAAAGAACACCGATTCCTACCAGGGATGATACGTGAGGCTATTGAAATTAAAAAACATCCTAATTTCAATAGAGAAGGAGGCTGGGTACTACCACCTGCTTGGGATCCTATAATTAATAAAATTAAAACTAAACTTAGTGTAGTAGTAGTTACTCAGCTTCAACTAACATGGGTAAATCTTTCAACAAGCTAAATTGAAATGTTATTCTAATGTATTTTTTCGGCACTCGTTGTCTATTAATTATGTAATGTTATAATATTGTACTTTCTTTTTAATGACTGTTTGTGTCACAATAAATGAAAAAAAAAAACCCAAGCATACCACTGCAAGACTTCAAAACACAGTTAGTCCATTCTGCGTAGATCGGACCAAAGACAATAATTAAAAAGCTGTATGTACTCCGGGTTAACTTTGACATCGGGATGTCAGTCACCTCAGTCCCCATGACCATGGGTGCTGGAAAGCACCCGAAACGTCGGGTATTAAAATTAATATAAATAAAACGCGATAAAATCCGTAAAAGTAGTTTTAATCAAGCAGTTAATTACTTTTTCTCTAAATAATAATCTAATTTTACCTGTTGATATTTAAAAATAAGCATGATATTTTGGTAGCTTATTGATGTTTTCTATTACGAGAACTAAATGAACGGTTAACAATTAACTATTAACAAAATATATTTTATTTGGTAGTTACCTTGACCAGTTTTTCCTACTCATTGGACCTTATGAAATATGAGGAATGACATGGGAATGACATAATTGTATTGACATTGACATTACGTTGTATTGACAATTTGGCGTTTTTGTTTAGTTTAGTGCTAATGATAACGAGCGTATTTTAATCAAAAAACAGAGTTTCATGAATTATATAAACAGTCATAATGAATGGAGTGAGTACTAACAACTCTTTAATAAATCGATATTTATTGTTATAATTCTACTATCATTAAAAGTAACTAATTTGAAATTTCCAGACAAAACGTACTGCCATGACAAACGAAGAAGTTTTTATTTTACTGGACTTGGTAGAAGCTAATCCAATCATTACTAGCAAAAGCATTACCGCATCAACCAACAAGCTCAAAGAAGAAGCTTGGACGAACTTAACCAAATCATTTAATGCATCAATTTCCAGTGCTCCTAGAAGTACAGATCAACTTCGATTCAAATGGGACAACTTGAAAAAAATGGCACGTAAAAGGTCACCGGATTTCACTTTAATTAACCTCAAGGTATCTAGAGTTTGACTTATATTATACTGGAATGAAACTGCAGTTGCCAACCTGCCTAACAGGTGTGGTTACAATGTCATAAATCCCCCCCTGAGGCAATCTATGGGTGAGGCCTGAGTGCAGCAGTGGACTTTTGATAGGCTGTATGGGTAATGGATTCTCTTGTCCACTACTATTTAGTGCTAAGACATTCCATATTAGTTGTCAATGTTGACAATACACAAATCCATTTTTTTATATAGGATAAGGGTGACAAACGAGCACACAGTCCACCTGATGGTAAGTAGATGCTGTGGCCTATAGACATCTACATTTATCTTCAATTAAGAATAAAATGCAGATGTGTTGCCAGCCTTGAGAACTGCCGGGCTAGCATGAGCCGGAGAGAATATATCCCCAGAGAGAGGATATAATTTTTATCCCTTGCTTAGTTTTATCCACCCTGCGAGCATAGGCATGAGACAAAAATTATATCCCCCGATTATATCCACTGACAAGAGATAAAATTATCTTATCTCTATAGTATATCGCCATTTGACATAACGAGTAGACATATATCTCCCCGTCCGTAGCACGAGGCCAAGGGAAGGAGAAAAAATTATCCCTTTTTGACATTTGAAAGGGACAATTTTATCCTCTTTCGCGGACGTGGGTTTAAGTTTATCTTCAAACCATTTTAATATGAAAAAGATGTCTCGAGCCTATTGCAACTACATTTTTGTGTCAGAAATTGAAAAACGAGAAAGAAAATTACACCAGAGATCGATACGTGATCAGAATACTTAATCTATTGGAATTCTCCGACAACGAATTTCTATGCCGGTTTCGGATGCTCAAAGATTGTTTTGTATGTGTATAAAGAACTCTATGAGGCTTTAAAGCCTATTAATTCTGTAGATGGACTACCAGTGCATATTGAAGTAAGCATCTATTACAACCACCTTGTCCAAAAACATCGTATATTTGCAATCAATACATGTGGCTTATGTAACTTATCTTAATATTTTTTCTAGGTAGGTAGTTTACATCTTTCAGTCTCTTGGCAGATGGTAGTTACCTACTAGAGAGGTACGATTCAAGACCATGGCATGGCTGTTGTTCAAACAACAAATAATCAGGAAATACTTGACCTAAATTATTGGGGCCATCATTAGAATGTGTGGAGCAATATACTTTAATTAGCCTCTTGTGTAGGTAAATACAAGTTTAAAGACTAATGTACATAATATTAGGGATACAAATAACACAATACTCATGATTATAAAATTCTTTATTCCTTGTTTTGTTTGAAATCATTTCACTTTTATTCTTCATGTTTCGTCATTTTCAATTAAAATTAAATCTTTGTGACTTAGAGTAGACATCAATTTTGATGTATTTTGTAATTTTCTTATAATGGCAGTAATTGCGGGGATAATTTTTTTTTAATTTCCTCAAGAGGTTACACCACCTCCAAAGGGTCTGTATTGTCCAGTTTCGCAATTGGCTTAATTCTAGACACATATTTTTTTAATAAATGCTATCACAAGCGAAGTAATACCTACGATTTGATACAAGCAATGTATACTTAACTTAAATATTAAGTATACAAAAGAAAATAAAGAAAGAATTAGAATAATAGAAAAAATAAAAACAAGGCAGAAATACGCTTGAAATAAATATAACAAATATTATAAATGACATATTGTTTAACAAAAATTATTAACAGTTTAGCAATATAATAAACAAAAGGTAAAAGAAAATATAAGTTAATGTAAATCTACTTAATCTTAAAAGAAGTTTTTAGCTAGTATAGTTTATAGCTTTATACTATCGTACAAAGATGTTTTATAAAACATCTTTGCTATCGTATATTATCTATGCGCGGGGATAAGTTTATCTACTGTCGATATTATATCCACCATAGGCCCATGCTCGCAGGGTGGATAAAGCTTTGACATAGGGATAAGACAATTTTATCCCTTGTCAGTGGATATAATCGGTGGATAAAATTTTTATCCCCCGCTCATGCTAGCCCGGCTGAGGTGGAATGCCATGTTTCTGGTAAAAAGGGTCTCCAGTTCTCTACACTCGCCATACAAAACTCAGCTGCTTTTTATGCTGGTATTCTGTGAGAGTGTGGTCCTACCCTGGTTGAGCCGACCCATTCATACTGCAACCACAATATAGCTGCAGCATGACTCTACCATGTAAAAAATCTTTATAACTAGTTATACATACCCAAAGGCTGAAACCCCAATTCTTTTTACTAAAATATAAGTGACTCAGCCCATGGGCACTTGCAACCAACTATAAACAATGAAGGGTATAAATACATAGTCATCTCTGAGAAATAAGATGAAATGCCTCACAACCTGTAATTATGCGGGCTTACTTTATCTTCAGGTCAAACACAACAGTGCTTACACTGTTGTTTGGGGGAAGAAATAGGTAAGAGTGTTGTTCCTACCGAGAAGAATTTTTGAGGGGAATAAGGTGTGCTACCTAGGGTTTTCACCTTTTTTTTGAGCAAAAAAAATATATTATTTGAGCAAATATAGTATTTTTCCCAAAAAAGATGCAAAAATATAGTACTTTTGAGAAAATCAGGACAAAAAAAAGTAAGCATTTAATCTTTATGTATTTTTCCATATATATTTGTTATTGATCTTCGCTTTGGCCATCAATAATCTAACCACCTTACCTTCTACTTTAACTTTATAATAATTATTGGAGTCTGAGCAATATAGATTCATGATAAAATAAATTAACAATTTATTTTTAAAATAAATTAATGCATGTTCCTTTTCTTTTTTCAATTGTAACTACACTAACCTACCTATGTAACTAGTACACTTAGTATAGTACCTATATAACTGAATTGTAGTCAGTGACGATCGGGCCGGCACTGTTGTTACACGCGAATAAAATGTAATTAAACGCTATCTCTTACAAGGACTTATTTCATTTCTCGACACACTACACAGACATTAGTTAAAGTGGTGACCCCGACGTGATTCAGTGCTGTGCTCTCCTATGCCTGTGTAGTTATAACGTCAAAAATGACGTCCAGGGAAGAGAAACCGGAAGCGGAGATAACTCAAATAACGGTTTCGTCGAGAATCCCGGAATTTTGGGAAGATCAGCCGCGCACGTGGTTCATACAGGCCGAATCCGTACTATACAACCAGAAGCTCTCGGATGCTGCTAAATACCATCTGGTTATTGCAAAGCTGGGGAAGAATGTCGTACAGCAAGTCACGGATATCCTAGTGAATCCTCCAGCTGAGGGAAAGTACGACCTGCTGAAGTCAACGTTGCTCACTATCTTCGAGGAGTCCGAAACGCGCCAAATCACTAAACTCATTGGCGAGATGGACCTCGGAGACCAGCGCCCATCCCAACTGCTGCGTAAAATGAAGGACCTGGCCAGGGATCGATTTAAGGATGAAACTCTGAGCGTTTTATGGCAGAACCACCTACCAGCCGCAGTTCGTGCCGTACTGGTGGTTACCGGTACCAAAGACCTCAAAACGCTAGCTTCTGTAGCAGACCAGGTTATGGAAACAATGCGACCCATCAGCGTGGCAGGGGTAGAAGCGACTTCGTCAGATAACGCTTCCATCATTGCTGAAATAGCGAAGATTAACAAGCGACTGGATAAAATGGCCATGAGCAAATCGCGGTCCCAATCACGCGGACGTGACAGGATCCGAGCCCGTTCGCAGACTCAAGGTCGCCGCAGCCGTACTCCTGGACGCGCTGCTGCTCGGGACAAATGGCTGTGTTTCTACCATTATCGCTTCAAGGCTAGGGCGCAGAAATGTGTTCAGCCGTGCGCTTGGAAACCGGAAGAGACGGTAAACTAGATGCCATGCAGCTGGAGAAGGCGAGTAGTCGCATGGGCATCTCTAATCATCGCCTCAGCATAAGAGATAAGTCCAGCAACCTTATTTTCCTAATTGATACAGGTGCCAATATATCTGTTTTACCGCGAAATAAAGTGAATGTTAAATCGTGTGGTAATGGTTGTTCTGAATATATTTTATATGCAGCAAATGGCAGCAAAATAAACACTTACGGTGTTAAAACTTTAAGTTTAGATTTAGGGTTGCGCAGAGTGTATCAGTGGACATTTGTTATCGCGGACGTGCGTCAGCCAATTTTAGGTGCAGATTTTTTAGCTCATTATAAGTTGTTGGTCGACGTAGCGTCTCGCAAACTAATTGACGAGGTAACAAATTTTAATGTTTTAGCTCCTATTGTTTTCTGTCAAGAACAGTCAGTCCAGACCATAGATAAGTGTCATCCTTTTTATGATTTGTTAGCACAATATCCTGATATCACCAAGCCGGTTTCATTTAAAGAACCACCCAGACATTCGGTATACCACCATATAGAGACTAATGGCCCACCGGTGCACGCTAAAGTAAGACCGTTACCGCCGCATCGATACTCAAAGGTTAAGGAAGAGTTTAGGCTTATGCAACAGTTGGGGATTTGCAGGCCGTCGAAAAGTGCGTGGGCAAGCCCTCTACATGTTGTGCCTAAAAAAGACGGCCAAATACGACCATGTGGCGACTATAGGGCTCTTAACGCGATAACCAAGCCCGATAGGTACCCTATACCGCGATTGCATGATTTTACATATCTATTGGAAGGTAAAAAAATATTCTCAAGAATTGATATTAATCGCGCGTATCATGTTATAATGGTCAATCCTAACGATGTAGAGAAGACCGCCATTATAACACCTTTTGGTCTATTCGAATTCCCACGCATGACGTTCGGTTTGCGCAATGGAGCACAAACCTTTCAGCGGTTTATGAATCACACTGTTTTTGATGGCCTAAATTTCCTTTATACTTATATCGACGACGTTATAATTGCAAGCACGGATATGACGTCACATAGAGAGCATCTTAAGATCGTGTTCGAGCGACTAAATAAATGCGGTTTGACTATCAACCTGAATAAATGCTTATTTGGAAAGTCTAAAATAGATTTTTTGGGTTTCGAGGTATCCGCGGAAGGGATTCGTCCTCTTAAAGATAGAGTTGATGCTATTTGTGCTTTTCCGAAACCAGTAACTATTGAAGAACTCAGGAGATTTTTGGGTATGGTCAACTTTTATCGTTTACATTTGCCCAATGCTGTAGAATATCAAATGGAGTTAAATAAGTTTTTAAAAAACTCTAAGAAAAAAGACAAAACTAAAATTAAATGGGATGATAAGTCAAATGAAGCATTTATTCAATGTAAAACTAAGTTGCAAAATGCCGCAAGCTTATCGTATCCGAAACCCGACACCCCGCTCGCACTTATGACGGACGCATCGGATTCAAGCGTGGGAGCGGTATTGCAACAGAAAGTAGGTAATGCATGGTCACCGCTAGGGTATTTTTCAAGAAAATTATCGCCTACTCAACAAAAATACAGCACTTACGATAAAGAACTTGTAGCTATTTATCTTGCAGTGAAATATTTTAGAAATATGGTTGAAGGTCAAGATTTAGTAATTTTTACGGACCATAAACCCTTAATTTTTGCGTTTTCAAAAATAAATAGTAAAGATGAGTTGCCTAGGCGCGTGAGACAACTACTTTTTATTAGCGAGTTCACTACGAACATTAAACACATTGAAGGTGATAAGAATGTAGTAGCGGACGCATTATCAAGGATAGAAACCGTAACTTCTTCGACCGTATTAGATTATGCAGCAGTCAGCAGTGCACAAAATAACGACGAGCAGCTAGTTAGTCTACGCAATTCTAATAAGTGGAATTTTAAACAGATATGTATTCCTGGCAGCGACTTACCCGTTTGGTGTGAAATGTCTACCAATCGAGCGAAGCCATATTTACCGGAACGATTTAGACGCTTAGCTTTCGACTCTGTTCATAGTCTTAGCCACCCCGGAATCCGTACCTCGCGTAAGCTAATGAGAGACAGATTTTTCTGGGTTAATATGAACAAGGACGTAGGTAAATGGGCCAAGTCATGCGTTGCATGTCAACGTGCTAAAGTTTATAGGCATAATACATCGGAACTAGGGAGCTTTCCTTTGGCTGAAAGATTTTCCCACATTCATGTCGATATAGTTGGCCCACTTAGTATTTCCTTACAAGACTATAGGTATCTGGTCACAATAATAGATCGACAGACCGGTTGGCCAGAGGCATTTCCAGTAAGAGATATATCTGCGGAAACCGTTTCTAAGGTAATTTTCGAGGGATGGATTTCGCGTTTTGGCTGCCCCGTTCAGCTTACCAGCGACCAAGGCAGACAATTTGAAAGCAATGTTTTTCAAAATTTAATGAAATATTTAGGTGTTTATAAAACCAGGACTACCCCGTACCACCCACAGAGCAATGGGCTGGTTGAGAGGTGGCATATATCCCTTAAGGCCGCGCTTATGGCCAGGTTGGATTCTAAGACTTGGGTTGAGGAACTGCCTATAGTTTTGTTAGGCCTGCGAGCAGCTCCGCGTTCAGACACAGGCGTTAGTGCCGCCGAATTAACATACGGTCAGTCTCTAAGGCTGCCCGGAGATTTTTTTGGTGATAAATGTAATTCAAAAATTTTAAATCACAGCGAATATGTCGAACGTTTACGAAAAATGATAAGCGAGCTGAAACCTAAGCCTACGGCACATAAAGACTCTCGTACAGTATTTGTTCATAGCGATTTAAATAGCTGCACGCACGTTTTTGTTAGGAGTGACCTCATACGGAAATCATTACAACCTCCATACGAGGGGCCTTTCAAAATTTTGGAACGAAAAGGAAAAGTTTTCCTAATACAAATGCCCGGTAGAGATGTATTTATATCCGTAGATAGGCTTAAACCTGCTTATATTAGTGATAGCCAAAATATAAAAAACGTAGATAATAGTAGTGATAAGGAAATTTCTTTAAGAGATGGTAATATTAACATAAGCCGAGCGGATACAAGTGATCGCCCGCTCAGCTACACCACGCGTAGCGGCCGTATTTCAAAGAAGCCCGTACGTTTCAATTTATAATTTACATAAGTCTACTCAATAAATATTATTTAGCGTTAAATGGTGTTTGGCGATATCAGACGTACTGTTTCGTTTATCTAGCTTGTAAGTAGTGTTTAAGAGAATATGCCCTAACAATTTAAGCAGATTCAAAACTTGTATTATATAATTATTAATGAAATGAATTAAAATGTATAATGTAATATACCTATGTTTTAACGTTTATAATTGCAACTCGCTGTTATTGTTAAATGCATGTAAGTCGAGCGTTGATAGCTACTGACGCATCAAATGTAAATCCCAGTATTAAAACATATGATACCAAGTGTTTGTGCATTACGAGTGATAAGCAGTACGTTGTCACCCGGTTCTGCCTATACCTTATTGTTTGTATATCCAAATTTAATTGTATCTTAAAATAATTTTTTTGGGGGGGAGTGATGTAACTACACTAACCTACCTATGTAACTAGTACACTTAGTATAGTACCTATATAACTGAATTGTAGTCAGTGACGATCGGGCCGGCACTGTTGTTACACGCGAATAAAATGTAATTAAACGCTATCTCTTACAAGGACTTATTTCATTTCTCGACACACTACACAGACATTAGTTAAACAATTTTACATTCATGACGGAAATAATTATTTCTGTAAAACTTACTTGTTTCAGACTTCCAATCACATTTAATATGAAAAAGCGCGACAGTTCAATTAGGTGTAATATATAGTATTTTTCGTATTATATTAGTTTTCTGTTATTTAAAGGACAATTGACTGAAATATTGTATGATACTGTATATTAAAGTACAGGTAGAAACCCTAGTGCTACCGCCTGCTTAACTTATTGTTACTCTGCTGTTAGCCCATTTGTCACTAATATATAAATTTTATTTTAAATGTAGATCGTAAAATACGCTGGTTTTATTAGTCCTTCTTATTATGGTATTGACTTAATATTTCACAGCTTGCTGGTGATAAACAGAAGTTATCGACGCAAGATGATATTCTTAACCGTGTCATATCCATCTTGGTTACAACATGTGACGGTTTTACTGTGCACTTTGGAGGTGACTCAGGTGATTGGTTTGCAATTGATTTATTTTATTTTATAGATTAATGTGATGTCTATAATTAGGAATCAAAATTAAGATACACTCTTACCCCTGAGGACTTGGATGGAATGCCTCCTATCCGGTAGGGATATAAGGGTCACAATCATGGCGTCTTTATGTGCTTTCTACTAGAATATCCACAAAAAACTTACTTAAAATATTGCAATTACTTATATATTATTTTTTATGTAATTACGTCCTGCATAAATCCCTTCAATCAATTAACCTGTTCAAACTGTTTTCTGTGTCTACTGGTAAGCTAGTGTTGGTTCTTAATATTTAAGAAACATTGATTAAAACTACTTTTACGGATTTTATGGCGTTTTATTTATATTATTTTTAATACCCGACGTTTCGGGTGCTTTCCAGCACCCATGGTCATGGGGACTGAGGTGACTGACATCCCGATGTCAAAGTTAACCCGGAGTACCTACAGCTTTTTAATTATTGTCTTTGGTCCGATCTACGCAGAATGGACTAACTGTGTTTTGAAGTCTTGCAGTGGTATGCTTGGGTTTAGTTTTAATTTTATTAATTATATGATCCCAAGCAGGTGGTAGTACCCAGCCTCCTTCTCTACTGAAATTAGGATGTTTTATAGTTTCAATAGCCTCACGTATCATCCTTGGTAGGAATCGGTGTTCTTTCGCGAGGATTTGTGGTCTATCAAACCTGATGTAATAGTTGGGGCCATCTAGGATATGATCGCAAACTGCAGACTTCCCGGAATGTTGATGCTTCACGTCAGCTATGTGTTCTTTTACGCGGGTTCTAATTGATCTCTTTGTTTGCCCTATATATGAGAGACCACAATCACAATCAAGCTTGTACACTCCTGCATCTTGTAGAGGAATATGACACTTGACGGATGGTAAGAACTGACTAATCTTCTTCGGTGGCTTGTAGAATGTTAGTACACTCCTGCATCTTGTAGAGGAATATGACACTTGACGGATGGTAAGAACTGACTAATCTTCTTCGGCGGCTTGAGAATGTTGTAATAGAAGCTAACATTCTACAAGCCACCGAAGAAGATTAGTCAGTTCTTACCATCCGTCAAGTGTCATATTCCTCTACAAGATGCAGGAGTGTACACAAATCCTCGCGAAAGAACATCGATTCCTACCAAGGATGATACGTGAGGCTATTGAAATTAAAAAACATCCTAATTTCAATAGAGAAGGAGGCTGGGTACTACCACCTTATTGGGATCCTATAATTAATAAAATTAAAACTAAACCCAAGCATACCACTGCAAGACTTCAAAACACAGTTAGTCCATTCTGCGTAGATCGGACCAAAGACAATAATTAAAAAGCTGAAGGTACTCGGGGTTAACTTTGACATCGGGACGTCAGTCACCTCAGTCCCCCGTGACCATGGGTGCTGGAAAGCACCCGAAACGTCGGGTATTAAAATTAATATAAATAAAATGTGATAAAATCCGTAAAAGTAGTTTTAATCAATGTATAGTGTTCGCGTAAATATTAGAAATCATTATGTTTTGTGTGTTTCTTAAAACACTCCATTTTGGCCCCGATATTTTTAAACAATATAATGTGAGTGCAGAATTCTTTAGAATTTTTCTGGAAACCATTCATTCCATCTTAATTCTCAGAAGTGACAAGTCATCAGCATTTTGATTCTTTGTCTAGTATATGAAGATGTCTATGGACCACAGAATCCACTTATCACCATGTGGACTTTGCATTTTTGTGTGTGTGTGTGTGTGTGTGTGTGTGTGTGTGTGTGTGTGTGTGTGCGTGCGTGCGTGCGTGCGTGCGTGCGTGCGTGCGTGCGTGCGTGCGTGCGCGCGTGCGCGCGTGCGTGCGCGTGCGTGCGCGTGCGTGCGCGTGTGTGTGCGTGTGTGTGTGTGTGTGTGTAAAAAAGAACAAAACATATAATAAGTAATAACTTTACTATCAAAAACACTCTTAGACTAGTGTAAATTATAATTCAATGTATGTTATGGTTTGGTACGAGGGTGGCACTGAAAATTTCGGAAATCAAGGAAGTGACACAACATTACTATTTAAAAATGTATTTATTGCTTTTCGAAGTATTCTCCGCGAAATTTGACACCTTTTTCCATACGATGAACCCAATCATTGAAGCAACCATTCCATTCGGAAGTTGGGGTCTCCAAAATAGCCGTTTTGTAGGCTTCCACAGCTTCTTCAGGTGATGAAAATCTCTGTCCACGCAATTTATTTTTTATTTTAGGGAAAGTATAGAAATCGACGATCGTGATCCTCGGCGATTTTAACGCCCACCACACCGGTTGAACGTGAACCAAGCCATTGGTTCACGTTCAACCGGTCATGCGGGGAGATCTGTTCATGATTTTGCCTTGGCATATGGTCTGACACAACTGGTTACTTCGCCTACGCGGATTCCAGATGTGGAGGATCATGCACCTTCCCTGTTGGACCTTCTGCTGACCTCTCATCCGGACGGATATCAGATTTCCGTCGTTGCCCATTTAGGCTCTTCGGAGCATTGTCTTTTCCGGAGTGTGGTGCCACTCACGCTGAAATCGCGGTTGTATTCTGCAGGCTGCTGCCGTGTTTGGCACTATAGGTCAGCTGATTGGGATAGGATGCGGTCTTTCTTTGCATCCTACCCTTGGGGCCGGGTTTGCTTCTCGCCGGACAATCCCAACGTTGTTGCTGATTCTGTCAATGATGTGGTACTTCAGGCTATGGAACTTTTTATTCCTTCCTCTGTGGTGCCCATCGGAGGCAAATCTCAGCCATGGTTTGGTCGCTCCTGTAAAATAGCTTCATCCTATAGCCAAGAATGCTACAAAGCCTGAGCTGACGCATCAGCGTCCCGGGATGTAAACACCAGCGCTCTAAAAAAAGTATACTTCCGCCTCCAGGTCCTTCAAAAGAGTCATTGCCAAGACAAAGTCAGAGTACATAGGCAGAATTGCCGAGAAAATAGTTCGCCTTCCTTCTAGAACCCGTGCATTCTGGTCTCTCGCCAAGGCTGTCCAGGGTAATTTCTGTCAGCCATCTCTTCCATCTCTGCACAGGGAGGACAACTCACTGGCCCATGCCACAAAGGAGAAAGCCGATCTTCTAGGCTCTTTCTTTGCGTCCAACTCGACTCTTGATGACGGGGGGAGAACGCCGCCGACCATCCCGCGGGGTGTGAGTGCTCCATGCCGGAGGTGCACACAGCGCTCGGTTCGCGAAGCACTCCTCTCCTTGGACATCTACAAGTCGAGTGGGCCTGACGGTATCCCCCAATTGTGCTGAGGACGTGTGCTACAGAGTTGGCACCGGTTTTAACGCGTCTTTTCCGGTACTTCTACTCCCTAGGTGTAGTCCCAAAATCATGGAAGACGACTTTCGTTCACCCGAACCCTAAAAAAGGCGACTGCTCAGACCCGTCCAACTACAGGCCCATCGCCATCACCTCCTTGTTCTCCAAAACAATGGAGTCCATTGTAAATTGTCAGCTCATAAGGTACCTTGAGGATCACCAGCTGATTAGTGATCACCAATACGGTTTTCGCCGTGGTCGATCATCTGGTGATCTTCAGGTTTCATAGACTCATAGATGGGCGGTGGCAGTAGAGTCCAAGGAGACGCATTGGCCGTTAGTTAGGTCGTTGCGAAAGTCTTCGATCGGGTTTGGCACAAAGCGCTTCTTTCGAAGCTCCCTTCCTATGGGCTTCCCGAGAAATTGTGCGATTAGATCACCAGCTTTCTTGCAGATCGGAGCATCATGGTCGTTGTAGACGGTGCAAGCTCCGATTACAAGCCTATTAATGCTGGTGTTCCACAAGGCTGCGCGTTATCGCAAACGATGTTTCTTCTGTAACATTCATTGCTATGCAGATGACGGCACTGGCGATGCTCTGTACACCGGCCGTGCCAATATTCTTATAAGAAAAAGTCTTTCCTGAACAAAGTCTCGGATTGGGGGCGACTAAATCTAGTCCAGTTTAACCCTCAGAAGACACAAGTTTGCGCGTTGACCGCTTAAAAGAACCCCTTTGTCGTATCCCCTTAGTTTCAAGGCACTCCCCTTGTTGCCTCAGCCAGTATCGGAATCCTCGGCGTCGACATATCGAGTGACGTGCAGTTTCGTGGTCACTTGGAAGGGAAGGCCAAATTGGCCTCTAAAAAGCTTGGTGTGCTCAGCAGAGCGGGACAGTATTTCATGCCGGCACGCCGCCTGCAACTTTACAAGTCCGCACGTGGAATACTGTTCCCATCTCTGGGATGGGGCTCCCCAGTACCAGCTCCTTCCACTTGACCGCATCCAGCGCAGAGCGACTCGAATCGTCGACGACCGAGTGCTTTCCGATCGGCTCGATTCACTGGCGCTGCGAAGAGATGTTGCATCGCTTTGCGTATTTTATCGCATCTATCACGGGGAGTGCTCTGAATTGTTTGGATTAATCCCAACCGTGCCATCCACACCATCTGGATGTTTGGCGGTCCACCACTGTACGTTTCACAAGGAGTTTTCTTCCGCGTACGATCTCTGTGTGGAACAGTTTATCACCTGTGATTTTTCCGGACCGATACGACCTGGGGACCTTCAAGAAAAGAGCTTACTCCTTTCTAAAGGGCCGGCAACGCAAAAGCTCCAAGAGGACAGAGGCGAATTTAATCACATGTTATCACCAACCATTCTGTATTTATCTGCAGGTAAAATCCTGTGCCATGTTTGTATCTGCAGATGGTATATGTAGATACATAGTATAGATATGTAGATACAAATATATTTATATGAGTAGATAATATTGTTCTAATAAATAATCTTTTGATATAGCTTGATCTTTAGAGATACTTAACAATAAAATATAGATTATCTACACTGTTAGTTTCCGTTTATTGAATATCATAGAGAGCAATATTGAAAGATACGCGCTCAGATAGATATCTTATCGCATCTGCGTAGTGTTTGAATCGCCTTAGTGAACTTTTTTCTTATAGAACAGCTTGACCCATTGAGGGGTAATCTGCAGCAGTCTTTTGTAAGTTCTACGCCCACATCAGAGCAACAGCCAGAGATTTACGACGACGCCGCATTCTCTTTCCCAGTCATAGAGAATGATTTGGAAGAGGAAAGTGCAGGTGAGCAATAGTTGATGGAGACAATTATTTACTTGACTATTTTATAAGGGTGTCGAGAAGTTTCTGTAATTTGGGAAAATGCCCACGCATATCCTATTCGCGGGCTATGGATAAGTCGGACTCGCATCGACCAAACCACATGGTTTTCAACCTTCGCCGCATATGGGCGGGGCCACGGGTACGCCTTCGCACACTTTCTGCAACCCCACCAGCTCCCGTCGTCCCATGACGACCCCTCCTCGGGAGAGGACAACTCCTCATCTTCACCCCCTCAGGCGAGTTCCTACACGGTCACCTCTTCACTCGCCTTATGAAACACAATAGCCTTTTGCTGCTATTTCACATTGATATTCTGTGTGAACATGACCCTTCACCGATCGAGCACACCCACAGCCATCACATACCACATATATGAAACTAATTAGTCCACTGGCTTATAAGTAACTGCAACTTACTTATTAGCCAGGGAGGGAATAACTAATAAATAATTCCTAAATTACGTCAGTTTTATATGCTAACAATAACTTTATATGTGGTAGAGCTATGCTGCAGCTTTATTATGGTTGTAGCACCAATGAGTTGGCTCGATCGGGGAGGGACTACGCTCTCACAGAATACCAGCGTGAAATAGCAGCTTAATACTGCTGTGTTAGGTATGGTGAGTGTAAAGATCCGAGACCCTTTTTTACCGGAAACGAGGCATTCCATTTTAATTCTCAGGGGTAACAACGCATCTGCGTTTTGATTCTTAACCGAAGATAAATGTAGATATCTATCAGCATCCACATACCATCACGTGGACTGTGCGCTCGTTTGACACCCTTATTCTATAAAAAATCTACGGACTTAACTTTATTATAAATAAAAATTGAATTATGTAATTAAAGAATCTAACCACTATAATATATAGCTTAACTTTATTTCATCTGTATTGTCTAAAAATACTTATAAGCAGTACAAGAATTTCTTCATAACGTGGCCCAAGTTTACTGTACAATAAAAAAGGAATTCCTATCTCTAATTGTCAACAACCACACTAATCCATAGAACGGCGAACTTGTGACGAAGACCAGAGTACTAAGACGTCCGTAACTCCGAACTCGAGGCCGATCGCTCAAGTGCCACGCCAGCGGCCACTGTTGCTGAACACGTCTACATTCGACGATGGCACAGGTACAAATGACTTACAAATACCCCCCTCTCCTACTTTTTTAAAGATTTTTTTTTCTTTGTAGCATGTCCGATTTTAATATTGCTGTGTTGTAGGCGCTAAGAGTATTGGGTAGTTGTCACCATCATCGATCATTTATTTCAACTTATTAAAAGGACGCCGTTCAATGTTGGCCTTCCCATATAGATCGCCTTATAAGCGGGATATTTACCATAGTCGCCACACTTAATGCGCTGGGCAACCGCAGTTTATTTTTATGTTATTATCGTGTTTCTTAGACTCTGCCGTTTCATCCATCAATTTCATTCATTACAGCCTATAAAAGTCCACTTTTGACCATTGACCCCCACATATTGCCAGTCGCTTGCCAATCGCAGATTTTTCAACCGACTTCAAAGAATGAGGAGATCCTTAATTCTACTATTATTTTATTTTTTTTTTTCACAGTATTACAGAATTATTGTACATAATATTAGAATATTACACCTTAATGTTATACTGTGGGAGACTGGTGCCTAAGCTAGGCTTTACGCCTGTATTTCAGGCCACCAGGTCTCCGCCCTATGGTTGTAATTACAATACTTTTACCATGTACATGTACCATATTTGTAATTTACATAATGTACCTTCTTTTACTTAACTAGTATTTAATATATATATATATATATATATATATATATATATATATATATATATATATATATATATATATATATATATATATATATATATATATATTGAAATCTGGTGCTATTATTAGTCTCTCTCTCTCTGTGTGTGTGTGTGTGTGTGTGTGTGTGTGTGTGTGTGTGTGTGAGAGAGAGAGAGATAGAGTTTGTTTGTGTGCGTGTGAGTGTGTGTGCGTGCTTTTGTTTGTTAGTAGTGTAGTAGTAACTGTGATAGAAATTAAATTTAGGATTGGGTTAGTATTTAACTTTAGTACGGATAGTAATTAGTTAGGATTAGTGAGTAGCTTTTCAGTGTTATCATAATTTAATTCTTGTAGCCAGATAGTTATTTTATTTTTGCATGTAGTCTTATTGACGTTAAATATAGGGATAATTTTATTGTATAGAAAACCTCCGAGGTGACAAAAGAAACGTTTAGATAGTTTGGTGGATAGAGTTATATGAGTGCGGTCCACGGGGTTAAAACGCCTTTTCCCTCGGTAGAGTGAGGGATTGTATTTAATTAGAGCATGTTGTTTCAGTAAGGTTCTTTGTATAAAAAGTTGCCGCACAGTTAATATTTTCAACTCTTTATATAGGAGCTCTGTAGGATAGTGATACGGCAGCGAAAAAGAGACCTTTAAGATGGCTCTCTGCGTTCTCTCCAATTGGAGCATTATTATATGGCCGAATACTTACTATTATTAATGATGGTATCAGCAACCCAATGAATTGCCGCAATAGAAATTTGTCCGAATTGTGCAAAAAATCTACTTTCGTAGCATTTAAAATTTGGGTTACAAAATGGTACCGTGTGTATAAAACCTGAAATAATCGATCACCCGAACTCCTTCCGTAGTTGTTGTAAAGGACGACTATATGAGAAATTCAAAAAGGATTTTATAACTTTCGATGGCGGTATAACCATTTCGTTTACGCTATATTATGAACACAGATGCAGAACAAATGTCAGCCCGACCGCGGAATAAACACGCTTTCATAGAATACTAGCGTAAAACAATGGCTAAATGCTGCTGTATTCTGTATGGTGTTTGTTGGGATCTGGAGGTCCTTTTTACTGGAAAAGAAGCATTTCTAGTCCTCCGAGGTGACAACGCATCTGCATTTTTATTCTTAATTGAAGATGTCTGAGTCACAGCAGCCACTTACCATCAGGTGGACTGTGTGCTAAACATTTTATACGTATAGAGCCACGCTGGAGCTAAATTAATGTTGTAGCTCGAATGGGTCGGCCGGACCGGGAAAGGACCACGCTCTCACAGAATAACAGCGTAAAATAGCAGATTAACGCTGTTGTGTTTCATATGGTTAGTGTAGAGATCCGGAGACCGTTTTTTACTGGAAACGAGACATTCCATCTTAATCCTCAGGGGTGACAACGCATCCGCGTTTTGATTCTTAATCGAGGATAAATGTAGATGTCTATGGGCCACAGCATCCACTTACCATCAGGTGGAACGTGTGCTCGTATTTCACCCTTATTCTATTTAAAAAAGCTTGTAATTAACCTGCCTCTCCATGCCGGTAAGCTTGTGTAATTTAATAGTAGGCAGACATGGAGTATAATCACCTTGTTTATATTAATAGTTGTATGCCAATATTCAACACAAAGTAATAATCTACTTTAATTATAGTAAGAATACGGCACAAGAAAAAGCTTCTGGAGGAGGACATCAAAGCGCGCACAGCAAGAAATAACGCAATAGCCGAATACTACATAGCCAAAAGAAAGAAGTTGGAACAAGAAATCGATTCTGCGCACTGTATGAATTTGCAACAAGCGAATTTACTGATAGAAAATCAACGATTGAAATCGGAACTCGAGAAACTTAAGAGTAGCCTTAGCACATGAAGTAAGAGATTTGAGATACTTCGTGTTGTGGCGACGTACGGTGTTTCAACTTTTCAGAGCATTTATTCAGACATCGACAGAGGGAAACAAGCCGAGAGGTGGGCAGCACCATCTTCCTAATAAAAACTCAAATTAAATACTTCAGTTCCCATCCCGCTTGCCCATCGTGGAAGTTATGGATAAGTCCCTCGACCTTTCCCCCTCTATGAGGCAATTTATGGTGGAGGCTTGTGTTTAGCTGGGGACTTTTATAGGCTGCAACGGATGGATGATATTTAAGTTTGCATATTTTCTTATTCTTTAACTTATTTATTAGACCGCTCTTGTTTAATCATGATACTTATAATTGTAACAATAATAATAATAACTCTGTTAATACCCCAAAATAATAATAATAATCTATTTGCGTTAAAGACGGTATAAATGTTGTTAACGTGTAAGAACGAGTGCTCATGTTTTGCTTATTTTACATAGCGTGCAAATATTTTATGCAATGTTAAATATTTCCTTAGCTATTTGAAATACAATTATCTGATATCCATCGTTCGGCGCTCGATAGAGTAACACGTACAAAGTGATCAATTTTTTTATTTTTTTTCTACGTACCCACTAATACGATCAATATGGCTCAGTGTGATCAATGTAATAAGAATATTACCAAAACAAGGCCCGGCGTGGAGTGCAATCGCTGTGAAAAATTGGTACATTTGAGCACAGCATGTGCTGGTCTTACCAACAAGCAGGTATCTGCACTACGGGCAACGGACTGCTTAGAATGGACGTGCCAGGATTGCCACAATCAATCGCCAAAAAGACGTTCAATTGTAGTCCCAGAAGGTGACGATGACGAACCTCGAGTAGCTTCGTCTGCTGGTAATTACCAAATTGATGTTAAAAATCTGCTGGAGGACATTTCGAAAGAAATGCAAAAAACTATAAGAAGGGAAATGAAGACATACATCAGACACTTCAGTTCCATACTGAAAAAGTAGATGAAGCCATGGAGAACCTAGAAGCTTGCCAAAAACAATTATTGAATTGAAAAAGAAAAACATCGAACTAATGAATAAAAATAATAATTTGGAAACGAGGTTAGCAGCCATCGAGCAACGCATGCAAGATATGGAGCAACAGAAGCTTGCTAAGTGTGTTGAAATTGTTAATGTAACCTTAAAAGACAATGAAGATCCTTTGGTGATTGCCCAAGAGATAGCGGGTAAGCTAAAACAACGTACTAGCGATATTGTCCATGCTGAACGTTTACCTGGTAAAAAAGAACAACCAGGACCAATAAGGGTTCAACTAAAATCACAAATCACTCAAGATAAATGGTTGGAGACTTACAAACAAATTTTCAAACAAATCCATATCTCTGCTGACAAAGGAATCATAACAGAGCAAGCTAAAAGCGATGTCGAAACTACTTCGCAAGGCTCTGAACCATTAATAATCAGAGAAGCCTTGACAGCCTATAACAAGCACTTATTATGGTACGCGAAGCAAGAACTTAAGAGTACCTATAAATATACAGGTTGTCCAGTAAATAGCACGACATACTGCAGGGGGTGATAGCTAGGGTCACTACCTATCAGTACAACACAATACATGTTCAGCAAAATCTTACGGATTTACAGTTTTACAAAATTTTCCGAAATACCGAAAAATCTCTACCTTGAAACAGATTTTTAAGCATCTCGTAATGAAAAAATCCTTTTCTAGTACTTGTTTTTACATCAAATTATTCGTGAATAGTTACTTTACTCATTGATAAGTCTTTTTTCTATCAAAGACAAGAATGTTTTCAAGAAATACTATTTTTTGTTTAAATTTGCACAGAACTATTTTCTTATCACTTAAGTTTAACCTACAGTGGTGAAAAAAAAAAATGTATGTGGCAGTTTTGTACAACAAACTTAAAAAATAGCTTGTTTAATGGTGATTTAGGAAAGATACAATACTAGTGCATTTTCATTAAAAAAATACAAAAAAATAAGCTATTTTAGTTAATAAGAGCATTTTATTTTAAATGCAAGTAATATGACTTTGAATTCGAATCGTTGTAAGGTCTTACTACGGTTCGAATTACATAATAATTAATCTACAGCCGACCGGCCGGCCGGTCTGTAAATGACATCTTGAAGGATAAGGTGATAGTAAAAAAAACAGAGGAGTTAACTTTAATAAACATTTATTTAAATAAAATACAATAAATGCTCAAATTGCTTCCCTTGTGCTCTAATACACGCTCGGTATCTTCTTAAAAATGAACTTTTGAGTCTTCTCAGGCTTATTTGCGATATTTTTCTTGCTGCAATGTTAACCCTTGCTCTCAATTCATTGTCATTTTGGATCGGTTTTTCATAGACTTTGTCCTTCATGGCACCCCAATAAAAAATCCAGGGGGTTTAGGTCCGGAGACCTAGGTGGCCATAATATCGGTCCCAGTCGCTCAATCCACCTGCCTGGATAAGCTTCATCTAAGTAGGCTCTTACTTCCCGGCTATAATGAGCAGGGCACCCATCATTTTGAAGCCACATCACCTCTCTTAGCTCACTCGGAACATTTTCAAGGAGCTTGGATAGGATTTCTCTTAAAAACTTCAAGTAATTATTGGTATTTAATGTAGGTGGAAGCTCGACGGGACCCACAATCTGGCCATTAAAAATCCGACACCATAAATTTATTTTGAATTGGCACTGGAACCTGTCTTCTCTTGACACATACGGATTTTCTAATTGCCAACTATGTAAATTATGCAAATTCAAGTAGCCGTCCTTTTTGCAGGCTGACTCATCACTCCATAACACCTTATTAAAAAGTTTGGGTCCTCCCGATGCATTTCAAGCATGCGGCGGCAGAATTGAACTCTCGGCAGGTAGTCTCTAGTTAAAAGAGTTTGCACGCGTCGTACGTGAAATGGATGGTATCCATACCTCTTAAGTACTGAATGAATAGTGGACTTCGGTATCCCTGTGCGCCGTTGTATCGCCCTAACCGAAGTTGTCGGGTCTTGTTCTCGTTCCTGAAGCACTATGTCTTCGTCAACAACTTGAGGCCGTCCACCGCCACGTTGACCAGGGAGTCTGCCTTCCATGTAGTTATGCACTCTGGTAAACATTTCATATATTCATATATTTCATATATTCATATATCGGGAAACCTTTCCCTGTAGAGGGTGGCAGCAGCTCGGGGACTTTTTCCAGCTTTTCCGTAAATAAGGTGCATCTCAGCATACTCTCGCTGCGTATAGCCAGGAAAAACGCGGCGGTTGGCCATGTTATAAAACACAAAAGTCCAGGTGGTCGCCAAGTCGTCGTAGTGATCACAATAAAAAATCCAAATCGTAAGGCAAACAAAGTCCGGGGTCCAAGGCACAAAACAGTCGTCAGTACGAAACAATAATTTGTGAACACAGAGATGCGTTGCGCACGGTTTAAGGTAGCGTACTGACAAGTGTCGCAAATAAGGTTGAGAGTGAGATACAAAATCACAATGCAAGAAAGAGCGGGATAGCACATGCGCTTCTTTTGTTAGACAGTAACCGGTCGGGTCGGGTCGGTCGGCGAGCAGGTAAAAACCTTTAGTCATTACGCGTGCATGTCGCATTTTACGTGTCACAACTAGTTTTATAATAATTCGCGTAAACGAGCAGCTATTACTTATTCTCATAGTGGTTTTTGTCAAAATTACGTTAATTACATTTTCAACAAAATCAGCTTCTCTGGAACTAAAATAGCATTTTTTTGTATTTTTTTTAATGAAAAAGCACTAGTATTGTATCTTTCCTAAATCACCATTAAACAAGCTATTTTTTTTAAGTTTGTTGTACAAAACTGCCACATACATTTTTTTACACCCCTGTAAAACTTAAGTGTATATCTTTATATGTTTCCACTGACTGCTGTGTATGTATTGATCAGAATCTTTCTTAGAAGGCATATCAGGACCAGTAAGTAAGATTCTGATCAATATATCATCCTAGGTGTTTTAGATATTTACTAAAAGGAATCATAACACCATTCACAACAATAGGTAAAAGGTTAGCCAATTAGCCAACAAAAAAAAAACAAATTCTAAATATTACTGTTTCCGACAATAATGCTTCGGGTCTACTACGCGTTCATTTCGAGTTTGCCGTCGTAGACCGTTACGACGTCACAGCTGACGGTACCGTAGACGAAAAAAGTCATCATGTTTATGTTTTTTAGTATTCATATTTTCAATAAAGTTAAATAATAACGTGTTCGATGAAATAAAATATTTTTTGAATGATGATGATGATGAAATAATAACGTGTTCGATAAAATAAAATATTTTTTTATAGTTTTATTTTACATTTTAAATATATCAAATTAAAGATTTTCGAAATCGCTTGTTTCTGTGTCACTGTCATCACTCCATTCTGTGTCACTGTCATCAGTCTCTCCGCCCACCGAAATAATCAATTCTTTTTCGTTGAGTTCTTGCAACCTATCGCTTTCCCAATGTTGTTGCCGTAAACGGTCAACGTGGTTTACCTTTTTTTTCCAGTCCTCTACAGAGATACTATTAATAGTGAGTGAGTTTTTGTATTTCTTTTTCAGACTGGCTTACATTTTTATCGGCTACTTTTTGCTTCACTAGATTCCACACGTACTCGATGGGATTCAAATCACATTGGTACGGTGGTAGGCGTAAGACTTCGTGTCCATGACTTTGGACAATTTCGTCAATTTCATATTTTTTGGTAGGCTTCGAACGAAATACTACATAGTATAATTCTCGCTTCGTCATCTTTGGGTCAAAGGATATACCATTTTCCTGCAACCATTTTTGCATAACTTGCGTGCCACTGAAGTCGGTGGTTTATCAATCTGGCGGCTGTGATACGGTGCATTGTCAAATACAAGAATGCTATTGGGAGGTAAGTTGGGTAGGAGTTTTTCCTGTATATACTTTTTGAAAGTATTTGCGTCCATTTCATTATGGTAGTCCCCTGCAGTGCTTTTTCATTTATAAAGGAGTTCGGCACCTTTGACAAAACCATTCTCGCTGCCAGTATGGACCACAATCCAACGTTGTCCGGGATTGAAATTCTTTTTTACACTTGCATCAGTTGCATTTTGCCAGCATTTTGAAACGGTATAGTGGCTGTGTATCCACGTTTCATCCAAATATATGACTGGTTTTTTATAGACTCCCTGTTCATCATTTTCACGTAATCTCCGCAAGTAACGTGCTCTCCATGCTGCTATCTCCGGTTTCTGAATAAGATATTGTCTTATATTTTTACGTTTTGTAAACTTATATCCAAGATTCGTTTTTATAATTTTCCAGAGAGTGACTTTTTGCCCAGGAAAATTGAAGTCTTTCTTTGCTTCTGCTAATATCTTGCGCAGCGTAGGAACTTCCTTTTTAACTGTGTAGAAACGGTCAATTATGTTTCGAATCGAACACACCATGAAATCATCTATTTCCAACCTCTTTGTGGCTGTTTTCTTTTTTCTCGGTGACGTCAATTTTATTTCTTGTGTACTTGAAGTACTGGGCTCAGGTGAGCTCGTTTTAATTTTTTTTGCTTCAGTCTTTATATTTCTTAAAGTACGTTCAGATATACCAGTGGCGGCCGCAGTTCTCTTGATAACGTTATCGAATGATTTTAATAGCGCCTGGTACTTCTTTTCATTTTCCAACAACTTAATTTCTATTTCCGACGGTGCATCGGGCTGTGTGAGCAGTGTGCTGCTACAAGTATCACGTGAGTTTTCATTTTTTTAATCTGGCAATACTTTTCATAGCTACGACATCGTGAACGTCATAAGGCGTTATCAACTGCTTTTCAACCTTTTCTTGTTCAAAGAATGTCATTATCTTATATAATAAATTGCGTTCGCCACTGTGCAAGACCTTTCCTCTTTTACTCATTGTAACAGAACAAATTGACGAATATCAACAGAAACAAAAACAAAAAATCAACAGTAACAAAAACAACAGCAAAAACAGTAACAAACTGGAGAACGTACGGGAGCATAAAAAACGGACGTAAGTACACTTCGACGTTGCTATCGGTACTAAAAGGGCGACGCTTGAGGCGCGGAATGAGGGAGCGCGGCGGGAGGTAACGGCATTCTTGAAGTGAACGACTAGTAATTTAATTTAAGCCCAAACGACCTGGTCCGATCTTATGTATTTGCAGTAAGATTCGTATTAATATCATGGATGGCATTGGAAAGATTCTGGAGTGACGATGTGATGAACTGATGAATGATGATGATCATGATGTATGGGAGTAAATTTATAGATGATCTGCAAACAAAACAAATATAAACTATATATATACAGGTCACTGCTGCCCATCTGTTAAATCGTCTAGGATAATTTTCTTGAGGCATAGGATAGAACATTGAAAGATATGTACCACTTAGTCAATGTCCGTGGTGCAGGCAAACATGTTCCAAAAGTTTTACGTACATAGCGATAGGCTTTTGGTGAGTAATAGTTAAGTGTTAGGGAAAAGTACTTCTTGCAAACTTGTGAAGCCTGTTTATGCATTGCATTTTATATCAAGACATTTTATCAGTTTAATTTTCCTTGGCCTAAGTGTTGGCTCGTACTCGCAGTGGGACTGGGACTAGTTCGGACTATATAAAGATTTTTTTTCGAATTGTGACTTTCGAGACAACTAATGGATTTTTTCCGGAACATCCAGCTTTCTTTTTTCGATGTAGACGATATTGTGCAATCACCACATAAAATAAAGTAGAATAATATTGGTGTCAAAGGTAATAATATAAATATTTAATCTAAATATAATTACAGCCAAAGTCGTTTGGTATAAGAACATCATCTCGCAAATACTCAATAATATTATAAACGTGTCTACATCTTTCTTGCAACAATCTCAACTCTTTTGTCAACGCTTCCTTCGTTTCATTATTCATTGTAAACTTTTGACAAAATCCTTAAGAGATAATAACAAAATTTAAACATAAAAACAGAAATAATATGTAAACAACTTCGCATAGATTTTTACTTACCCTTTTTCCCGCTTTTTCGATATGGCTTTTTTGGTATGGGTGAATTCCGATATTTTGAATTTTGTCTTTACTTTCGACTTTATGTCTTTGGATTTGCTACTTTTGTTGTTATTACGATGCCCCATAAGGCCAGCAAAGGTCGTAGACCGTAAAGCCTAAGCTGATTTGTATTATGTTTGCTATGTTTGGTTTAAAAATAACATAGTATACCGTATTAAAAGTACTCTGGTTCGAAGCTAAAGATTATCATAGACTTACAATAATATTAAATAAATCACTACGTATATTTTATGATTGGTGGATAGTGCTAATATTTATGGATTGCGTACACTGACCTGTATATACTGGGTGGCGATTAGGTTATCGCATTTTATAGCACAGTAGTTAATGCAAGTTGATATACGTCTGTTGAAATAATAAAATAAACCATAATACCAAAAGACAAAAAGTGCATCTTTCAAACAAAATAAATAGCGTAAAAAATTACACGAAATAAATCATCCCGGATAATTTATTTATTAATTTACTGACCTGTATAAGCCGCAACATCGCGGCGACACGGCGGCATTGACAAAGGTTACCTACACTTGCCCATACATAGGCAACTCTTGTACATACAACTTTATAATTTGTGTAGGCAACTAGGCACGTGTAAGACGATGCTCATGAGATGTTATAAACAAATCACAGACTATGGTGTTGTTTTTATCCAAATAATCACTCTTATCGGTCACTATAGTTTAATAAAGAAATCAAATTAAACTTTTAGATTTTCAAAATGTCCGCCGTGTGCCCGAATGCATAACTGACATCGTCGCACGATATTATTTCGGACCTTGCGAAGAAGGTCACCATTGGCGGCAAAATTTTTTCTTTTGTCGAAAGCCCTAATAGTCCTTATTTTTATGTCCTCGACAGTCGTTACTTCCGTGGAGTACACCTCGTTTTTCAAATAACCCCATAAGAAAAAATCTAACGGTGTTAGATCCCGTGACCTTGCTGGCCACCGAGAAGGTCCGTATCGGCCAATCCACTTCTCTCCGAACATTTCAGTGAGGCCGCCACTGAATGAGCAGGTGCTCCGTCAAGCTGATACCATAACCGGCTATTTTCCCCTAACGGTAATCCATCAACGTAATCCGCCACTGGGCCGTCAAGCAGTTCCAAAAGCTTAGGCCCACTAAGGTTTACTTCGATAAACACGTCCCGTGTTATAATAATTTGATCTCCGTGTATTCCAGCCCAAACATTAACGGAATGTTTTTTATCTAGCGTATTAAACGTGTCCTATCACAAACAAAAAATATAAAACAGTAAAAGTAAGCGTCCAATTTCGCACAAACTGTCACACCACCTTATCACAACTCTTATTATCCTATTAAAGTGTCCTATAACAAACAAATCAAAAAACTTATCAAAATATCCACAAAACTAAAAAACAACAATTAAAACTCAAAGGACGCCTACGCGAAAATTAGGTCAAGTGACTCATGAACCATCCAAGAGTACCGGCGTCGGACTAAGTGACTTAAATCATCGTCCCATGCGGCAGAGAAATTCGAATATAAACAACACGCATCTTCACACCACTCCCTTCCATTTCTTATCACACATAGCGAATTATGCCTTCGGACATCTATTATAAGTAAATATTTTTGCTTGGAATTTGTTTTCACACACTCGCATCACGCGGTCCCTTTGTTTTTAATTTCGTGCATAAGAATTATGCCTTATATCGTTAGTCTTAAGTATATTTTTTGCTTGATTTTTCCTTTATTTTTGTAATTCGGAATGGCAACGTTTGAACTAGGCATCTTCGCCTTTGCTGGACTTGGGTCTTTGACCCTTTAGTATTCGTCAGGTGATAAATATTAGATGCATTTACATGATGTTGTTTAATATTAAATCGAAAAAAGAGGCTACTGGGACTAGGATGTTAATTTTTACATTTCTTTTAGTTATGTATGTGAAAAGAACGTTATGTAGGATATGTCTTTTCATTTAATGTGATAACTTCAAATTCACTCTGTATACAAGTACGCTGGACTGGCTATACCATACAAAATGACTGTGCCAATTTGAAGCGCCGCTAAAGGATATCTTGAAAAATAAAATTGACATAATATGCCAAAATCTGTTGTCTTTGTTATATTGTCTTATTTCATAAGTCTGTATTTTGAACTTTTAAACTAAAAAACTAAAGTATTTTGTTGTTTGAGTGTGTATAATTTTAGCTACATAATTATTTACAAAATAAAAAATAAACAAACAATTATTTTTATTAATAATGGGAGTGTGCGTAATCTGTAAAACTCGTTACCAAAAGGGAAGTGGTATAACATTTCACAAGTAAGTGAATTTGCAGCAAATATTAAACAAATTAAAACTATTTATTTTTTCTTATTATACCCAGGGCGTTTAAACGGTTCACGTTGTCTCCAACTAGCTTCTAGTTCACTGAGTTTGACCTAAGCGCTAGCAGTGCTGCTTGAATATCAGAGTTTTTGTAAATTATATGGTTGATATAGTGTTTTTGCCACAGAAATCGTAATGATAAGACAATAGAAATGAATTAGCGCTCGATCACTTCCAAAACCGATGTCGCCACATCTTACCGTATTATAAACAGACGCATATGTGTGAGATGATATCTAATGCTTCACATTACATTCAGAGAGAGAGAAATATCCAAGTTTGAAGAAATGTGTTGAACAATTGCATTTGTGTTTTGGTTCAACATATTTTTGTGAGTCAGCATTTTCCTACTTAAAACGATCAAAAAATAAACACCGTTCTCGCTTGACAGACACTGGATTTTTAACACAGATATAAAATGTGAACTGCAATATGATACTGTAGAACTGGCAGCGATTGTTACTCACAATGTTCCATTACTAAATGATGAACAAAAAACAATTTACGATCGCATTATGCTGGCAGTTTCGGCAGGGAAAGGATTCTTTTTTTTTTTTGTTTTTGGGTGCACCAGGTGGAACTGGCAAAACATTCCTTATTTCGCTACTTCTTGCCGAGATACGATAAAAAAATGGCATCGCATTGGCCGTTGCATTATCTGGCTGAGCCATAGAATACTATAATAGACAATAGAATGGCTGTCAACCTTATTTTGTACGAGGATAGGCGTCGCCGGGAGCACACATACAAGCAATTACGTCATGTTATTACTACTACAAACCCGATTCGCTGTGTTGACAGACAGATTTTAATACATATTTATTTGTAAATAGCGTGCAATTTGGCATTTTCTAAATAATTTGCATGCGAAATTTGGAAACTTGCTGACATTTATACGTATGAATTGACGTGTTAGTGGACTTTTTAGTAGCTAAACGGGTTCCGCCCACTCCCCCGTTCTATTATGTAGGTATGCATTATAGTATTCTATGGACTTAGTTTTTCTGCCTCCATCTAATAAAAATAAGTTTTGCAGCATCTTTATTAGATTGAGACAGAACAGCTCATTCAGCATTTAAGCTGCCATTAAACATTCAAAATAACCCAGATGCAGTGTACAACATAAAAAAAACAATCGTCCATGGCCACAGTGCCGAAACAGTGTAAAATCATCATTTGGGATGAATGCACTATGGCACACAAACATTCGCTTGAGGCATAGGATAGAACATTGAAAGATATGTACCACTTAGTCAATGTCCGTGGTGCAGGCAAACATGTTCCAAAAGTTTTACGTACATAGCGATAGGCTTTTGGTGAGTAATATTTAAGTGTTAGGGAAAAGTACTTCTTGCAAACTTGTGAAGCCTGTTTATGCATTGTATTTTATATCAAGACATTTTATCAGTTTAATTTTCCTTGGCCTAAGTGTTGGCTCGTACTCGCAGTGGGAGTGGGACTAGTTCGGGCTATATAAAGATTTTTTTTCGAATTGTTACTTTCGAGACAACTAATGGATTTTTTCCGGAACATCCAGCTTTCTTTTTTCGATGTAGACGATATTATGCAATCACCATATAAAATAAAGTAGAATAATATTGGTGTCAAAGGTAATAATATAAATATTTAATCTAAATATAATTACAGCCAAAGTCGTTTGGTATAAGAACATCATCTCGCAAATAGTCAATAATATTATAAACGTGTCTACATCTTTCTTGCAACAATCTCAACTCTTTTGTCAACGCTTCCTTCGTTTCATTATTCATCGTAAACTTTTGACAAAATCCTTAAGAGATAATAACAAAATTTAAACATAAAAACAGAAATAATATGTAAACAACTTCGCATAGATTTTTACTTACCCTTTTTCCCGCTTTTTCCATATGGTCTATGGTGAATTCCGATATTTTGAATTTTGTCTTTACTTTCGACTTTATGTCTTTGGATTTGCTACTTTTGTTGTTATTACGATGCCCCATAAGGCTAGCAAAGGTCGTAGACCGTAAAGCCTAAGCTGATTTGTATTATGTTTGCTATGTTTGGTTTAAAAATAACATAGTATACCGTATTAAAAGTACTCTGGTTCGAAGCTAAAGATTATCATAGACTTACAATAATATTAAATAAATCACTACGTATATTTTATGATTGGTGGATAGTGCTAATATTTATGGATTGCGTACACTGACCTGTATATACTGGGTGGCGATTAGGTTATCGCATTTTATAGCACAGTAGTTAATGCAAGTTGATATACGTCTGTTGAAATAATAAAATAAACCATAATACCAAAAGACAAAAAGTGCATCTTTCAAACAAAATAAATAGCGTAAAAACTTACACGAAATAAATCATCCTGGATAATTTATTTATTAGTTTACTGACCTGTATAAGCGGCAACATCGCGGCGACACGGCGGCATTGACAAAGGTTACCTACACTTGCCCATACATAGGCAACTCTTGTACATACAACTTTATAATTTGTGTAGGCAACTAGGCACGTGTAAGACGATGCTCATGAGATGTTATAAACAAATCACAGACTATGGTGTTGTTTTTATCCAAATAATCACTCTTATCGGTCACTATAGTTTAATAAAGAAATCAAATTAAACTTTTAGATTTTCAAAATGTCCGCCGTGTGCCCGAATGCATAACTGACATCGTCGCACGATATTATTTCGTACCTTGCGAAGAAGGTCACCATTGGCGGCAAAATTTTTTCTTTTGTCGAAAGCCCGAATAGTCCTTATTTTTATGTCCTCGACAGTCGTTACTTCCGTGGAGTACACCTCGTTTTTCAAATAACCCCATAAGAAAAAATCTAACGGTGTTAGATCCCGTGACCTTGCTGGCCACCGAGAAGGTCCGTATCGGCCAATCCACTTCTCTCCGAACATTTCAGTGAGGCGCTGTCTGGCAGCCGCCACTGAATGAGCAGGTGCTCCGTCAAGCTGATACCATAACCGGCTATTTTCCCCTAACGGTAATCCATCAACGTAATCCGCCACTGGGCCGTCAAGCAGTTCCAAAAGCTTAGGCCCACTAAGGTTTCCTTCGATAAACACGTCCCGTGTTATAATAATTTGATCTCCGTGTATTCCAGCCCAAACATTAACGGAATGTTTTTTATCTAGCGTATTAAACGTGTCCTATCACAAACAAAAAATATAAAACAGTAAAAGTAAGCGTCCAATTTCGCACAAACTGTCACACCACCTTATCACAACTCTTATTATCCTATTAAAGTGTCCTATAACAAACAAATCAAAAAACTTATCAAAATATCCACATAACTAAAAAACAACAATTAAAACTCAAAGGACGCCTACGCGAAAATTAGGTCAAGTGACTCATGAACCATCCAAGAGTACCGGCGTCGGACTAAGTGACTTAAATCATCGTCCCATGCGGCAGAGAAATTCGAATATAAACAACACGCATCTTCACACCACTCCCTTCCATTTCTTATCACACATAGCGAATTATGCCTTCGGACATCTATTATAAGTAAATATTTTTGCTTGGAATTTGTTTTCACACACTCGCATCACGCGGTCCCTTTGTTTTTAATTTCGTGCATAAGAATTATGCCTTATATCGTTAGTCTTAAGTATATTTTTGCTTGATTTTTCCTTTATTTTTGTAATTCGGAATGGCAACGTTTGAACTAGGCATCTTCGCCTTTGCTGGATTTGGGTCTTTGACCCTTTAGTATTCGTCAGGTGATAAATATTAGATGCATTTACATGATGTTGTTTAATATTAAATCGAAAAAAGAGGCTACTGGGACTAGGATGTTAATTTTTACATTTCTTTTAGTTATGTATGTGAAAAGAACGTTATGTAGGATATGTCTTTTCATTTAATGTGATAACTTCAAATTCACTCTGTATACAAGTACGCTGGACTGGCTATACCATACAAAATGACTGTGCCAATTTGAAGCGCCGCTAAAGGATATCTTGAAAAATAAAATTGACATAATATGCCAAAATCTGTTGTCTTTGTTATATTGTCTTATTTCATAAGTCTGTATTTTGAACTTTTAAACTAAAAAACTAAAGTATTTTGTTGTTTGAGTGTGTATAATTTTAGCTACATAATTATTTACAAAATAAAAAATAAACAAACAATTATTTTTATTAATAATGAGAGTGTGCGTAATCTGTAAAACTCGTTACCAAAAGGGAAGTGGTATAACATTTCACAAGTAAGTGAATTTGCAGCAAATATTAAACAAATTAAAACTATTTGATAATATAAGTACTTAAAAATTTGTTAATAATCTTAACCCGCCAACGGTGACGTCGATTTGACTTACATATTCGCTGATCCCGGTCCCACGCACCGGGGTTTTCAATGGAAGATTTTTCAAAATATTTTATTTGAGTACTGATTATTTTATTTATTAACTATAAATTATTTGACATTAAAACAACAACATTTCATTAATCACAGCCTCCTTTATTTACTTTTTCTTATGATTAGACAACTTCACATAGACCCTATAAAATTAGTTAGTTTTTACACATAGCTATTATAAAATTAGAAAATTCAATAATCAACATATTTTTAAAATTAATTCAGCCTTATCAGTTTTTACACTCTAGGAACTTACTTATAATAAACAAAAAATGGCATCTTACTAACAAAAAATAACAAAAAAAATTCTTTGAAAATCACTATTCTTCGATCAAGCAAATACTGCAATAAGGCACTACGTGCTCAAGACACGAATGTTTCTGACACTTGTGGCAAGTAAGTGTATTTGGTCTTTCTATTTTTTTCCATCCACATACAAAGCAATGGCCATTTCGTGATGGACCAGCCGTTCCAGGTCCTTATCTATCTTCAAAATTTCAGACAGTCTTTGTCTCATTGACCGCGGCAGGTGCAAGTGCATCTGTCGTTCTCTTATGTGGGGTTCAATTAATTTCATAGCCAAATTCTCAATGAATTGACGACGTTTCATTTTGAAATTTTGGTTGTTAGCTGTACGTATCACCTGACTGCTTATGGTACTGATATTCAGCATAGCATAAAAAACTGCCATAGGCCAGCGTCTTGTTCCTCGAGCACAATTGTAATTAGCACACAAACGATCTACCACGTCAACGCCGCCCTTGGTGTCATTGTAACACAAAATTATATCTGGTTTTTGACTTTAGGCATCAATTGTAGCATCACTGTGCATTGTGCTAATCAGGAGAACGTTTTTTCTTGCTTTTGGAACATATGAAACCAAAACCATATTATCGCGAAACCCAAACATATTTGAGTTCACAGTTCGACCACGCAATATGTTGAAGTCAGGGGGAATTTCTTTCTTATTCTTCCGAATTGTTCCGACTGTGGTGAGACCTTTCTCAAGCAATGCTTCAGATAAGGGTATACTGGTATACCAATTGTCTGTTGTGACGTTGCGACCAGTATTGAAAAAGGGCTCGCATAATCTTTGAACCACAGCCAAGCCAGAATTGTCTTGAGTATAGGGGCCTGCATCTAGCTGTTTTCCGGGATATATTTCCATATTGAATGTATAAAACATTTTAGCGTCACACAGAGCTTGAATTTTGATACCATACAGATACACATTCGGAATGTATTGCCTAAATGAGCACCTTCCGCGAAAAGCTTCCAACTTTTCATTGACAGTTACAAAAGCAGATAAAGTGTAACTATCCTTACAATTTTGGACAAATTTCTCGAATATCTCTCGAATGTGGCAAATTTTGTCTAGTTCTTTTCTTTGTATCCTTGTAGTACTATCATCAAACCCCAAAGTTCGTAGAAGAAATTGAAACCTCTGGGCAGACATTGAAAGCCGAAATGTTTCCACTGAACAACCATCCGTTCGAAACAACTCTTCAGCATTCAGGTGATTCGATTTTTTCACTCCGGCTAATAGAAGCAAACCAATCAAGCGAAATACGACGACTCCGTGGCGTAGTGGCTTAGCAATGAATGGCTTCGCTGGGAGTTGCGGGTTCGAATCCCGCACGGAACAAGTATTTTGTATAGCCTACAAATAATTTTTCCGGGTCTGGATGTTTGTCCTTGTGCAATTTATGTTTGTAATCTGCCCCCGCGATACAGGAGAAAATCCTAGTGTAGGGGTAACGTTTTTTTTTTAAAAACAATAAAAAAAACAATATACCTCGTTGAAATCGGTCTGTTTTGCATACGTTTCTCTAGCATAATTATCTTTCACGGAAGCAATGTATTGGTTGGTATATTCGACAATAATCTTAATTATAGTATCGTCAAAAAAGTGTCTCCAAATTCCAAGAGGGTCCTTTTCACTAGACATAACTCGTTTAGGTCCTGGTAACTAAGTTATTATATTGAAACCTCTAGTACGGACAGATTTGCGGTGAGGTTCTTTGCTCCATTTCGTACTTTTATCCTTTCCTAAATAAAAGGCGCTGTTGTTACCTGAAGCTTCTCGGTCACTTAGCTCCTCTTCGCTGTTTGAATCCTGTATGTCGTTTGGTGAAGGATTCTCCAGTTCGATGTCACTTCCAGCTTCACTGTCTGAAGACATTGATGATCTGTCGTCATCAAGTAGTTCATGAAGAAGCGATTCTAGACGATGCTGTTCCCATTCGTACGACATACTGTAACAAAGTTTATATTTGAAACAAGATAGAATAATTTTGTGATATTATGATAATATTGATAAAATCATGCAATAAACTTACTTATTATAGGATAATACAATAAACAAAATAACAAAGGTAAGTAAAAAATGTACATAAATCAGACAAAAAACGAATATTCAATAATTCTATTCGGCCTGTTTTACTTACATATTCGGTGACCCCGGTGTACCGCACCGGGCTGGCGCCAAAACTCAGGAACGTACGCCTGCTCCGATGTTGCCGGGCGAATTAACGGTGTGGGAGGGGAAAGGAGGCAGCTACTCGAAATCACGACAAAAATCGGCGGCGGGGGAAAAAGTTATTCGAATTTTTCAAGTCACCCGGTCCCACAGACATATAGGTCACCGTTCCCGGGTTAATATCATATATACCAACATGTTTGAGTGTATATTACTGAGTGTTGATAAACAGTAAAATTCAATAGGGTTGTCGAGTTCCTTGTCTATAATACTTATTGATGTTCTTTCCTACCCATATGTGTTAACAAAAAAAAGTCGCCAACAACGGATGATTATCAAATGTTTATTAATTAACAGGTTTCCAACTGAACCTAGACTAAAATTATGGCTTAAAAGCATAAATATTGTGAATTGGCGTCCGAAACAAAATGATCATATTTGTTCCAAACATTTTACAGACGACTGTTTTATTAGACATGAGAACTGCACCACTTTGAAAAAGTGCAGTATACCGACAATATTTTCTGGTACCAGTAACCAGTAAGTATGAAAGTATTAGATTATTATTTCGAATGTTTTTTTTTATTTCTTCTTTCCTCGTTTTCCACCAAACTCAAGGGCCATAGCCAAGTGCCGAAAGATCACCTGATGATGTCTAGCCACGTTGGATGTGTGTTAGTGGGCTGTGGCTAGAGGAGAGGGAGATTCCCTGGACCGCTGTAGTCGAGGTGGAGTCGTAAGGGAAGAGGAGTGTTGGTATGGCGATTGGCGATGCGCCACTCGACTATCTTTCGTGACTTTGGTGAGGCTGCAGCACTTGATGTTTCCAAGTGCTCGTTTTGCCCTGGCTCCATTCACATATCGGGCTCAGGGCGTCCGTAGTGCAACTCGTAACTCTATAAATGTTTCCTCGGTTTAAGATCTTTGTAGAATATGTAGAGACGATACCAGGAGACCCAACGGTATGGGTTTGGTTGCTTGAGAGAGAGAGAGAGATAAAGCTTTAGTGTGTGATACTACTTGCGAACACTTTGACAGCATCCCATCTCAGGGGTACTTCGTCTAAAGCAGGGTGGAATTAGAGGCAACTTAACCAAGTAAATAGTCCAGAGTATCTGGAAGATAAGTACATATTTGTGCAATTTGCTGTAGAGACTAATGGTCCGTAGGGTGCACGTGCGGTGTAGTTCCTAAAAAACTGTATCTGCGACTGATCATCGCTGCTGGTAATAAGAAGTTCTTTGGTTTGTTGTTTCCTCGCTTGAAGGCTAAGTATAGCCATTCAGTGAGGACACGTAGCCAGCATTCTTGGGACGATACCACAGAAAGTAGGACTTTACGATAATTTCAGTTGTTTTTTTTAATAGGTATTGTAATTTCAATTTCGAAAATGACTTTGTAAATTACTGATAACTATGTAATTCAAAGTTTATATTTTTTTATATTATCTTGCTAGCCCGTATCCGGCGCATTGCTGCCGCAGAAGAAATAATTGTGGAAATATCGTTAAAAATGTGGAACAGTTATATTGTATAGTTAGGAATGATAATACAATCATTGAATTAGAATGATATATAACTTTCTATAACTTTCAAATAAATAGTCGGTGTAATACGCACGCCACCTAGTGTCAGTTAATTGTACCATTCGTATAACCTTCGCACAAGTGCAACCAATAAGTTGACTAAGTTTGACCGCAATCTGATGAACGGTATGGCATTGTAGAAAGTACGAACAAACATAAATTTTTATAGTTATAGTAGAAAATATTTTACTGTCTATAGACAAACCTGTAGTTGATTAGAAAAGTCGTTATTATAGCAGCTGATTTGTTTTTTATAATACTAGAACTAAATGAACGGTTGACAATAAATTATTTTAGAAACTATGTCTTTATTTTTATTTTGTGTAGTTAGTTTAATCTTAATAATTTTAGTTGAATGGTCTAAGGGCTATGATGGTTATCCGAGTACAGAGCCAGAGTACAAAACTAATCCAACTGTAGAGATGTGTGAAACAGGGTGTGGTAATATCCCCGAAATAATTTACCGATGCATTGGAAGACGTTTTCAAGCTACTGGACTGGAAAGGATACGGTATTAACGTCAATGGCATGTACGTCATTCACCTTAGATTTGCCGACAATATAGTCCTTAAGGCAGAAACGCGGGAGGACCTACGCACTATGTTTAATGACCTCAATCGTGTCTCCCAACGGATAGGTCTTAAGATGAACATGGACAAAACAAAAGTCATGTGTAATGTCCATGTCACACCTATGCCGGTGGGTTTTGGGAGCACTTAGCTGAAGTTGTTTACGAGTGTTTTTACTTGGGACAAATAGTCCGACTAGGTAAGTCCAACTTCGACCGACAGGTCAATCGACGGATTCAACTCGGCTGGGCAGCATTCGGGAGATTACAACACATCTTCTCGTCAAGAACACCTCAAAACTAGATTGTACAACCAGAGCGTATTGCTAGTGATGACCTATGGATCTGAGACGAGGTCTTTCACTGCTAGCTGTATGAGGAAGCTCGAAGTCGCTCAGCAAGCTATGAAGGGGGCTATGCTCAGAGGTTCAAACTTAGGAATGAGGATATCTGCAGCAGAACCAGAGTGACCGACATCGCCCAATGGATTAATAAGCTGAAGTGGCAATTGACCGGCCATATAGCTCGAAGAACCGAATACCGACGGGGGGAAAAGGTTCTCGAGTGGTAGCCTCGTACCGGCAGGTGAAGTGTAGGACGTTCCCCCACTGGATTGAGTCAAAAACTCGTAAGACATGCAAGAAGTTGATGGATGCAGGTAGCTCAGGACCGTGATTTGTGGCATTCCTTGGGGGAGGCCTATGTTCAGCAGTGGACTTGTGAAGGGTTTTGGTGATGATGAATGATGATGGCATTATATTAAGAGTTTACAAGTTGGTTTAAGTGAGAAAAAAGTGTTTTGTGAGCTTAATATTGGTGAATCTTGTTCAGTTCAGTTCCTGGAACAATTAAAAATTTTATCTAAATATGTTTAAGTCATAGAGATTATTGTATAACCTAAAACTACGTTATCGTCCTTTCTCACTCGAGGCCACGCTAATCATTATTATAGTCTATTGGTTTCTCTGTCTACGGTCATAGACGTATTTATAAGTTGATCTATGTCATTGCTCATTGTCAATGTCAATGGGATTTGGCGGGAACTTCGCCGTCGACGGATTGCTGCTCCTGTTTTATTGCTTAACCACTTGTGCACGTATGTATATTGGACCTATTAGTCAGACCTACGGTCAAGCCAAATAGTATAGTAGGTTTGGCCAAAGACATTTTTTTTTAATTGAAGGTAAATATAACTTAGAGTCACTACCATGTTCTTATCCAAAAATAAAAATTATCAAAAATTAAAATATTGAATTATTTGTATGAAGGGCACGTGAGCGCTAGAGAAACGACGATTGTAAGACTTTGTTTACAAATAAAATGTTTGACGAAACGGTACAGTAAAAATAGAATTTAACATTGCACGAAATTTCCGATTAAATTTTATTTTTTATGAGGTTTAGGATCACTTATTCAGCATAAAATCATAAAATTCCAACAGATCCAGGTGGCGCTTCAAGCGCAATCTTGAAAAAACCTTTTCAGCAGATATCTCGGAAACTATGTACTTTAAGGCAAAATTTATACAGACCATTATTGTGGAAAATAAAATTTCACATCTTTTGTTTCCAGCAAACTTTTTTGTAAAACTTACCGTTTACGATTTATGGCCCATTTAATGAACAGGTGGCGCTTCAAGCGCCATCTTGAAAAAACGTTTTCAACCGATATCTCGGAAACTATGCACTTTAAGGCAAAAGTTAAAAAACCATTACTGTAGAAAATAAAATTTTGCATCTTTTGTTGTCAGTAAACTTTTTTGTGAAACTTACTGTTTACGATTTATGGCCCATTTAATGAACAGGTGGCGCTTCAAGCGCCATCGGTTTTAGCCGATGGTTTGAAGTGGATTTTGATTCGTAAAAGTGATGGTATTTTGTGAATTAAGTGTCTGAGCGTGTAAATTATTGGAGAAAACGACAAAACAAGTGCTTCGATGTCGATATAAAGCTCAAGTTATTTTGATCGCTTAAACGCCTTATGACTATCATTACTACTTAAGTGACTTCCGCTTGACTATCCGCTGAGTTGAGCTGTCGTCAAAATCTCCCAAAAACTTTAAAATAATAACAATTTAGCGCATCCATTGATTTAGTACTAAATTTATGGGTGCATCAGCATATTGTGAAGAAAAAATCTATAAAAATGAAGATCCCGTAAGAAATTATGGGCTCCGAAGGGCTAGAACCCAGAGCCGTAAAGCCAGTTAAATAAAAAATCAATGTCAATTTGGCCATTGCTTGTTTGTAGACATGTGTCAATCATTATCATATCATATTTTTTGGAGTGGTAGAGCCATGCTGCAGTTATATTAGTAGTATAGTTGTAGCACGAATGGGTCGGCTCGACCGGGGAAGGACCACGCTCTCACGGAATACCAGCGTGAAATAGTAGCTTAATGCTGCTGTATTTCGTATGGTGAGTGTAGAGAACCGGAGACCCTTTTTACTGGAAACGAGGCATTCCATCTTAGTCCTCACGGGTGACAACGCATCTGCATTTTGATTCGTAATCGAGGATAGATGTAGATGTCTATGGGCCACAGCAACCACTTACCATCAGGTGGACTGTGTGCTCGTTTGTCACCCTATCCTATAAAAAAAAATCATTTCTATCGACCGAATCATTCTAGTGCATTTCGTCACGCGTACAGGAACATTAGGATCGATCATTCAAATGGATCATTTCAGGCTCCAGTAGGTACTCTGTGAGATCCATTGGGAACCGAAAATTTTAACATTTATTTGCTACAAAAATTAAACATGTACCTATTTTATACTTATATATGGTGGTTGAAAATTACCATTAAATAAATCATTTATCATGAAATCTTTTGAAGTGTTATTTTTAGTAAACCCTACGAAATGATATTTTTAACTCATAGATTTAACAAATAAATATAATAAAATGTAAAATAATTCTTAATTTAGGTAACAATATTATAATTCAAAAACCCTTAAATAATGAATACTCCTGATACTCTGCAGTCTACATTGTTAATACGATTCGCCTGTTCATTCAGATCATTCGGGATTCGGTCGGTTTGCGGCTCATTCACAATTCAAACAAATCGCGGGTTAAAAAGGTACCGTCAATTGTTTGTGATTGGTTGTACTGGTTCATTCAAAAACAAATGAATGAACCATCAATACTTTTAAGTGTACCAGCTCAAACGAACGAATCATGCATGATTGACACATCTCTACTTGTTTGTTTATTTTATTCCGGAAGCAGAATTTATTATTCATAACATCAAAGCAGCTAAAGATAAAATATAAAATCGAAAGGCTGCTGTGCTGCTGTGTTTCCAAAGTGTTTGGTATCCATAACAAAGCTAAATCTGCTTATATAATGACTGCCAATAAAAAATACAAATGTGTTAATTGTCGGGAACCATGTTCTGCATTGTACAGAACTTACGGACCATCGGTCCTAAAACTTACAAAATGTGTATGTATTACAAAATGTACATTCTGGCCAACTAAAATATGTTTGTACCATAATCAATAAATTTTGTTCATAATATGTATATTCAAGTACGTACTTTAAATTTTACGATGAAACCTAAACGTCTTCAGCGATGATAAAATAATATCATGCAATCCCTTTACACTTATAAAGATTTCTTTCGTTTTTATAGGTAGAAATTGGTTTAGGAAAGTTTTTTTTAAGAGGTGTACCTGAATTTAACTATTAGGTGCCCTAGGTTTTTAAAGCAAATGATTCCCTAGTTTTTCATTTTATTTTAGTTTATAGAAAGCAGTTTGATCGAAATAGCGAGATATTAATTTCTATTTTGATTCTATATTACATTGACTAGTATCATGCATATTTTCCATAGTAGAACTTAATCTTTTTCAAAACCGATGTTTAATAACCGATGCCCTCTGTGCATTGAAGCCTTAGGCTATTGCCTAGTGTACCCTATTATAAATTCACCATTGGGTATTATTATTATTATAAAAGTTTCCCTTTAATGTTATTTAAGTGAAAAATTAGTTAATGGGTTAGTAGTTAAAAGGTTGTGTGTGAGTTGTCAGCAATATACTTCAGAAAAACAAGCTATACAACATCTTAACCATATCTGGTTTCAGAGAAGATGAATTGTTGTTGAGAATGGTGATGTTATGTTTAATAATCTCAGTAAAATTTGTTCTGCAGCTTTCATTCTACAACTTTACTCATTCACTGTGTGTTTGTACTACTTATAGTTCAAAGCTATTGTCTTACTCTTTTGCCTGAAAATCGGACAGTAAAAAGTTTAATGAACCCACATCCACATGATTAAAACTACTTTTATGGATTTTATCGCGTTTATTTTTACTTTTTATTTTTAATTCCCGACGTTTCGGGCGCTTTCCAGCACCCATGGTCACGGGGGACTGAGATGACTGACGTCCCGATGTCATTGTTAAACCCGGAGTACCTTCAGCTTTTTTAATTATTGTTTATGGTCCGATCTATGCAAAATGAACTGACTATGTCCTGAGGTCTTGCAGTGGTATGCTTTGGTTTAGTTTTAATTTTATTGATTATAGGATCCCAAGCAGGTGGTAGTACCCAGCCTCCTTCTCTATTGAAATTAGGATGTTTTTTAATTTCAATAGCCTCACGTATCATCCTTGGTAGGAATCGGTGTTCTTTCGCGAGAATTTGTGGTCTATCAAATCTGATGTAATGGTTGGGGCCGTCTAGGATATGATCACAAACTGCAGACTTCCCGGAACGTTGATGCTTCACATCAGCTATATGTTCTTTTACGCGGGTCCTAATTGATCTTTTGGTTTGTCCTATATAAGAGAGACCACATTCACAATCAAGCTTGTACACTCCTGCATCTTGTAGAGGAATATGACATTTGACGGATGGTAGGAACTGACTAATCTTCTTCGGCGGCTTGTAGAATGTTCTAATAGAAGCTCGCTTCAAGATATAGCCAATCTTGTCTGTGACACCTCTGACATATGGTAGTACAGCAGGCACACGCTCGACTGTGGCCGGCTTCACTCGGTCACTGTGACGTAGGCGCGGGACCCGAAGCTTGTTGTCGTGCAGAACTTGCTTGACGTGCTGAAGCTCGGCGGCCAGGTATTTGCTGTCACAGATCCCTCGTGCTCTCTGAGATTTTCATTGTCGCCGATATATTCATGGAAGACTTTGAGTAGAAAGCCCTCCTAACTGCACCTGTTACACCAAGGATCTACAAGCGGTACGTAGACGATACTTTCACAATTTTACCATCAGACAAAGTAACTGCATTTTTAGAACATCTTAATTCCATAAACTCTAAAATTCAATTTACTATGGAGTTAGAGGCAAATAATTCCTTACCTTTCCTAGATTTGTTAGTCATCCGAAATCCTAATAACACCATTGGTCACACTGTGTATAGAAAAAAGACCCATACAAACCGATATTTAAACGGTGAATCTCACCACCATCCTTCACAGTTAGCTACCGTGGGCAAATCTTTGTTACAGAGAGCACGAGGGATCTGTGACAGCAAACACCTGGCCGCCGAGCTTCAGCACGTCAAGCAAGTTCTGCACGACAACAAGCTTCGGGTCCCGCGCCTACGTCACAGTGACCGAGTGAAGCCGGCCACAGTCGAGCGTGTGCCTGCTGTACTACCATATGTCAGAGGTGTCACAGACAAGATTGGCTATATCTTGAAGCGAGCTTCTTTTAGAACATTCTACAAGCCGCCGAAGAAGATTAGTCAGTTCCTACCATCCGTCAAGTGTCATATTCCTCTACAAGATGCAGGAGTGTACAAGCTTGATTGTGAATGTGGTCTCTCTTATATAGGACAAACCAAAAGATCAATTAGGACCCGCGTAAAAGAACATATAGCTGATGTGAAGCATCAACGTTCCGGGAAGTCTGCAGTTTGTGATCATATCCTAGACGGCCCCAACCATTACATCAGATTTGATAGACCACAAATTCTCGCGAAAGAACACCGATTCCTACCAAGGATGATACGTGAGGCTATTGAAATTAAAAAACATCCTAATTTCAATAGAGAAGGAGGCTGGGTACTACCACCTGCTTGGGATCCTATAATCAATAAAATTAAAACTAAACCCAAGCATACCACTGCAAGACCTCAGGACATAGTCAGTTCATTTGGCATAGATCGGACCATAAACAATAATTAAAAAGCTGAAGGTACTCCGGGTTTAACAATGACATTGGGACGTCAGTCATCTCAGTCCCCCGTGACCATGGGTGCTGGAAAGCGCCCGAAACGTCGGGAATTAAAAATAAAAAGTAAAAATAAACGCGATAAAATCCGTAAAAGTAGTTTTAATCATGTGCAATGTTCGCGTAAATATAAGAAATCATTATGAACCCACATCCATTTAGTCAGCAGTACTTGTTTCATTATAAATCTGAACTTATTTCATGAGATGAGACTGAACTACAATCATATCAAGGTTAATTTTTACTTTGTTTATCGATAAATATGCAGAAATTTGTGGATGGACTGATTGAAATCAAATGCCTTTGCTCTTTCTCTCTCTTACATGCATTACACCTTTAATCATATGAGGTACCTAATACCTACATAGATGAACTTCTAGGCAGAAAAAAGGGGTTGGCTATAGACATCCCGCATTTGATTTTAATAATGTTTTTAGTCTAAAAAGCTTGTTAGGGTTAAGCTTGAACCTATTACACTGTTTTTAGATGTTGGAAATGCATTTTGAATTAATTACGATTAAAATAAATTTCACCAAAAAATTGCTTTTATAGAATTGCAAATATGTCAATTTGGTCTAGTATTACCTATGAAGTTTTTTTTTTATAGAAGAAGGGGCAAACGAGCATGCGGCTCACCTGATGTTAAGTGAATACCGCCGCCCATGATCAACCGCAACACCAGGAGAATTGCGGGTGCGTTGCCGGCCCTTTAGAAAGGAGTAAGCTCTTTTCTTGAAGGTCCCCAGGTCGTATCGGTCCGGAAAAATCGCCGGTGGTAAACTATTCCACAGAGAGGTTGTACGTGGAAGAAAACTTCTTGTGAAACGTACAGTGGTGGACCGCCAAGCATCCAGATGGTGTGGATGGTATCGGGACGTTTGCCGTGTAGTGCGTTCACGAAATTTGGCGGCTGGGATTAATCCGAACAATTCCTCAGAGCAATCCCCGTGATAGATGCGATAAAATACGCAAAGAGATGCAACAACAAAGATAGCACGCAGCCCTGTGGAACACCAGCATTAATAGGCTTGCAATCGGAGCTTGCACCGTCTACAACGACCTTGATGCTCCGATCTGCAAGAAAGCTGGTGATCCAATCGCACAATTTCTCGGGAAGCCCATAGGAAGGGAGCTTCGAAAGAAGCGCTTTGTGCCAAACCCGATCGAAGGCCTTCGCAATGTCCAAACTAACGGCCAATGCCTCCCCCTTAAACTCTACTGCCTCCGCCCATCTGTGAGTTAGGTAGACCAGAAGATCACCAGCTGATCGACCACGGCGAAAACCGTATTGGCGGTCACTAATCAGCTGGTGATCTTCAAGGTACCTCATGAGCTGGCAGTTTACAATGGACTCCATTGTTTTGGAGAGCAAGGAGGTGATGGCGATTGGCCGGTAGTTGGACGGGTCTGAGCGGTCGCCTTTTTTAGGGATCGGGTGGACGAAAGCCGTCTTCCATGATTTTGGGACTACGCCTAGGGAGTAGGAGTACCGGAAAAGACGCGTTAAAACCGGTGCCAACTCTTGAGCACACGTCCTCAGCACAATTGGGGGGATTCCGTCAGGCCCACTCGACTTGTGGATGTCCAGGGAGAGGAGTTCTTTGCGAACCGAGCGCCGTGTGAAGTGTACTTCCGGCATGGAGCACTCACACCGCGGGATGGTCGGCGGCGTACTCCCCCTGTCATCGAGAGTCGAGTTAGACGCAAAGAAAGAGCCTAGAAGATCGGCTTTCTCCTGTGCGGTATGGGCCAGTGAGTCGTCCTCCCTGTGCAGAGATTGAAGAGATGGCTGACAGAAATTCCCCTGGACAGCCTTGGCGAGAGACCAGAATGCACGGGTTCCAGAAGGAAGGCGAACTAGTTACTCGCCAATTCTGCCTATGTGCTCTGATTTTGCCTTGGCAATGACTCTTTTGAAGGACCTAGAGGCGGAATTATACTTCTTTTTAGAGCGCTGGTGTTTACATCCCGGGACGCTGATGCATCAGCCCAGGCTTGGTAGCACTCCTGCTTATAGCATGATGCTATTTTACAGGAGCGACCAAACCATGGCTGAGATTTGCCTCCAATGGGCACTACAGAGGAAGGAATAAAAAGTTCCATACCCTGAAGTACAACAACGTTGGGATCATCTGGCGAGAAGCTAACCCGCTTAAGTAAGAAGGGTAGGATGCAAAGAACACGGCGGCAGCCTGCAGAATGCAACCGCGATTTTAGCGTGAGTGGCACCACACTCCGGACCAGACAATGGTCCGAGGAACCTACAGGGGTGTCAACGGAAATCTGATATCCGTCCGGGTGAGAGGTCTGCAGAAGGTCCAGCAGGGAAGGTGCATGATCCTCCACATCTGGAATCCGCGTAGGCGAAGTAACCAGTTGTGTCAGACCATATGCCAAGGCAAAATCATGAACAGATCTCCCCGCATGATCGGTTAAACGTGAACCAAGCCATTCGGCGTGATGGGCGTTAAAGTCGCCGAGGATCACGATCTCTGCGGAGGGGATCTGCTGTAGCAACGAATCTGCAGCCATTTGGACGTGGTCGAAGAGTCGGTCTGTTTCGGCATTACCGCTATGGGATGGTCGTCGCTGTCTACGCGTAGCCAAAGGATGGACAGGTCCGAGTCTTCAAGTCTGCCGAGGCGTCGAGAACAGATGTCCTCTCTGATGTAAACGCAAAATCCAGTACGAGACATCAGCCGGAGAGGACACCTGCGTCTCGGTCAGAAAGAGCAAAGCCGGCCTCGCCGTCTCGAGATGGTAGTGGAAGTACATGTACAATACTTGATTGTTAAATTTTGTTTTCAATTTAGGAGGTTTCTCAGTGTTAAGCTCAAACCTGTTACACTGCTCTCGGATTTCGAAAATGCCTTTTAAATTAATTACAATAAAAATAAATTTCACTAAAGTTTTTATGGACGGACATAGAAACAGACATTGTATATAATATGTACATACCAGCCAAAAACCCTCATTTTAGTCGTAGCTGCAGTTAGATAAAAGGGTGAAAAAACCTACAACACAGTAGTAGGAGACTATTTACAGGCAGACTAATATGAGACAATATAATAGTGATCAGTATCTCTTAAATTATTAATATTACGTTATATGTATTTCAGTTGACTAAAAGGAGAAAACAAGTTAGAAATTGGGCAGCAACATTTTCCTACATAACAATTAAAATAAAATGCAGTTTCAAACTCACATGCCAAGCATGGCAACCATGGCAAATGTCTCCCGTATAGGGCCATATATAGAGGAGGCTTATGTCACCTATGTAATACATACAGTATTGCAATAATATAAAAAAGCGGCCAAGAGCATGTCGGGCCACGCTCAGTGTAGGGTTCCGTAGTTTTCCGTCCGTCACAATAAGTGTTCCCACTTATGAGTTTAAAGATGGGTATCCATTATGTTCGCGCTCCAGCAGCGCTCCGCGCTCCTGCAACTGCTCCCGGTAGTGGGTACTGTTGTTTCCATCCAAGTTCAAAATTATGTATTAAGTCCTTATAAAGTTCTACTTTTCAGATTTTTTTCATATTTTCTAAACTTATGGTTCAAAAGTTAGAGGGGGGGGGGGACACATTGTTTTTCACTTTAGGAGCCATTATTTCCGAAATTATTGACATTATAAAAAAATGATTTTAGTAAACCCCTATTCATTTTTAAATACCTTTCCAACAATATATCACACGTTAGGGTTGAAATAAAAAAAAACACTTCCCACTTTACATGTAGGGGGGCTACCCTAATAAAATATTTTTTTCCAATTTTTATTTTACCACTTTGTCGGCGTGATTGATACACACATTGGTACCAAATTTCAGCTTTCTATTGCTAACGGTCACAGAGATTAAGCGAGGACGGACAGACAGACATGGCGAAACTATAAGGGTTCCTAGTTGACTACGGAACTCTAAAAAAGAGACATGGTTTTAAATTTCCAGGTTGCCTGCAAGGGCATAGTCTACAAATACATAGAATATAATCCTGTGATAGTAATGATTGACCTTGTCCTAATGTCCAAAGAAGCTCAGAGGCATATCTTATACAACACTGTTTTTAAGGTAACTTAACTCAAAACAATATTACTAACTTACGACTTGAACTGATGTAAATGTGTGGGAGGCTGAGTTGAGTGTGGGTGTTTATGTGAGTGCATATGCTTTAGTGTCGGTGACCGACTTAAAAATTTAGTTTCTTAAGATATGCATAACCTTGGGACCATACTGGATAAGGGTAGCAGCAGACAGAACCCAATGGAAGCAGTTGGAGGAGGCCTATGCCAAAAGGCACACCGAACTGAGGGACTTACTTTAACTAGTATTGCAATAGGAACTCAAACACAAATATTATGTAACCCCAAAGTTGGGAAATAAATGGCTATAAATAATAAAGGTATGCATCTATAAGCTCGCATTGTGTACATCGGAGGTATTGTATCAAGCAGTTTAGTTTATGGTTTATTCACTTCGTAACAATCGGCCTGCCGACACGACAACCTTTTTCAATTAGATTTTTCAAAATAATATTTTTAGTTTCGTAGCTAGTGTTTGAGCAAAATTGTGTTCAAAATAAAATGAAAAGTGGTGAAGAACTTGTTTGATGGCAAGAGAGGAGGATAATAAAATGAGACATCACATTTGGATACATGACATATTGATATGTGGTAGAGCCAAGCTGCAGCTATATTTTAGTTGTAGCATGAGTGGGTCGGCTCCACCGGGGCAGGACCATGCTCTCACAGAATAAAAAAAAGTAAAGTTACAGCCTATAAACGTCACAGGCCTCCCCTCATTTCTGAGAGGGTTTTAGGGCAAGGAAGTGTCCGCCGCGCTGCCCCAATGCGTGTTGGCGAACTTCACATGTCTTCGAAATATTTTTTTTTACTTATTCCTCAGACATGCAGGTTTCCTCACGATGTTTTCGTTCACCGCCGAGCACGTGGTAAATCAGCACTTAAAATTGCAATTAACTATTTCATTGGTGCTGGCGGGGATCGAACCTGAGTTACTCGTGTTCTGTTATATTTACAGCGAGCGTTAACCATCTGAGCTATCACGGCTCTCACAGAATATCTCACAGAATACCAGCATACAATAGCAGCGTAATGCTGCCGTGTTTCGTATGGTGAGTGTAGAGAACCAGAGACCCATTTAACTGGGATCAAAGCATTCCATCTTAATCCTCAGGGGTGACAACGCATTTGCATTTTGATTCTTAATTGAGGTAGACTGTATGCTTGTTTGTCACCCAATGCTTTTAAAAAAAATTTAAGAAGATAGCACAACATGGAGAATATTCCTGATATGCTGAACATTCATTTTAAATAATTAATTTATTTATTTGTCCATTCATAAATTCATTACAGTCCATAAAAGTCTACTCTGGACACAGTCTTCGCCCATATATTGCCTTATATATTTTCACTGAGATGCTGCTGACCGTCTGCTGGTTGTTTCATGTCTTTCAGTGCTTGTTCACGTTAACTCGCGGGTACGATGGTGGGTGCGGCCTCGAAATATCAATCACATAGCATTATTAGCAAGTGTTCAAGTACAAAACGCAAATGCGGTGGAAGTAGGTGGCGACTGGCGCGTGCGGCGCGATCGTTGCAATATCAAACGTGTGAAGTTGTTTGTGTGTGTTCACGTTGAACTAGCGGTTTCAGATAAGATCAACCAGTTTATACTTTGAATGACAGTCATCTCGGTATATCAAAAAAATCTTGAAGGATATTTTCTCGAAATACTGTTAACCATACCTTTCTCTTTCTTTATTAATTACCTACATGGAAACAGAAACAGAAACTTTTATTCAATATAGATTGTAAACAATACTTTTTGAAAGTAACTTTTTTCATTTACCACTGGTTCACTAAAAACACCTGTCCTGGGAAGAACCAGCAAGAAACCCAGCGGGACTATTTTTTTTTTCTTCAAATAATGGCTTACAATCATGTATGTTACGATTGACAATACAAAACAAAATAGAAATAGCTTGGTAGTGATCACCACACCAGAAATACTACTTTTGTCATTTCTCAATTTAGGTAAGAATTTTCGATTAAAAATAAAATATCGTCGCCCTTGTTTGCTTGACTCTATGATAGCATTGCAAACATGTTCTAAATTCCCCAACTGCGCGAAATCTCAAGTTGATTGCGGATTGGTATTATGCGGGGAAAATGCGTGGATTTTGAAAATCGATATAACGGGCCCTTTTTCAAGAAATCTAAATAATTATCTTAACTTTTTGGTTAGGTTACTTATGGATATCGAATGACTCCTTTTTTAGCTATCTTCCTCAGACCACATTTAACTTTCGGATTTATTTCGGCAACTTTCGTGTATCATTTCTTTATATTCTTTTAATTTTGAAGCAGAGAATAGCTTTCATATAAAAGCAGATACTGTGGTATTTTTTAATATCAATAAAGGAAGGAATTAAAAACACTCCATGGTGTAAAATGCTTGTTACAAAAATATGAAAAAAGTGTGAAAAATAAAATAAAAAAGTAACTAAAAAAATATAATCTTATAAAATTAGTATGTGTTAGTTTCATTTCTTAAAATAAAATTAAGGGGAATTTGTGGGGAATCTGTTGATTTTTGTCCCTAAATTGGGGAATATGACTTGGATGACAAGTCACACTCGCACAAACGCCTGGCGGCCAATGCGAACTCGAGCTCGCCTAAACCTAAACCATCGCACCCACTATCGTGAACAAGCACTTAGTTTCCTTTTTACAACACCCACAGGATCATATAGAGTAACTGCATGTAGTATGCAGATTTTATTTATTAACTCATTACTGACGTAAAATTCTTCCAGTATCTTCGTATGTCTATTATCACTATATAGTACTCCGAAAGCGCAAGCGTCGCAGGTTTTTGTGGTAGGGAAAAGTTTGCCGCGCTGCTCCGATACATGTTGGGAAACCTCACATTCACTCAAAATATTCTCCCAGTTCCGGAGGTTTTCCCGCCGATGACTACCATTGAGCACAATAAGCAGTATATCTGTAATTGACAATGTCATTCGTAGCGACGGGGATCAAACTGGTTGCTTCATCGCCATCATTAGCCTGAAAAAGTTAACTGTTGCACATGGACCTCTCTTGTCGTAGGGAGGAATCGCCAAGCTTGGCAGATGGAATGGCTCAGTACCAGATGTCTCACACTTTTAACGCTGCTTCATGTTGCTAGTCTGGTCTAGTTACGTTTAGCATAAACGAGATGCACATATCTTCATCTACCGGTAGTTCTGAGATTTTTACCTACCAAGGTTTACATGTGAATCCTATCAATTTCAACTTTCAGACATTTTGGAAATTGTTCCATAATACTCGTGATGCTGGAGACGTACGCCGTGTGGCGCAGTGATAGTTTATTTTCGATAGCCGTCAACACAATCTGCGATATTAAAAGTAATTATACAATCAATTCCACTATTATGTAAGTAATTGTTCTATGATTTAGGTTACACATAATATGGTGTAAAAAACTAGCCCTGACAACAGGCTTAGTAAGCCGTACTGTGTATTCATATTAAGATACCACACATACACAAAGTTCAAAAACTTTATTAAACTATGTTTGTATAAAAACGGTTATAATAATATTAAGTAATTTATGGATGATAATAACCCCTGGGAAGGGTGATCGCTCCCCCCCCCCCGAACGGGTTCCCGCCTTGTCGTGGCGGGGGGGCTTAGAAGCCGTGGCTTGGTCACCCACGGCGAAACAAAGAGGAACCCATATGGCTGGTCCGAGGTGGAGGGCCGGCCCGAGGTGGCCACTCCGAGTGGGCTTGGGAAGCCCACTTCGGATGTGTGTTGGTGGACTGCGGTGAGAGGTGTGTCCTCCCAACCTACCGCTGCAGCCGAGGTGGAGTCGCGGAGGAAGAGGAGTGTTGGTATGGCGATGCGCCACTCGCCCTATCCTCCGCGACTCAAACGGGGCCGCACCGTTGATGCGGTGGTGGTGGGGCTGCGGGGGGAGAGGATTGTCGGTATTGCGAGGCGCCGCTCTCCCTACCCTCCGCAGCCGAATCTTGGTTGGCGGCGGAGCCATAGACCAGATCCGCCGCTGAGGTCGGGAAGGCTAGTACTTCTAAGTGCTTGTTTTTCCTGGCCCCATGGCCTTCTTGCATTGGACGCGGGGGCGTCCGTTGCGCAGATGTGATTAGAGGCCGAGAAGGAAGGCGCGCCATGTGTTCTGGTGCGCCTTACCTGTGAAGGAGAACGGGGAGGAGTATTCCGCTCCCGAGGAGGTGCTGCCATAGGGCGGCAGGCGCTGGAAGGGCTGCGGATGTGTGCGAAAGTGTTCCCGTGGCCCTGCCAATAAGCGACAAAGGTGGAACACCATGGGGTTTTAGTCGGTGCGAGTCCGATATAACCCGTCATTTTCCCGCGAGGCGGGTATGCGTAGGCATTTCCCCATGTAAAAAAAAAGGGTGATCGCTACCAAGATATTTCTAAATTGTTTTGTGTTGTTAATTGTAACGTGCACGATTGTAAGCTACTATTCAAAATTAAAACTATTTTACGCTGGTATTCTCCACCGTCAGTTACTGTATTCGCAGGTTCTCTCTTGGCCGGATGAAGTTGGACACTAGTCGGTAGTGATGTGCCACTTCATATTTGCTCCTAAGATTGTTTAGGGGAACAGTTTGTGTTATCTGTATCGAATATAGAAAATTATTGTTATAATGAGCATATACTATATTTTTGTATTTCAATAAAACAATAGTAAAAAAAAACAATAATAAAGTCGTGGCGGAATAATTGCAGAGGTTGAGTTAAGATAGTAAAGGCGATGACAGTGATTTATTTATCTGGGAAAAGGATTTTTATGTGCAATTTATATCTACGTTTTCCGGTAAGTTTTAAGTATCTACTCCTCACTGACCATGTAGTGGCAGTGTAAGAATATCCACTACCTCATGTCGTCCCGTCGACGTAAGAGACGACAGAGGGAAACAGACAAAGAGATGAGCAGCAGTTTTTTGACGTGACAACGTCAAATAAATCGATGAACGCCGGCTGCACGCACCAAAAGGGATGACTCATTGTAACGTTACGCTCATTGTAACGTTACGATCGGAGCGAGAGCGCTGTACGAGCGAGCGAAATGCACGATCGGCTTGAGCGTAAAAGTAAATTTAGCAATTAAATTATAGATTTCATTTCACTCCTTCTTTGTATCCATACAAAATAGTGATAATTCAATAAAAATTATTCAAATTTATTCATAAAAGTAAGCAATAATTTTATCAATGTTTTGTTATGACGTTGCCACTTGCCACGTTGAACTATCGTCTGTAAACCGACTTTACAGGCAACCAATTTTTTTTAATAACAACTAAAAACAAAAAAACTGTAGTTTCCTTATCGCGTGCCATGCGTGGCAACTATGGCAAATATCACCTCTGTGACGTAATCTGTAGCAAAGGCCTATGTTCACCCGTGGACTTTTGATAGGCTGTAACGGTATCTCCTCTTTAACATTTTGAATAGGCCGCTTCTTAAATCAATTACATGTTACATATACAGCAGTGAACTTGTGAAGTGTTGTAATAATGACGATGATGATAATATATTACATAGCGCTGGGCAAATATCACACAATATACCTTTTGCTTTTTGAATACGTCTATTTGCTCGTTAACACCAGGTTGAACAAAATATATATTTTAGACACGATTTTGACGCGAAAGAATTGATACTTTCGTAAATTGTATATTGTGTTCAAAAGAAATATGCGCATACTTGATGAATTTTAAATTCTTAATTGAATTGATTTTTAAAATGCTATATATTAATCGAGAGAAAAAATATATTTAATCGCCGGGAGAAAACTGACGTTAGCGGTCTCGTTTATGCACTAAGCGTTTAGACAATATTGAAGACACATTATTGAGTTAGATTCTTAATTGACTACATTTTTATTTACTTAAGTCATTTATTTCCTGACTAGCTGTTCCCCGCGACTTCGTACACGTGAAATTGATTACGATTGAATTTCATGGGTTTGACCTTTTTGCGCAAGACCCCAATTCTTTTTCGAAAATAAAAGTAGCCTAAGTTACTCCTATAACATCAGCTGTTTTTCTGCTAGTGAAAGTCCTGACAAAATTGGTTCAGCCATTTCGGAGATTAGCCGGAACAAACAGAAAAACAGACAAACTTTTTAAAATTGTTTTTTGTATTAAAAATATTTCATATAGCTGTACACTGTTTAGCCTGCGTATATTACGCGTCTGCGCTGTGCGACATGATGTAGCTAGCTAAAAAATCGGCAAAATTAATGGAGTACTTTTATCTATCGGTATATGTACGTTATACAGAAAACTTAAATTTTATCCATTCTCCTCTCGGACGAGCTTCAACCCCCCGCGCCCCACAACGCGGTTTACTTGTTAAATAATTTTACAAGGCAGTTGTATGGAGAATATTATACTTTACTTAAAGACTTATATTATAATGATGATGAACGATTTTTCAAATATTTGTATTTGACATACAAGAAATTTCAATTTTGCATTGCTTCATATACTAAAACCATATCTCTCTATGGAAAATTCAATGTTTAAGATTAGTATTTTTTATTGATAGGTAATTAAGTAGTCAGGTATAATTGGGTTTTTGAATTAAAATTAATTATCAATATTTTATTGCATTTAAATTATTTTGTTGCTAAATATTCATATTCATATTCATTATTATATATTATGTGTTACGTTATGTATACCCACTAAGTTTACCAAAAATTCACGTTGCTCAATACGCTAGTAATATATAAGTCCTATTGGCCAATCTGCTCAAACCGGTGCATTCTTTCGATGTTGTACAGCACAGGTAACACACACAGGTACAGTTAGTGTATGTGCATCGACACCTCCTAACTGCTTTGATTTCCGTGTACAATTGAATCGTAGGAATGCAACAAGAAAAGGAATGCAGATTTTTTAAATAAGACAATTATGACAACAGACTTTGGCATATTATGTCAATATTAGTTCTCAAGACGACCAATAGTTGCGCTTCGAAGTGGCACAGACATTCTGTATGGTATAGCCAGTCCAGCGTTCTTGTATATAACACCACCCACACACATAGAACTTAGCTTATACCGCTCGATGACACCGACAACTCGGATACAGATTTGGATCAGTAGCCCACCGATCTACAATTCAGCACAGCAAAAATTGTAGGAGGGAGAGCGATCTGTGTTGGTAAACAAAACCGTTACTATTGTAATTTTTAATTTTAATATAAAGTAAATAGCAATAAAGTGATTAAAAATTACTTGAAGATTAATCTCTTTTTACAGCCAAAAATTAAACCATTAGGTATATTTGTAGGACATCGATTTAGCCGGCAACTAGATTTAGTCTATTGAGTAGTGCGGCTGCAACTAGTTCTATCAAAATTTGAAGATTCTTTAAACAGTGGTTTTATTGTAGGTATAGGATGGCGTTGGGTTACACTTTGACAGAGGGAAAAGCCTGCGTATGGCTACTTCCCTCAGATCTGTCGATACAAAAATAATTTTACCTGGTTTGAAGAGTATCATCACGCTCAGGTGCATTGTCAATGCCACCACCATAGTATAGAATAGAATAATTTTTCGGGAAATGTTTATGTAATCCTGTTCTATTGTACAAGTTAAGTAGTATAATAGTAGTATAATAGTTATAAAAAAAATATTGTAAAACTTAATTTATAATTGGTAGCTTCACTATAGGTCGTGTGTATTGTATTACTTTTATTTTATGCTTAGAACTTAATGTTTAATTATAAATCCATTTAGTTATTTTTTTTTCTTTCAATCTTTAAACATATTGTGGTTGCAAGCTTTTAATATGTTTTAGATATCTGTGGAAACTTCATTGGTTTTAGGATTACATTTATATGTTTTATAATGTATTTTTTATTGTACTGTATGTTTCCCTGAAAAAGCAAATAAATAAATAAATAAATAAGTTCATATCTGGGCCTTATCGCCTCATTACCATTTGTGATCAAATCACCGCGTAGCTACTGGTACTGGTACTGGTAAGCAATAAGGAGTATCACTAGCAATATAGCTGAGCTATAGTTCTCAGCAAGATTTCCAAGTAAGTTGAATTTATAATAGCCCATTTACGAACCCTTTTAGATTAACTTTCTCATCTAATGGGCTATTCAAGTCGACTTCCTACAATCGTTGACACTAATAGAAAGAATAAATAAATCGATAGTTGGCGTTTCAAAACCGTACATTTTTACGCGGAATTATCTGCAACTCACCACCACATTGTGGAATTTACTTAGAAAAGGGATGGCCAAATTTAATATATTACTAGCTGTTCCCCGCGATTTCGTTCGCGTGGAATTTATTACGATTGGATTGAGTTTTAATTAGTTACTTCCTATAAAATCGGCTGTGAAAATCCCGTCAAAACCGGTCTAGCCATTTCGGAGATTAGCCGAAACAAACAGACACAAAAATTAAATTTTTTTAATATAAATACCGTAATTTCATGTGCATTAAGTAAAAAGCTATTATTGTATAAAAAGTTTGACGTTACAAAAATAGGCGCTTCATTTTTATAGATGTTTTTAATAGGGTACACTAACGATTCTATAAAAATATAAACTTAAGAATTCTGTTATTTAATTATTAATATTATATTCTACATTACAATCTGAATTCATATTATTTTATGATTTTGTTTACTTCAGGTTCATCACAAATAAACTATAACTGTTGTAGATTCAAGAAGGTTATTAGTCAGAGAAAAATACTGGCAGCTATTGCCTATGGTTATACATAATATAAATATATATACGTTACTTTTTATTCTGACTTTGACACAGAGTACCTTTATTATATACTGAAATAGAGACCTATCTTCGATCTTTAAAATGGTAACGCGTAACTAGCGTCATCTCTTACCAGAAGTGACCAACTTTTTCTATATATATATATATATATATATATATATATATATATATATATATATATATATATATATATATATATATATATATATATATATATATATATATATATATATATATATAATATTGTATACTTCTGATTACATAAATATTAATAATTTATATAAATAAAACTCTTTACTATGTTTACATAATTTATTTAACGCGCATTACAATTAGAATTCGTACATATAACATTTATTTAACATAAATATAGAAATTAAGGGCGAGTTAACCGTCAAATGCCTTTTGTACGCCGATGATCAAGTCATATTTGCGTCATCGGCGGGTGAGTTGCAAATGATGGTTACATTAATGAACTGGGCATTGAAAGAAAGGGGAATGAAAGTGAACGCAAGTAAGACGAAAGTGATGGTTTTTGAAAGAGAGGAAAGCAAAACGGTATGTGAAATAAGAATAGAAGGAGAGTTAATTGAGCAAGTGGATGAGTTTGTGTATTTGGGATGTGTATTTAGCAGGGATGGTAGATATGATAAGGATATAGAACGACGAGTAAATGCAGGGAATAGAGTGAATGGGGCACTACAGTCTATTGTGAAGAACCAGAATGTATAAAAAAGGCACGTATGGTAATTTATAATGCTGTGTTAGTCCCTACTTTAATGTATGGTAGTGAAAGCTGGATGTGGCAGAAGAAGCACGAAAGTAGAATAAATGCTGTAGAAATGCGGTCTTTAAGGAGTATGCTAGGGTTGAATCTGAATGACAGGGTGAGAAATTGCGTGATAAGAGATAAATGTGGTGTGCAAGATGATGTTGTGACCAGGATTAAGAAAGGAATGCTTCGGTGGTTTGGTCATGTGGAAAGAATGAATGAGGAAAGAGTGACAAAGCAAATTTATATGGCAGATGTGAACGGCAGAGTTAGGAAGGGATGCCCTAGAAAAAAGTTTATCGACCAAATTGGCGATATTTTGAAAATAGGCCACGTTAAAAGTACCCTTAACCGACGAGCATGTATGCGTCGATATATGGATGTAAAAGAGGCGAAAGAGGTATGTCGGGATCGTGTCAAATGGAAGTCCGTAGTCTCTGCCTACCCCTCTGGGTGATAGGCGTGAGTGTTTATGTATGTATGTAAATATAGAAATTAATGAATCGCCATGATGATTCTAATCACCGACATAAAAAGTAAAAAGCGTGAAACAAAGGTACAAACAACATTAACTCTTTCAATTATGTAGCTAAAAATGGTACATTTTATTTAAAATGATAAGCGTCAATCATTTCTTGAATGATACAATAACAAAATTAAGTACGTTTGGAATTGCGGCACTTGAGACTTGTTTAAATTTTATTTATTGAAGCAGTTTAGTTTAATATGCGACCAATTTTTGCTACTTTCTGTGGTAATAACTACAAGTACAAAACTACATCTGGCAATCCTGCAGTACACTGATTTTCTTAGAGGACATGATCGTGGTCAATTGTTATCCTTTGTTGATTTAGATTTTTTACTTATTGTAATCTCAACATCCATTTAAAAAATCATGAAAATTATAAGTAAATATTTTGTAAATTTGAGTAACATTTACATTTATTATTTCCGCCATGGATATTCTAAATACATCTTAAATAAATACCTTTAGCAACTGACCTAAGCAGACCAAGCATAACTACAAGTACAAAACTACAAAGATTATTAAAATTGCTTTTTGATTAGAAAACATCCATTGGTTAGTAACAATTTCAACTACATCTAGTAATCCTGCTGTACACTGATTTTCTTAGGGGACATGATCATGGTCAACTGCTATACTTTGTTGATTTAGATTTTTTACTTATTGTAATCTCAACATCCATTAAAAAAATCATGAAAATTATAAGTAAATATTTTGTAAATTTGAGTAACATTTACATTTATTATTTCCGCCGTGGATATTTTAAATACATCTTAAATAAGTACCTTTAGCAACTGACCTAAGCAGGCCAAATATAGACAGAGACATATATTAAAAAGTATGTTTGATGCTACATTACAAACGCAATTGCCAATCTTTACAGCATAAGTGTGATAAATATATACACATACACATCCATCCTCGACCAGTCACTAAAATGCAGATGCATTGTAACCCCTGAAGACTAAGCTGTAATGCCTCATTTCCAGTAAAAAGGGTCTTCGGTTCTCTACACTCGCCATAATAAACATAGCAGCTTTGAGCTCCTAATTTACGCTGCTATTCTGTGAAAGAATGGTCCTCCCCCGATTGAGCTGACCCATTCATGTTACAATGCCTTAATATAGCTGTGGTGTGGCTCTACCTCATTCCTGGATGTCAATGGTTAATTTTTTCCTTTTAAAACATTTTTTTTTGATATTTTTTAGCTTTTATTTGCATTTTATCTTCTTCGTCCTCAACATCATGTCTCCCAGATAATATTCTATTTATTACTTTACAATAGTTATAGCTCATGAAACGAATGACAGTATTGATTAAATATTCAACTGTTTTATTTTTATGTAAGACACATTGTATAAATTCAAAATCTATTAGTGATATAATAGAAGTCTTTAATATTTATTTTAAGTAGAGAGCTTCTAAGTTTTATTTAACAATATGATTTATAATGTCCTGTAAGTTTGAAATCAGCTCTATTAACTTATTACTGGGAGAACAAATCCATCGTCGACCTGCATACTCTCTATATTTTATGTATTCTATTTGATCATCACTAGAAAAAACATTATTACATAATATGGAGCAATTTTTAATTTTGATTTTTGGTTTTTCCAAAAAATAACCACTAACATATTGTAGAGGTGCAAATACTCTAGGGTCATTTTTTTTATCTCTACACTTTCTAAATGAATGTCTAATATATTGTCTAGATTAATGCTGGTCGACGTGGCATTAGCATTTTCGTTGAGTACGAAAGAATATAAAGCATTACACATGTCATTTTCACAGTTTTTTCCTTGGGTGTGGACACTGCTTAAATTATGTATTAAAAGCGTGGCAAAAGCCGATTCGAATTGATTGCAAGTAGGGTTGTTGTTGCGACAGCCATGGCTTCTCACTGCGCTAAAGAAATTTTCTAATGGATCCTGATTCAAGTGCCGCAACCATACTGACGATATATTATGTTTATCTTTTAATTTCTTTAACAATATTTGAATTCCTTTCAGTGTCCACACCCAATTAGCCACAGTGGGAACAGTTTCTTTTTTACCACTGGCAGTTATGAACGACATTGTTTCAAACATTTGTATGCCTTCCACCCATGTTTTATGGTGTACAGAGTAAGGTGTTACTGGACCAAGTAAGGGTTTAGCGTATTTGTTCTTAACATTACTTCCATTGACTGAATCGAACATGTTGTCCATGAAAATTAGAAGATCCGCCGTGTCCTTTGGGCAGTATGTCCTTATCTGAAACATGAAATAAAAACTATTCATAACTCAACTTGTGGAATAGATAAAATATTTTCTAAAGATAATATTATATTCTGTTGACTATCTTAAGAAGGATTACAGGGGTTACAATTGAGTTTGCAGAGCTGAAAAAGTCTTTTAGCAGTCATTCCTAATAAATTATCTATCTGTGATTTTTATTATTATCCACTAAGAAAGGATAATGGGATGACATTGGGAAGTATGTACTGTAAATTTCCACAATCAATGACGCTGTCTCAATGGTTTGCTCTACTATAGAAAAATTTAACATAACTAGGCTCCATTTTTCTTTATATATAAAAAATTAAGTGTCACATTGTTTGTCCGCGACTTTCAATGATTTTCAATGAAATTTTGCACACTGTGTGCAATTTGGTCCAACTTAATTTTGCACACTGTGTGCAATTTGGTCCAACTTAATATATATATATTCGACAGGCCTGTTGGTCTAGTGGTTAGTGACCCTGACTGCTATGCCGGAGGTCGTGGGTTCGATTCCCACCCAGGACAAATGTTTGTGTGATGAGCACGATCATTTGTTCTGTGTCTGGGTTTAATTTATCTATAATATTTATGTATTTAGAAATATATAAGTATGTTTATCAGTTGTCTAGTACCCATAACACAAGCTCTGCTTAGCTTGGGACTAGATGGCGTTGTGTGATGGTTGTGGAATATTATATTATATATTATATTATATATATATATATATATATATATATATATATATATATATATATATATATATATATATATGCGTTCTTCAATATTTTTATTGCGAATTTAAAGATTTATTATAGGACTAAATGTCGGCGGTAATACCAGTACAACCTCTGCCTAGGCAGCTAGTAGAAAAAATCCAAGTGTGCGTGTGCTCGTACTTCTTCTCCTCTTAAATGGCTAAACCGATTTTGATTATTATTAATGTACTTATGTTGTCAATTGCATGGTATTTAGCTATAATTAGAGCCGGTAGGTGGCGTTGTTGTACAGATATAGATATCACCCGTGCGAAGCTGGAGTGAATCACTAGTACAATTATTTAATGAGTGATATGAAGTCTAAACAGACAAAGTAATGTGAAATGGGTAGCACTGTAATAAAATAAAATGAACCAAACATTACCTGCTAAGTATCTCATGTTAGATGCCACAGTACGGCTAAATATATGAGAGGCAAATTTTACTTTCATTTTATTCAGTTTTTCAGGGTTGACATGATTTTCAGATAACTTAGGAATTAATTAAATGCCCTTGTAACCAGGGTTTTCATGATATAATAATTGTAAATGAGACCATTTTGCAGATTTTATCGTGCCTTCTTTAGTGTAATATTGTAAATTTTTGGTAATAAGGTTATTTCTCATTCCTTTGAGGAGGTGTCATACAGAGGAACGACTTCTTGGCCATTGATTAAAATTATATTTTCTTTTGGTTCCTCTCCTTTTCTTAAATAAACCCCTCTAGTCTCCTTTATCTAAAGTTTAAGAGCCTGCCTGTTATTGGTTCCCTGATCACATACTGAGGCCACCACTATCAACCCTGCTTCTTGCAAGCCCGTCACCACCTCTTTTAATTGTTTTGCCAACTCAGGTCCCTTAGTTGCACTTGACGAAAAAGTGTAAGAGACTGTCTGATTGTAGTTATGCATAAGACCACGCACCATAAAAACTTGGGCGTGATCTGCAAACTCCACCTTTCTTTCCTGCCCATTATCAACAAGTCCTGATATTTTATCTTTTCTCTCTTGATATGTAATATTGGCTTTGAGTGAAATTTCGTTAATTTTTTTTTTTATAGAAGAAGGGGCAAACGAGCATGCGGCTCACCTGATGTTAAGTGACTACCGCCGCCCATGATCAACCGCAACACCAGGAGAATTGCGGGTGCGTTGCCGGCCCTTTAGAAAGGAGTAAGCTCTTTTCTTGAAGGTCCCCAGGTCGTATCGGTCCGGAAAAATCGCCGGTGGTAGACTATTCCACAGAGAGGTTGTACATGGAAGAAAACTCCTTGTGAAACGTACAGTGGTGGACCGCCAAGCATCCAGTTGGTGTGGATGGTATCGGGACGTTTGCCGTGTAGTGCGTTCACGAAATTTGGCGGCTGGGATTAATCCGAACAATTCCTCAGAGCACTCCCCGTGATAGATGCGATAAAATACGCAAAGAGATGCAACATCTCTTCGCAGCGCCAGTGAATCGAGCCGATCGGAAAGCACTCGGTATTCGACGATTTGAGCCGCTCTGCGCTGGATGCGGTCAAGTGGAAGGAGCTGGTACTGGGGAGCCCCAGCCCAGAGATGGGAACAGTATTCCATGTGCGGCCGAACCTGCGCCTTGTAAAGTTGCAGGCGGTGTGCCGGCATGAAATACTGTCCCGCTCTGCTGAGCACGCCAAGCTTTTTAGAGACCAATTTGGCCTTCCCTTCCAAGTGACCACGAAACTGCACGTCACTCGATATGTCGACGCCGAGGATTCCGATACTAGCTGAGGCAACAAGGGGAGTGCCTTGAAACTGAGGGCATACGACAAAGGGGTTCCTTTTAGCGGTTAACGCGCAAACTTGTGTCTTCTGGGGGTTATACTGGACTAGATTTAGTCGTCCCCAATCAGAGACTCTGTTCAGCAAAGACTCGACTTTAGACACAAGTTTGTCCCGGCACTCGAAGACGTTTTCCCGAGAAATATTGGCTCGGCCGGTGTAAAGAGCATCACCAGTGCTGTCATCTGCATAGCAATGAAAGTTACGGGTTCGCAACATATCATTGATATACAGAAGAAACAGCGTTGGCGATAGCACGCAGCCCTGTGGAACACCAGCATTAATAGGCTTGCAATCGGAGCTTGCACCGTCTACAACTACCTTGATGCTCCGATCTGCAAGAAAGCTGGTGATCCAATCGCACAATTTCTCGGGAAGCCCATAGGAAGGGAGCTTCGAAAGAAGCGCTTTGTGCCAAACCCGATCGAAGGCCTTCGCAATGTCCAAACTAACGGCCAATGCCTCCCCCTTGAACTCTACTGCCTCCGCCCATCTGTGAGTTAGGTAGACCAGAAGATCACCAGCTGACCGACCACAGCGAAAGCCGTATTGGCGGTCACTAATCAGCTGGTGATCTTCAAGGTACCTCATGAGCTGGCAGTTTACAATGGACTCCATTGTTTTGGAGAACAAGGAGGTGATGGCGATTGGCCGGTAGTTGGACGGGTCTGAGCGGTCGCCTTTTTTAGGGATCGGGTGGACGAAAGCCGTCTTCCTTGATTTTGGGACTACGCCTAGGGAGTAGGAGTACCGGAAAAGACGCGTTAGAACCGGTGCCAACTCTGGAGCACACGTCCTCAGCACAATTGGGGGGATTCCGTCAGGCCCACTCGACTTGTGAATGTCCAGGGAGAGGAGTGCTTTGCGAACCGAGCGCTGTGTGAAGTGCACTTCCGGCATGGAGCACTCACACCGCGGGATGGTCGGCGGCGTACTCCCCCCGTCATCGAGAGTCGAGTTAGACGCAAAGAAAGAGCCTAGAAGATCGGCTTTCTCCTTTGCGGTATGGACCAGTGAGTCGTCCTCCCTGTGCAGAGATGGAAGAGATGGCTGACAGAAATTCCCCTGGACAGCCTTGGCGAGAGACCAGAATGCACGGGTTCCAGAAGGAAGGCGAACTAGTTTCTCGCCAATTCTGCCTATGTGCTCTGACTTTGCCTTGGCAATGACTCTTTTGAAGGACCTAGAGGCGGAATTATACTTCTTTTTTAGAGCGCTGGTGTTTACATCCCGGGACGCTGATGCATCAGCCCAGGCCTGGTAGCACTCCTGCTTATAGCATGATGCTATTTTACAGGAGCGACCAAACCATGGCTGAGATTTGCCTCCAATGGGCACCACAGAGGAAGGAATAAAAAGTTCCATACCCTGAAGTACCACATCAGCAACAGAATCCGCAACAACGTTGGGATCATCCGGCGAGAAGCAAACCCGCCCCCAGGGGTAGGTTGCAAAGAAAGACCGCATCCATTCCAATCGGCTGACCTATAGTGCCAAACACGGCGGCAGCCTGCAGAATGCAACCGCGATTTCAGCGTGAGCGGCACAACACTCCGGACCAGACAATGGTCCGAGGAGCCTAAAGGGGCGTCGACGGAAATCTGATATCCGTCCGGGTGAGAGGTCAGCAGAAGGTCCAACAGGGAAGGTGCATGATCCTCCACATCTGGAATCCGCGTTGGCGAAGTAACCAGTTGTGTCAGACCATATGCCAAGGCAAAATCATGAACAGATCTCCCCGCATGATCGGTTAAACGTGAACCAAGCCATTCGGCGTGATGGGCGTTAAAGTCGCCGAGGATCACGATCTCTGCGGAGGGGATCTGCTGTAGCAACGAATCTGCAGCCATTTGGACGTGGTCGAAGAGTCGGTCTGTTTCGGCATTACCGCTATGGGACCTATAAAGGCACCCGTAGACGCGCGGATGGTCGTCGCTGTCTACGCGTAGCCAAAGGATGGACAGGTCCGAACCTTCAAGTCTGCCGAGGCGTCGAGAACAGATGTCCTCTCTGACGTAAACGCAAACTCCAGCCCGAGGCACAAAGGAGTGTTCCAGTTTGTACCCCGGGTAGGAGAGATACGAGACATCAGCCGGAGAGGACACCTGCGTCTCGGTCAGAAAGAGCAGAGCCGGTCTCGCCGTCTCGAGATGGTAGTGGACGGCGTTTGGGTTAGAGTGAAGTCCCCTGATATTGCAGAAATTCACGGACAGCGTGGCAGGGGTCGCCTTGGTCTTGTTGCTCCGTTTGCCCCGAGCAGTTGTAGTCTTGAGCGGAATTTTGCCCCTCCCAGAATACGCGGGGCAGCCTGAGCACCCACGCTTAGAAGTGGAGAAACATGGTCGTGGATGCTCAGCGAGGGATTCTCCAGAGGTGCTGGTACCCTCCTGGGGTAGTCTATCATTATTTAATTCCGCTACCATGTCGATGGGGGGGGGGGGATTTGGGCCTCCGGCCACCTGCACTCACCAGACAAAACGCGGAAGCAGAGCTTCCACTTCACGCCGGTATTCTATGAGGTCGTGGTACCACCCCGGTTTGAGCCGGCCCATACGTGCAACAGCAAAGCTGCCGCGTGGCTCTACCACTGTAAAAAAATAATACATAGCTTTTCTTGAGGTTTCATTGACTCAGCTCTTGTCTTTAGTTGTGAGAAAATGTTATCATTAATTCCAGGCCTGAGATTACTCATTTGTATCAATTTAACAAGAGTTTGTTTAGCTGGTAAAATAAAAATTTTCCTGAGGAATCGATATCCTTTGGGACTTTGCTTCAAAATCGATAAAGCAGCAATTTTTTCCTGTAAAGTAAAACGGCGTCCTTTTTCCTTTTTTCGGTTCTCACGCCATTGTAATTGCATCAATAATTTTGCAGTACTTGAGCAATTTTCGAGGACATCTAAGACAGTAGGATTAGTTACTAATTTTTTTGCTGCTTTAATATTGGCTGTCTGTTTTTTAACTTTGTTTTTCATTTTACAAATTTTTATTCTTGCAGCTACAAGTTTCTTATGTATTTCTTTTTCTGCATTTGTTAAAAATCTTTTTTTGGTATTTTTCTTGGCAGCCTGTTTTTCACCTGTAAAGAATGGAATACCGAGACATGGTTAATATATTATACCACATATATTTTTCTGTAAGTATATTTAATAAACTTAACACAAAATTCGTAATTTCAATATTTTTAATATCTAGGTTTTGTTTTCAAAACCACAACTAATTTATTTTTATTTGTGTTCAATCATCATTTCATTAGTGACACTAATATGACACTTACTTAGATTATGTTCCATACTTTTCACTGGAAGATTTGACAGTGGCATATTATGCTCATGCACCATCAATGTATCTGGACCTGAAATGGTGTGAATTTATTTTATTATTGTTATAAATGTTCCAAACACAATAAATAAATTAAGGAGTCTGTAGTGTTTTCTTACTTTAAATGAATCAATCAGACATATAATTAAATGGTTCCAAAGAAATGGTTATTGTTAATTTAGACAAAACTAAAGCTAAAGCAATTTTTTCCTCAATCAAAACCAAAAATTATAATAATACAATATGATAATAAAATTAAAGTACAAGTAAAAGAGATAACTTTTAGGACTAATATTGGATGTCATTGATAAACAATTTATTTTAAATTATAATAATAACTACATGATTATTTTGAACTACATGACTATTTTGTAATTTTAAATTTTGAATTTATTTTAAATTATAATAATAACTACATGATTATTTTGAACTACATGACTATTTTGTAATTTTAATTTGCTGACATTCTGTAAAATAATAATAATCAATGCATGTAAAACAAAATTTATTTAAATTCAATTTGAATGTTTTTGTAGGTATACTAAGCCTGGCAAAATATGAATCACATTGTATTTTTATTTTGTAATCTTTTTTCAAGTACAAAAAAAAACTAGTGTACTTACCTATATTCTCTTTGTGTATGTCAACTTTTTCAATGTTCGTTGATGTAGGTTGCATATATGCACAATGAGTTAAAATGGGATCTAGAAGAAAAATACATCAATAAATAAGGATTAATTCTATGATAATGAATATTATAAATGATCAAAAATATATGCAACAACTGGCAGTTCCCTGCGACTTCAGCCGCATGTAATTTAGTTTAGGGTTTTATAATAAAAGTAACCTAAGTTACTTCTTATAACATCAGCTATCTGCCAGTGAAAATACCATCAAAATTGGTCCAGCCGTTACTAGCTTTGATGGATCAAACAGACAGATGGACAAAAAATATAAAATTCATACTAAAGTCATTGATATATTAAAAGGGGAAGATATGTTACACGCTAATATCGCAATCACTAAACCTGCGCTCGGCGCACGACTACAAGCACCAAAACTTACACATCTGTTATCGTAACCGCAAAATTACATTTAACGATAGACAAGGACAGAAATAGGAAACGTCGTAGTTGTGCGAGCGAAATCGCGTTAGCCAGTTAGGCATCGCGTGCGTATCGTGTCTCTCACGCATGTTTTTATTATCTATCTCGCTCTTACAAATATGGCGAAGTTGACAGTAAATATTACCATAATTTTCAACAAAATAGAATTTTTAGATATACTTACCAGTGGTAAGTAATCCCGTGTATCTTATTTTTCTTTCTTGAATTATTAGCACACTGTTTAGCTGCACAAGAAGTCATTTTAATGCGTATTTAATACCAATAGAACTGAAATTAAAGAGCTATATGATTAACGACGTTTCGCGTGCGACTGAGTGTCACTACGAGCCAAGTACGGGCAATCCCGTAGTTTTGTAGGACCGGGCGCTTTGATTTAGTGACCTATCTTCCCCTTTTAATATATCAATGACTAAAGTATACACTTTCATATCCATTTAGTTAAACTTCAATTTTATTTATTTGGATGGATATAGATATTGCATATATTTAGTTTCAACTATTCAATTGAAATACTGCAGCTAAATTACCTGATGATTTTGATGGTTTTTTTAGGTCCAGAATTTGTTGCAGTGGCTGTCTTTTAACAGATGTATTAATAAACCTTTTTAGTAATAATGGTCCTGAAAAGGAGAGGATCAATACTTAAGTAGAGCCATCATTAATAATAATATCACAATAAATATAAACATAAATACTGCAATGATAGCTTTGTGTTATGACTTAAGGTATGAATTATAAAATATAATTATTTCATTCCTTGTAATTCTCTCTTAACATAGAATGATAGATATAAACTTGACATAAACAAACCTGGCACATTTAATAGATATTTGTCTTCAAAATGTGAGCGGCAAACACGGCGATACTTGTATATGCGCTCATTTTCCAGGTTCAAATTGTCACCACCAATTGCATATAATCATCTGTTGAACTGTTCTTTATCCCCTTCAGGGTTTGGGGACCTATGAAGTACTTTATGTATACCTAAAAACAAATCATGTAATATGTAAAAACAAGTTAAAAAAATACATCATTTGTATCTAAACAATATTTTATTCTTTTAATGTTTCCGCTGCGTTGGCTGTAGATATCCAGTACTTGATTTTAATAATGTTTTTAGTCCTAGAAGGCTTGTTAGGGTTAACCTTAAGACTGTTTTCAGAATTAGGAAATGCGTTTTGAATTAATTAAGATAAAAATAAATTTCACCAAAAAATTGCTTAGAAAGAAATGCAATTTTATCAATTTTTCGCTTGCTTTGATTTTTTTTCTTTTCATGATTTTGAACTTCAGTAATTAACAAATCTGCCACAACTTCTATACCTCGCAGCAGTCGATCAGTCTTCATCGCGTACAAAGAGACAAAATTAAGTGGTAATGATTTCTTAAATTTACGCGAACACTACACATTGAATAAAACTATTATTTACGGATTTTATCGCGTTTAATTATATTAATTTATTGTTATTATTATCCCGACGTTTCGGGTGCTTTACAGCGCCCATGGTCACGGGGAGTCCCCCCCATGACCATGGGCGCTGTAAAGCACCCGAAACGTCGGGATAATAATAACAATAAATTAATGTAATTAAACGCGATAAAATCCGTAAATAATAGTTTTATTTAAAATTAAGTGGTACTTTGACGCTGATGAACTCGTAACATGTCAACCGAGTTCAGAGTGGACTCCTATACGATCTAGCTTGTATGAACACACTCGGTCCGAGAGTACTCATAAAGTGAAAACGCAGCTTCACAGAAAAATCAGTCGTGTGTGATTCACAACTACTTTAAATCAATGGTCAAGCTTACTATTTTATAATGTTGGTGACATCAGATATAATAACATTAAGGGATTCTAGCAGTGCAGTTCTGTACAATATTTTATTCTATTGGCCAAGTTCAAGTGTTAGTGGTTTGTAGCATTAAATTAGTTTTAGTTTTATATTTTTACATTAGTGTTGTGTTGTACCTGATTATAAAAAAAAATCATAAACTCCTTTAAGATTAATAATTATGGATTGTCGAACCACATTAACCTTCGAAGGCTAGTTTTACCCGATAATGGGTACTACCAATAGGTTTTCAATTTTGTATATTTTACTCGCCTTGAATTGGGGCATTCACGACCCAATCACACAGAATACACCAAAACCTAGGACAAATATGTTTAGGTCATAACCAAGTAATGGAGCCAATATATACCTTCAGTATCCTTACATCCAGGAACACAGCAATGCTTGTCTGATGGCATAGTGATAACAGTTATCCAACACTTAATACAAAGGTCCAGTCCTAAATAAAACCAAACTGCACAAGGAGTCCTGTCTCAGTTCAAACAACTAACGATGCACAGTAACTTGAGTTCACAATAATATGAATTAACCGGAGGAACAAAAGCTCAACTCAATGGAAAAACAATCACTGGTGTACTCACTGCACTGGAATGCACAAAAATATCACACAAATAGCATTAGCACCGAGGCAAGTGATGGCATCTGCGGACATGTTTGTAATTTGTATTTTGTTTTTGTATGTCTTGTACATACAACTTTTTTTTTTCCCAATCTTGGCCTGCACGGTTTGTGCGTCAGCCATGCAAGAAGGTTAGGAAGTAAGATTTATTTTATTGAATTGGAAATTAGAACGGAATTTGAAAAAGGATCAGGTAAATTTAGTATATGAGTACATAAATGATTATAATTTTATATTGTTATGAAAAATGAAACTGGCTAAAATTCTATATACATCAATATTTACATAAGATAAAAGGATAGAAATTGAAGTAGGAAAAGGAATTTTAATGGACAAAAATAATAGCGGAAATAAAAGCGAAATAAAAGCGGAACGGTCAAGTCGAGGACAAGCAAAAAATATATGGTTAAAATCCCCAACGTCATTGCCACACTCACATATATCGCTAGGTAAAAGTTTAAGTCGTGCCAAATGCAAGGGAATGCATGCATGGCCCAGCCTCATACGTATAAGGGTCGAAGTGATAGCTTTACCAAACGTCAGATTTGAAAACCACGGTTTATGAGGTATATCCACCTGGATCGTGCTATAATATCGACCTATAGTCTGACTTGAAGAACGCCAAATATGTGTCCAAGAATTCAATAACTGGGATTTAGGAAGGAGAGCCAAATCACAACAAAAGTTTTTGTACGGAACTAGATCTCCGTCATTGACTGCAGCTTTGGCAAGGCTATCGGCCTTGGTATTGCCAAAGATACCTGAATGCCCCGGAATCCAAGCAAAGGAAACTGTGTAATTTTTGATGTAACATTGATACAATAAATCACGACATGCAATAATAACTGGATGATTATTTCTGTTATTGCTAAAAGGAAATCTTTCCAAGGCTTGGAGGGCACTTTTAGCATCGGTAAAAATTATTGAGTTTTTTAACTTCATAATTAAAATGTACTCCAGAGACTTCAACAGACCAAAACATTCTCCAGTAAATACTGAAGTCTCTGGAGGCAATTTTATTTTTTGTACAATGCCAAACTGTTGATGGAAAACACCAACTCCCACACACTTCTCGGAACCGGGTTTGGAAGAATCACTAAAAATTAAATGGCAATGTTTCCATCGGCTGTCACTGTCAACTATATTAATAAATTTGACGTTGGCAGAAGTATCTTGTTTACATACACCGAAATCAAACAAAATAGATGGTTTTAAAATTAAGGCATCATAGTTAACACAAAATATAGGAAGAAATTGTGATCTATGTGTTGGAGCTTGAAGAGCTAAGAATTTTCGGAGACTAACAATAAGGCATGGCGACGATTTATGAGCCCAGTACGGATAATCCATACATTCCAACAGAGACCGTAACTTAGAGTAAAGAGGATGATTATAGACTTGGAATGCTCTAAACAGGAACCTGTCACAAAGAAATTGTCGTCTGAGATGCAGGGGCGCTTCAGAACATTCAACCTGCAAAGCGTTAATAGGGCTCGAACGCATAGTCCCAGCAATTATTCTCAGAGCCTTAGACTGGATAATGTCTAATTTATGGAGGGCTACTGCATTACAGGGTTCAAGAATAAATGTTCCATAGTCTAAAATACTCCTTATAAGGGCATTATATAGAAGCTTTAGAGAGAAAGGGTGGGCTCCCCACCAAACTCCAGAGAGGCAGCGCAGTATATTTAGAATCTTCTCACATTTGGCACTTATATAGTAGCAATGAGGGATGCCTGTAAGTCTCGAGTCTAAAATTACTCCAAGAAATGTTGCTTCGCTTTTAACGGGAACTCTAATGTTATTATAAAGTACAGACACTGGAGGTGGAATCCTCATACGAGAAAATAAGACTATACTACTTTTAGAAACTGAAAGGCTGAGACAGTTATTGTCAAGCCAAACTTTTAGTAACTTAAGGGAATATGTCATAGTATCAGACATGTTGTGAACAGAATCACCAGAGACATAGAGGAGTAAATCATCTGCATATTGGAGAGTGCTAACTTTACCCTTAAGGGAGGCTTCCAGATCATGAGAATATATATTGTAAATTAAAGGACTTAAAACTGAGCCCTGGGGTATACCTTTCCAGGCAATACGGGATTGGTAAGAGTCTTCTGATATTACTTTAAGCATTCTACCAGAGAAAAGGTTGATTGTAAATCTTATAAAAATTTGTGGGATATCCAAATTAATCATTTTTTGTTTCAGAATTGAAAGGTTGACATTATCATAGGCTGCAGATACATCTAAAAATGCTGCTAACACAGAGTTATTGTGCGAAAATGCCAATCTTAAGTCTTTCATAAAAATGCTGAGACTATCCATTGTACTCCTACCTTTCCTAAATCCAAACTGGTTTGGAGATAGTACCCCTTACTCTCAATAAACCATTTGGTAACGCCAGTTAACAATCTACTTTATCAACATTACATTACATATCGCATTGAGTTCGTCCTAAGTTATATCTACTTTATCAACATGACTAGTGCATATTTTTTGTTTCCTTCCTTCCTTCCCTTTCCTACCGCACGCGCTGCCGCCGAGGTGAAAAAGAGGATCTCGGCGCGCGTCATTATACTAAGTGACATTACGCCATCCGCAACTCACGGCCACCCGTCGCGTCTTATATATTAACCGCAAACCGCGCAGGACGAACATTGAGTTCTCCTGTTTATCTTTAATACTCACCGCATCAGACATTGTGTCTTTGTAACTCATAAAAGTGTGAGACGCCCCCGTAAGGGCAAAGGTCGAGAGTGTGGGACTTCACGAGACTGTTCCGAGAGTGCGTGTGCGCCGAACCACGTGGCGAGCTCGCTGCATAGCAGACACTCCAGGAGGAAGGCGCGGCAGCCCTCATCAGGTCAGTGCGTGCTATCCCACCTATATATTTTCCCCTTTGCCGTATGCACCAGAATTACAGTCCACTAAATCTTTATCGAAGATACCTTAAGTTACTGGCGTCTCCATTTTTAATGGTCCTTCTTGCTGGATTGACCTTGACTTTCCATTTTTAATGGTCCTTCTCGCTGGATTGACCTTGACTTTCCATTTTTAATGGTTTTTCTCGCTGGATTGACCTTGACTCTCCATTTTTAATGGTCACTTCTCGCTGGATTGACCTTGACTTTCCGCCCTTATTAGATCGTTATCGTAATAAGCGTTTATATAATTAATTATTTATATTTTAATCCGACTTCGGATTAACCCCGCCCTTATTAGAACACTAGAATAGGTCCTAATAGGTGACATTCATAGTAATTTTAAAACTATATTCATAGAATGAATAAGCATATAATTATCTATATAAATTATTTGTTGTATGTTCACATCACGTCATTAACTTTTAACTACATCTATAGATTATACTGTTAAATTACATTTATTATTTGCACATATATTTAAGCATTATATTCGTTATAAATAACTTCATAATTATTATAAAAGTTAACAATTAAAGTTCATCGTTAACACAACTAATATTTAATAATTCAACCGCGTAGCGAGGTCGCTTACAGACTACCCGCTTATAATTATATTATTTTTGCCGCATAACTTAAGTTGTAATGCCGCCTAAAAAACAAATAGCATCGAATAATAGCGATTCCTCGGATAATGAGGGCACACCTGATGCTGAACTGGTTTTATTGTTAGCTAAACGAGATGCTTTATTTGAAATAGTGCAAAAAATATATGATATGTCCTCGGACATCCACATAAACACTTCCACGATGGAGCGTTTTCTTGATGGAAGTTCTAATATTAATGCTTTACGTATTGAGTTTAAACAGGTCTTAGATAATTATAATTCGCATTTATTAAAAATAAACCCTATTGCTAAACCTGATTATAACAGCCTCATTGCGTTTGAGTCTCTTTGCGGTAGAATAAATAGGCTTTATTTACAATATTCGCAATCTAATTCACAAAGTACTAGTACACCATCTAAAGCCAGATTCACACTTCCGCCTATCGAACTTATGCCATTTTCGGGTGACATTCGCTCGTGGCCTTTATTTTATGCTAGCTTTAAATCAACCGTCCATGACAACACATCGCTTACCGACGCTGAAAAGTTATACTATTTGCTAGGTAAACTAACGGGCAAAGCCCTATCTGTATGCTCAGGTATAACTCCTTGCGCTGAAAATTATAAAATTTTATTGCAAGCACTCGTTGACAAATATGAAGACCGGCGTATGCTAGCATCTACATATATTAATCAGATGTTCGAATTTAAGCCATTGCAATCGGCCACCGCAAATAATTTTGATTTATTTACTGATAACTTTATAAGTGCAGTGCGCGCTTTACAAAACTTAAAGTTAGATAATCTCGCGGACTTAATTGTTCTTCATATCGCGATTAAGAAGCTGGACCCGGATACCATTCGCTCTTTCGAATATAGTCATAACTCGATGGTACCTACCTTTGATGATTTAGTAAATTTTATTAAGACCCGCTCCAAAGTTTTGCAACGCACCGATTCTAGTACAAATTCTAATAGCGCACCAAACAATCGACGAGGTAACGGTAATAATCGTCGCTGTAATAATACTTCGTCGCCGAAGTATCAGGCGTACGTAAGCACGACTACTAGTTGCTCAAAGTGTCTGTGCGATAATATTGTGCATCAACACCTATTTAAGTGTGCAGACTTTAATAAAATGACGCCGCAGGAACGATTTAAATGCGTAAAGAGTAACAATGCATGTGTGAATTGTCTCAGTTTAAGTCATCGAGTGTCTAGTTGCTCTTCAAATTATAGTTGTCGAGTTTGTAAATTTAAACATCACACATTGTTGCACTTCCACCGCAGAAGCGATAATGCTTCCCCTGCGCTGGCGCGTTCTCCACCGCTTCAGCCAGTTACACTGAAGTCTACAACCCCCGCGCCCGCACACTCGCCACCCCTCACCGCAGGTGCGCGTTCAGAGGTCGCGCTGTGTACTTCGTTCAAGAATGTTTCTCAACGTTCACCGCCTCCCGCGCGTGCAAGTCGTTCGCAGAGAACTGTTTTATTATCAACCGCTCAAGTATTTGCTTACGATGCTAAGGGAGAGAAACAAATTATTCGTATATTATTAGACTCCGCGGCTCAAAGCCATTTTATGACTAAAGAGTGCTGTCATCGTTTAGGCGTTCAACAACACGATACCGAATGTACTGTAGTAAAGGGATTCGGTGGAGTTGAAAAAATTGTAAAATCGAAATCGATTGATATTAAAATTTTCTCACGATTCGACTCGAATATTAACGTCAATATTTCAACGCTAGTTGTTGATCAAATCACCGACCTTTTGCCCACCGCTGTGGTAGACACATCTGTCTTATCACACTTCCATGGCATAAGACTCGCTGATGAATGTTATAGCATGCCTAATAAAATTGATGTTTTGATAGGCGCATCCCTTTTCCCGCACTTACTATGTCCAGACGTAATTTATTCGTCTAACGACTTGTCCGGGCCCTCGGCTTTGAATACGGTATTTGGTTACGTTATTATGGGCTCAGTGCCGACACTTCAGGTAAATCATTCTTTAACGTGCTGCTCAGTTCTAGAGTCTCCTATCGTTGACAAATTAGTGCAACGATTTTGGGAGCTTGAACAGCCACCCTCCGCACCGCCCATTCAGTGTCCTTCAGACATTGAATGTGAAGAGTTTTATAAATCTACGACATCCCGCGATCCTTTTACTGGTAGATATATTGTTGGCCTGCCATTTAAAGATGACGTTTACTCTCTCGGAGATTCTTATGAAACCTCTCGACGACGATTCATGTGCTTGGAGAGGAAACTTCAAGCCTCGCCTACATTAAGGTTAGCATATGATGACGTCATAAAGGAATACTTAGCTAAAAATTATATATCCCCCGCACCGCCGTATGACTCTCATGAACCCGCTCCAATATATGTCATACCGCATCATGGAGTCTTACGCGAAGATAAGAAGTCAACGCGTCTGCGCATCGTCCTGGATGCTAGCAGTAAGACTAGCACTGGGCGATCATTAAATGATATTCTGCATTCAGGACCAAATTTGCAAGGCGACTTGTTCAATATAATTTTAACTTTCCGCTTACATCCAATCGCTATGACAGCCGACTGTCGCCAACAATTTCTGCAAATAGTTGTTCGCGATTCTGATCGTCGTTACCAATGCTTCCTATACCGCTTCCGTCCACAAGACCCACTTGTGTTATACCACTTCAATCGCGTGTGCTTCGGTTTAACTTCGAGTCCATACCATGCATTGCGCACGGTAAGACAGCTCATTGATGACGACGGCGCAAAGTATCCACTTGCGAGTCGTATCGCATTTACTTCGCTATATATGGACGACATCGCGTTCTCTATGCCCAGTGAATCCGAGGCCAGTGAGACCTCTCGGCAGCTGATAGACTTATTCAAGGGTGCCCAATGGGACCTGATAAAATGGCATAGCAACCGTCGATCTGTTTTAGATGACCTCCCTACTTCCCATAAAATTACAGGAGAAGTAGAGTTCGATAAATCAATGCCACATAAAATACTAGGCTTGCATTGGTCTACCGATAGTGACGCCTTTTATTTTAAGATATCTGTTCCCGCTGATGTGACGTGCACTAAGCGCGCCATCTTATCTACTGTCGCTCGCCTGTGGGACATAATGGGTTTCGTTGCTCCCACAGTCGCGTACGCCAAATTGTTAATAAAGCAGCTTTGGCAACTTAATTTAGATTGGGACGACATACCACCACCGCCAATTATTAAGATGTGGAAGCAATTCTGTGCTGAATTACCAGCTCTTAATGATTTACGTATCCCGCGACATGTTGGTGTATCCAAAAACTGTACTGCGTCACTCCTGGGGTTTTCCGACGCCAGCGAGCACGCATACGGTGCCGTAGTCTACATACATGTAAAGAGCGTCAATGGTAACACCGTCCAGTTGATTTGTGCAAAGACTAAAGTCGCACCGACGAAACCACTATCTATTGCACGCCTTGAGCTTTGTGGAGCGGTTTTACTCTCAAAATTGCTTCGCAGAGTACTCGACAATTATTCTCTTGACCTTGCAATATCAGTCTATGCCTTTGTAGATTCAAAAGTAGCTCTGTACTGGATAAAGAGTTCGCCACACAAGTGGCAGACCTTTGTTGCAAACCGCGTTGTTCAGATTACCGACAATATTCGCGCTGATAACTTTTATCATGTCGCAGGTACTGAGAATCCCGCTGACATACTTTCACGTGGCGTTACGCCAAATAAATTAGTTTCAAACCCCCTGTGGCTCCATGGGCCTCAGTGGACTTCGTTAGATCCATCTCAATGGCCTCTTCGTACTTTAGACAATGAGGTTATTGCAAATATGCCTGAGAAGAAGATTTTGTCGCACACTGTGTGCACATCCGTCTGTAATTCTGCGATTTATGAGCTCGCACTCCGCATCTCTTCTTGGAGTAAACTTCTACGTATAATTGCGTACGTGTGTAAGTTTGCTAAATTATTGCCCCGCCGCAACACTACTGTAGTGACTGCTGATGATCTCAGTTTCTCTGAGGTTATAATCATCTGCGCCCTGCAAAAACAGCATTTTGCAGTGGAATATTTAAATATTGAAGGTAACAAACCTTGCTCGCCCGCTTTCAATCGTTTAAGGCCTTTTATTGAGAATGGTTTAATCCGCATTGGTGGTCGTCTTTCGAACTCCGCATTAGATTACACACAAAAACATCCAATTATACTCCCGCGCAGTGATCATGTAGTGAACATGATCATTGACTATTATCATATTAAAAATTTACACGCTGGGCCTGAATTGTTATTGTCATTACCCGCACCCAAAGTCAAATCTGACTCTACCAGTCTGTTACACAGGCATTCTTTACTGGATAAATTAGTTCAGTCGTTTTGGGACCGGTGGAGGACGGAATACCTTCACGGATTACAAGTTCGTCAGAAGTGGAACACCCCGTCTACGGCTATCGTACCAGGCATGGTTGTAATTATGATAAATGATAATGAACCGCCCCTTGCTTGGCCATTAGCGATTGTCGAGTCTGTTCATCCTTCGAAGGATGGCGTAGTTCGAGTAGTGACCGTGAGAACTACTAAGGGAACATATCTCCGTCCTGTTGCTCGTATTTGCCCTCTCCCAAGACAATAAATCACGATTATTTTGATTATAATTATTTATCTAAATTAGGAATTAAGTTTATATTTATATATATTAAAAAAGTATTAAACCGCAATATTATATTTATGTATACATTTTCTCGCTTACCAAGTAAGGTTAGTAGATGAGACATGCGCATTGAGCGCATCCTCTCACTTTATATACCGCTTATTTATTTGTTTTCCTTTTACTTTTTATATTACGGTTGTCTTTTAAAGGTGACCCTTTAAGGGCGGGAGGAAATGGTAACGCCAGTTAACAATCTACTTTATCAACATTACATTACATATCGCATTGAGTTCGTCCTAAGTTATATCTACTTTATCAACATGACTAGTGCATATTTTTTGTTTCCTTCCTTCCTTCCCTTTCCTACCGCACGCGCTGCCGCCGAGGTGAAAAAGAGGATCTCGGCGCGCGTCATATACTAAGTGACATTACGCCATCCGCAACTCACGGCCACCCGTCGCGTCTTATATATTAACCGCAAACCGCGCAGGACGAACATTGAGTTCTCCTGTTTATCTTTAATACTCACCGCATCAGACATTGTGTCTTTGTAACTCATAAAAGTGTGAGACGCCCCCGTAAGGGCAAAGGTCGAGAGTGTGGGACTTCACGAAACTGTTAACCGAGAGTGCGTGTGCGCCGAACCACGTGGCGAGCTTGCTGTATAGCAGACACTCCAGGAGGAAGGCGCGGCAGCCCTCATCAGGTCAGTGCGTGCTATCCCACCTATTTATTTTCCCCTTTGCCGTATGCACCAAAATTACAGTCCACTAAATCTTTATCGAAGATACCTTAAGTTACTGGCGTCTCCACCATTCTAACCTATTTTTAACTAAATGTTCAGAAATTTTGGAAATAACTGAAGCTAATGCAATTGGTCTGTAAGATGATGGATCATTAATCGGTTTGTCTGGCTTATGTATTGGGATAATTTCATGAATTTTCCATGATGGAGGAATATTACCTGTTGTTAAAATTGAATTAATTAAACTAAAAAAATAAGAAAGGCAGGAGTCGTTCAGGTTTTGAAGAAAAGAATATGGGATTTCATCACAACCTGGGGCTGAGTCCCTAAGTTTTGAAAGAACCCCTTTGAGTTCTGAAAGGCTAAAGAAAATGAATGAATCGCTACTATCATGCTGGGAGAGGAGAGAAGACTGTAGGTCAAAAGAAATATTATCTATAGATGGGACAAATGGTGGGGCTAATTTGTCAAGAAACAAATCAACTGTACTGCTATCCATAAAAGGAAACCTTGGAGGCTTCGAAATTTTCGAATCTACGAATATTTTGCCAAACTTCAGATGGAGAAATGTGTGGTGAAATTGAGGCACAAAAAAATTTCCAGCCATTAAATCTTTTTTGTTTTAATAATTTACGTGTTTTAGTTATAAGGTTACAAAGAATATTAAAATTTTGTGTTGTAGAATTTTTCCTGTAATTTTTTTCAGCTATCTTTCTCTCAGCTATCGCAGCAGAACACTCACTGTCCCACCATGGAGGTGATGGAATATACCCATTGCCACTATTATTTTTAATAGGAAAAACTTCCTCAGCAGCCTGTAGTAGGGCCCGTGTAAAAGCTTCAGCACAAAGATGATTATTGTTGTCATTTAGTGAAGGTATAGTTGATAAATTTTGTTGAACTTTATCTCTATATAATGACCAGTTGGCATCGTTAAGTTTATATTTTAGCCGGGGAGGAGCCTTATACATCTTTTCGCCAATTTTTTGAGGAAATGATATAATTAACGGAAAGTGATCGCTTCCATATGATGACGATAGAGGCCACCAGTTTAATGTAGGAGCTAGGGAGGGACTACACAGGGTAAGGTCTGGTGCACTAATACCCTCATGGGGTCGAGTCCTTCTAGTAGGACAACCATAGTTTAGAAGGCATAAATTATTATCATCTAAGATGTCTAACATTCTAGCCCCATAATGGTCAGACTTAGAACTTCCCCACATAGAATGTTGTGCATTGAAGTCTCCCATGACCAATATAGGGCGTGGGAGGGAAGATAGAATGCTACGAATATCGTCAAAGACTTCAGTGGAAGGGTGAGGTATATACATATTTACAAAACATATATTATTTACACTAACAGCAATAATTGAAAATTTATTACTGTGATTAGGTATGGGTATGTGGACAAAGGGCACACCGCCCTTCAGAATTAGTGCAACTCCTCCATACCCATCTGTTCTGTCTTCTCTAAGACAGATATGTCCTGGAATTCTAAAGTTGAATCCGGGACGAAGCCAAGTCTCTTGAAGAGAGACTGCAAATGGTTTGTAACTATTCAATAAGAAAATTAGGTCACTTTTTTTGCTATTAATACTCCGGCAATTCCATTGAATCACCAGAGACTGGTTTCGTGGATGGTCCTGACTGTCCATGAGTTAAAAAACTTTTTGAAGAAGCAGCATCGTTGGACGGTATTTTAATTAGGTTATATTGTGAAAGGTACTGAATTATAGAAATGATGAGATCCTTTGTTATTATTTCTGATAGATCTTTGTAATTTTTGAGACAACCTGTAGAAGAGGAAGGAATGTTGCTGTAATCTTGGATAAGCTCTGCATGCGCTTTTTGATCATATCCCTTACTAGTATTTCTGGGACGAGCTTTGGGTTTCGAGAATACTGTTTTCCTATATGACTGTGTGTGACTCTTAGAAGGGCTTGTTGAATTATAGGGGCTGGAATAAGTAATAGTTCGACCAGAAGGGGCCAATGAAGCAGAAGCAGTAACGTCAGCATAAGATTTCGAAACTGGTGGGTGGATTTTACTGGCTTCTGAATAAGATATAGAGTTTCTAGCCATTGTTTCTTTTATAGCTTTTTGCCTAGCGTACTCCGGACACTTTTTGTCTGTGGCGAAATGGGAACCAGAACATAAGATACACACAGCATCATCTCTTTCAGTCTCGCAGCTTATACCTGAATGGTTGTCTCCACATTTGTAACACCTTGGAGAGCCTCTGCATTGCATTTTGGTGTGACCAAAACGACAGCAATTAAAGCATTGCAGCGTGGGGTAAATATAAAGCTCTACAGATAGGGAGTTGAAACATATAAAGACCCTGGGAGGTAGCACCTTCCCATCAAAGGTTAAAACTACAGTCTCAGTTGGAATGAACTTGGGCGTTTCGCCGTCATATACCTTTCTGTTTAATCTCCGAACTTTCAAAATACTTCCACAGTTCTGCGGAAGGTCTATATTTTCCATTATATCTTTCTCATCCCAATCACATGGAACACCTCTCACTATTCCCATGCGGGTGATAGTGAAGGCTGGAATAAATGCTTTGTATTTATTAACATCAAGAGATTTGTGATTTAGAAATGTGTTAGCATCCTGAAATGTTTCAAATTGTAAATACAATCTGTTTCTTCCAATTTTTTTGATGCTTCCCTCTACAATGCTTTTTATTAAATTTTTTTTAAGGAATAATCCAAATTGTACTGGGTGAATAGATCCAGTTTGATTTGGTTGTAAGATTTTTTGAACATGGACAACATAAGGCGCAGGATCTGACGCCTGGTAAAGCAACCTAGCAGCGCGGGGGTTACTTGTAATATTGTTAGAGTGAGTGTCATCATTATGGTGAATTTCAGTGTTTTTATCATCAGAATCAAGCAATTTAGTAATAACATTATCCTTTAAATCGTTAGGGGAAAGTTGGCAATCTGATAGACCCGTTTGTCTGTGATTCCTTCTCTTCTTTTGGTTTCTAGCTGAAATTCTCTTTCTTTTCACCGATTTCGTGTTTTCCGAACAGTCTGTATCTATAATTGAACCTTCCGTTTCCATTCCCGACGCATCGATTGTGACTACATGAGACACTTGGAGGGATGTCCCTCCAGGGTCTTCGGGCTCCAACATGGACGCCAAGAGAAAAATCCTATTTACATATAATACAATGAAATGACTTACCAGATGAAGAAATCAAGCTAAAACTATAAATAATCAACAATAACTACTAATATATATACTTTACAACTTAACTGATCCTGTAATATCAATTTAATTTAATTTTCAAAAGTTTAGCCAAAAAAGGACGCCCGCCTACTTCAGAACTTCCCGCGCTTCCTTCCTCACATACAACTTTATAATTTGTGTTTGTATGCATCAGCGTTGCGACTGTAAAAAATTGAGTTGCCGTATCTAAAAACGAAAATTGCCGTATTTATGAAAAAAAAAATCCACGAAATTGCCGTAAAGTATTTATTTCTACGAATAATTAAATAAATCACATAAAATCTGAAATTTCTTCATCATATAGGTTTCTGATTGAAAACATCACTCGTTTGTCTATGTAATTAATATTTTTCTTTGCTTTTCATTTTCTTACATATATCATTTGACATTTGAAATTTCGTACAACCTCCTTGATTTTTAACCGCTTGTCTTGCTAATAGAGCTCCGTTGACAGTGGATGTTATCAATTTATTTCTGGATTCTGTTTTCATATTGATTACTTCACTGAAAACTCTTTCGCAATCTGCATTGCTATGTTGTAGATAGACATAATACGTCTAATGCAAAATTTGCTAATATTTGGCAGTCTGTAGTATCTTGGACATTTGCCCAAAATTCATGTTTTTATTTCTAATTCTGAAATTTTGTTTACATTTGGTAGCAACCTCCACTCGTCATCAATTCGTTGCTTATCTGATTCTCTCACAACTCGTGGCAATTGCTGGGCCAGTGTCGACAATGACGGAAAACAACTATGACGTCTTTGTCCTTTTCGCGTGTTTTGAAGTAAAAGTTTAAGCTTTTTGTAGAAAGTGCAGCCATTCCAACAAAGCCAAATTGGATCAAAGTTTAATTTACTGCCAGAGTAAATACTACAAAAGTACCGTACACATCTTATAAGTAGTTCATAATGTTGTACATTCATTCAATAATATAAACAAAGTAAATATGTGTATCTCTTACATTCATTACTTCTATCAACGGTTACCATGTGCCATGTTCATGCCATCTTTGTTAGTCTCATAAAATAAAAGATGGAACGGTAATTTCCCGTCATAGACAACCGCACTCTTTATTATCACTTAAGGGATGACGAAAGTGAAAAAAATATGGATATCAATACAGGTATTTATATTTTTTGTTCATAATTTGCCATCGTGGTTTATCGCAAAGCTGAATTGCCGTAATACTTGATACGGCAAGGAAAAGCCTACCGTATGCCGTATAATCTTTAAAAAAATTGTGGAATGCCGTATATTACGGCAATTGCCGTATCGATCGCAACGCTGGTATGCATTATGAGTAGTGTAGCCATGCTTGCTATTTGTCTCTCTAACTAACTATTCCTTAAACATTTCATTGTTGTCAAAGAATACCTTTAAATTTCTTTCGAAGTCAACTTAAACCTTCTAAACAATATATGTATTGAGATATTTTCTATTAATGCTTTCCACAAAGATGTATAAAATATTCTTATTAAATTTAAACTGCCAGTTTTTGTGGGAAAATCATTAGTTTAGCAACATTCTTTATGCAGGCAGCAATCACTACCTTTAGCGACATCTGTTCAAATGTAGTTAAACTATGACTCGCTAGCTAAATAATAACTCGTTTCGTAATGCTCAAAAGCTGTCATCTATTACTGAGAGTGCACAACTATACCAATATAATACGATTAAATTAAAAATAACAACATTTCGTTTCATCTATAGGTTCTTGAAGTACTCCATGATTTTGCTGCACTACAATGTTCTGAATTACCCGATTATTTGTTCTAAGATTGACGAGCCTGGACTTTGATCCATGATGTTTTAAAATGAAAAAGTAGAAAAAAGATGTTTTAAAAGACATGAAGAAAATATTATAATTGGTAACTGTTTTTAACCTGTTGTCTTATAATATGCCTTATATTGCTTAAAATAATTAAAAAAGAAAAAGTATTTAATTGCAACTATCATATATGGCGACCGTGAGGCAAAGAATTTAACTTATTAAAAGTCCGGAATATCCGCTGTAGTTCGTGCTCAAATAAGTAAGTCTGATTAAGATTATAATAAAATAAATAGTTTGGAGGGTTTGAGTACATATATTAAATAAAAATGGAGACTGCAGCGGCGATTAAAGAGAACCGAGAGCGAGAGCAACTAAGAAGAATTTTCAACCGAACAGCGACGAAGCTGGAAGCTGATATAAAAGTCGAAAATTTCTCGCAAGTGATGAAGACATTGAATTTCTTAAGAGTAAGGTTGAGCGATTAGAAGCTTTAGATAAAACAATTTACCTAAGTATGAGCTAAAGAAATTTGAATATAATCTGAAGAACTGGTTAGCTTATTGGGGCCAATTTAAAAAAATTGACGAAGACCACTCATTGTCTGGAGAGGATAAGTATCAATACCTCCTTCAATCATTGAAGGAAGATAGTAACGCTCGAGTATTGGTGGAAAGTTTCCCTCCGTCTGCTGAAAATTATACAAAGGCTATTGAACAACTCAAGGCAGGATTTGGACGGGAGGATCTTCTCATACAGGTTTATGTTAGGGAATTATTAAGTTTAGTTTTAAACAATAATAAAAAAACAAGTATCTATTAGACTATTATATGACAAAATTTCAACATATTTGATGTCTTTAGAAACGGTAGGTATTGTTAAACAGAAATATGAAATTATTTTGTATCCCCTTGTAGAATCAGCAATTCCCGAAACAATTCATATTGCTTGGAATAGATGTAACACTGATTCACCTCTTGGTAACCAATTGACAGGTTTATTAAATTTTCTTAAAAACGAAGTAGAAACAGAAGAGCGAATTAATTTAGCAAGGTCCGATTTTAATTGTATTGGTACTAATCACACTCTCCACGGGGGAAAAAAAGCAGCTTACCAACAGCAGCATCGTTAGTGTCAAATATAAAACCAAAGGAGTCAGATAAAGTATTCAATGTTATTTGCTGTTTTTGTGCCAAAAGCAGTCATACTTCTTTTGAATGTAGTAGAGCTAATAAGATGTCCCTAGAGGATAAAAAGGAGACGATAAAGTAGAAAGGTTGCTGCTACATACCAGGCGGTCCCATAATGAACTGGCCTGATATAGTTCAACGCGACATGTCGCTACATGTTGTGTTGCATTAAATAGTACGTTTATCGTGCACTTAATATAAGAAACATGCATCGACATGAAATGCTTAGTCTTAGTTTAACAGGCATTTGAATAACGAGAGTCGCGTATTTTTTCAAAATGTCGAAAACTGAGTATCGAAGTGTCATAAAGTTTCTGTTTAAAGAAGGTTTATCCCCTGCCCAAATAAAAGAACGATTGGATGGCGTGTATAAGGAGTCTGCCCCCTCCTATAGCACAGTGAAAATTGGGTGAAAGAGTTTCGCCTCGGGAGAGAAACCGTCGAAGACTTTGGCCACGACGGTCGACCTGTGGAAGTGCTCACTCCCGAAACGATTGCTCTTATCGAAGAGGAGGTTCTGAGTGACCGCCGTTTGAAGATTAGAGAAATTGCAGCAAGGCTTGGGCTCTCTAAGAGTACCGTTCATCGCGCGATTCATGAACATCTTCACATGAAAAAAGTGAGTGCAAGATGGGTACCGAAACTTCTTTCAGCGGTACAGAGACAGGAAAGAGTGCGCTGCGCTTCGGAGTTTTTGGATCTTTGTGGCGAAAATCCAAAGACTGTGATCGAGCGGCTAGTGACTGGTGATGAAACTATGATCTTGTATTATGATCCACAAAGCAAGCGCGAGTCAATGGAATGGCGATATAAGGGTGAAAAGCCCCCTAGAAAGGCAAAGGTGCAACAATCGACTAAAAAACTGATGTGCACAATATTTTGGGATTTTCAAGGCATTTTAATGGTGGATTTTAAAGAACGTAATACAGTCATGAACGGCGAATATTATGCTTCTTTAATATATAAATTACGAGACAAGATAAAGGAAAAACGAAGAGGCAAGCTGTCTAAAGGTGTCCTGTTGCTCCATGACAACGCCCCTGTTCATACCGCTGGTGTTTCGAAGGATGCAGTTCGTCAATACGGGTTCACAGAAGTTCAACATCCACCTTACAGTCCAGACATGGCCCCGTCCGACTATTATTTATCTCCAAATTTAAAGCGGGACTTAAGAGGAAGAAAATTTTCAAGCGATGAAGAGTTGCAGGCGGCCGTCTTCAGTCATTTTGAGGATAAAAAATGTGATTATTTTTATAAAGGTTTAGAGATGTTGATTCACAGATGTCAGAAGTGTGTTAGTATTCATGGTGATTATATTGAAAAATAAAATTGGTTTCGTTTCATTTCCTTCATTGGTTCATAGTTAGGCCACTTCATTATGGGACCGCCTACGTATGTCTTAAAAAAGGTCACATGGCTAATAAATGTAAAAGTTTTGTTAGATGTTTATCATGTGAAAAAAGACACTTTGTGATTTTATGTCTAGAAATTCATAAGAAAGAAAAGAGTGGAACATTGGAAAATATTTCGTTATGTGCCAGAACTAATATGACAACTTTGTTACAAACACTTATTGTCAATATCACCTATCAAAGAAAAATCAAGAAGGTGAGAGTTTTGTTAGACAGTGGTTCGCAAATGTCGTATGTAAAAGCCAAAGTTGTTGAAGAATTAGGATTGCATGAGACTGGCACAGAAATAATAGGTCACACATTGTTTGGGGGTGTGGATCAGCCTGCTAAGGTATATAAATGCTTTGATGTTTTGGTAAGTAGCTTAGACAATAGGTTTTCTGTTAGAATCAATGCATTACAGCAGTCTGATTTATGTGGGCACCTGCCAAAAGTTAATAATGAAAAAATATTAGAGAAGTTATGGGACTTGAATATTGTGATCAGTGATTTTGATTATACAGATACTGAGATAAGTCTCTTAATTGGGTCGGATTACTTAGGATCCATTATACATAATGAAATGCTTAGTTTAGGGAACAACCTGATGGCTGTTAATACCAAGTTAGGATGGACATTACAGGGACCAATAAAAGTTCAAAGTACAGTCAATACATCAAGCACTACATGCTTTTCAAAAACAAATCTTTCTGATTTGTGGAGTATTGAGTTATTGGGAATTCGAGACCCTTATGAAAATAAGTCTAAAAAGGACACTGAAGTCGAGGTTTTGAAAACTTTCAATGATAAAATTTCAGTAAATGCACAAGGACGCTATGAAGTCTTATTGTTATGGAAAGAGGGGTGTGCAGGATTCAAGACAAATTATGAAGTTGCATTTAAACGATTGAAGTCAACCGCAAAAAACTTAAAGTCAACTGGTAACCTAAAAATGTATGATCATGTTCTGCAAGACTGGAAGAAAAAGGATATCATTGAGAGGGTTATAAATGATACAAATACAGGCCACTATTTGCCACATCATAGTGTTATTAAATTATCTAGTATAACAACATGTGTACGTCCAGTATTTGATGCTTCTACAAAAGACAGCAATGGATGGACTCTTAACGGTTGATTAGATAAAGGTATTATTATGATTGAATTGTTACCAAAATTATTAATACAATTTAGAAAAGGTGCTTATGGAGTTATATCTGATATAAAACATGCATTTTCACAGATATCCATTGCAGAAAAAGATCGAGATTACTTGAAATTTCTCTGGTGGGAAAATATAGAAACTTGTAATGAAATAGTTGCTTAAAGGCACTAAAGAGTGGTTTTTGGAATTACGTGTAGTCCATTTGTGTGTTGTCCGCAATAATGTATCATTTGAGTAACTATTCAGAAAAGTACAGGAAAACTGTTAACAAATTGAAAAAATCTTTTTATGTAGACAATTGTGTTGCAAATTTTGATCATGTAGATGAAATGAAGATATTTATATATGAATCTAAGGAAATAATGGCAAAAGGTATGTTTGATCTGCGTGGATGGGTAACAGCACCTCACAGAATAGATAGCGTTGTTGAAGTTCCTGTGCTTGGGATGACATGGAATACAGTTCTAGATAATTTAAGATGTAATGTCAACATAAGTGAAGCAAGATCGGAGAAAATAACGAAAAGATATGTGATTGCTGTGGCACAACATATATTTGATCCACTGGAACTAACAACAGTTACAAACGAATGGCACAGGGCCAGCCCATCTAATAATAGAAGTAAGACAGTGACTAACCCTAACGTTAAGGATTATAGTCGCCAGACGACTTTGAATTCGGACATAATATCATCTGATTTACCTCAAACATCTTCTATTAGTACTAGACATGGTAGAGTAATTAATATTCCAAGAAGATTCTTGGAGTAAGGTGACGAAATGCATTTAGTCAATGTCAGGAATGTTTATTTAAAATACTGCTCTCTAATTAACATTAAAAATTAATTAAAATAGGGTTGAATTCATCTATTTTTGTAATGAATGTGTGAATACACTTAAAATTAACTTAATTCGATTACATGTTATGTTTAAGTATTTTAAATTATATTATATCGTCTCTACTTTCATATTTTTCTGTGTGGGGAGGATGTTGTAGATTCAAGAAGGTCATTAGTCAGAGAAAAATACTGGCAGCTATTGCCTATGGTTATACATAATATAAATATATATACGTTACTTTTTATTCTGACTTTGACACAGAGTACCATGATCCATGATGGTTTAAAATGAAAAAGTAGAAAAAAGATGTTTTAAAAGACATGAAGAAAATATTATAATTGGTAACTGTTTTTAACGAGGTCTATGGTCAATGGTCGAATGGTTAACACGTACTTGTGAGTGCTTTTCGGTATTTGGTTAATTTTCCTTATTTCCTTCATTTTGTGGTGGTGGATTCCTCTGTTGTAAGTAGATTACGTTTATAAGATATAGTTATTTCGAACAATACACTCAATCATGGGTGACGAAACGGGGTCTCCCCGTGAGAAACCCCCTGACCTTCCTGATGTAGACATGTGCTTTGGATTAAGTGATAATAATGATTGTGATCGTGGTAAAAAAAGACATGCTGAGACTCGAACATATGATCCAATATTATATAAAAAGAATTTTGTAGTTGATTTAACAGCATCAATAAATACTGTATATAAACATCCCTGCCTAGGACAAAATCTTAGAAAGTATGGGCCAAATGATCAAGGCCCTTTCATTGTCCACATCTCCCGGTCTTCGTCAGACCCTAGATTAGGGCTATCACTTCGACCTATTAAAATAGGTTTATGCTTGTCTAAAAATAATATAGGAAACATTAAAAAAGGAGGAGTCAAAAGTGTTGGTAGAAATCGCATCTCTATTGAATTCTGCTCAGCAGATGGGGCTAACAAATTCCTTAATAGTTCAATGCTCGCAAAAGAAAAATTGATTGCAACTATTCCATCTTATAATGTTTCTCGAATGGGTGTCATTCGCGGTGTCCCTGTGGATTGGTCAATGGAAGAACTTGCAGAAGCTATTGAGCTTCCCCCTGGTTGTGGTAAAATCTTAAAAGCTCGCCGTCTTCAGAGAAAAACTTTTACTGAAGGGTCATCTTCCCCAATATGGGTTCCTACTCAATCTATTGTTTTGACATTTGATGGCCAGATACTCACCAAATACGTATAAGCATTCTACACATCCCTTACTGTTGAAACTTATCAACTCCCCACCATCCAGTGCAAACAGTGTTGTCGATTTGGCCACGTAGCTGATCAATGCCGTTCTAAACCACGCTGCTTCCGTTGTGCCCAAGAACATACTGGAGCAAGTTGTTCTGTTCCTGAAAGCGAAGCCACTTGTCTGTTATGCTCCAAAAATCACTTTGCTAATAACAAAAATTGTCCAGAACACCATAGGCAGAAATCTATCAAAGTTATGATGTCAGAACAAAATGTATCCTATATAGAAGCGTCAGCCAAATTCCCATCTATTCGTTTGAACAATCTTCAAAAATCATATTCTGAAGTGGCCTCTACTCAGCCTTCACCTACTTCTCCTACCTTCTTCAACCTCCCCATCATGTCACAGGCATATAGAAAACCCGTTTTCCAATCTCCCCGCCCCATCCCTAGAATCCCCAAGGGATATGACTAGCAAGCCCATCAAAGAATAGTTGCAGACTGCCCATCCTCTACTCCAAATGGATGTGCATTATCCAATACACTCAATCAAATATCTCCAAATGAAAATCTTGTTGAATGCCTAATTTCTCTCCTCAATAATTTAATTTTGAAAATGTCAGACTCACTACCGAACAACGTTGCAGAAAAAAATTTTAATCTCGCTAGTTTAATAGACAATATAAATGACTCAAACAAAAGACCTCCATCTTCTACAGTGGAACTGTAGAAGCTTGCACCCTAAAAAATCAGAACTCATCTTCCTAATAAATAATCATTCAATCTCGGTTGCTTCTATTTCTGAAACATGGTTCCTTCCTGGCTCTAAATTTCGCTTGCAAGGCTTTACTTGCCTCCGTGAAGATAGAAATGATGGTTATGGTGGTTGTTGCTTACTCATAAAAAATCGCTACCTTTTTCTCAAATTACACTCCCTCCTCATAGCCAAAACATCAATGCTGTAGCTGCAAAAATTGCAGGAATCAACATTATTTCAATATATATCCCTCATCCAAATACTCACTTAATTCAAGAACTATCCTCTCTCTTTTCTTTGTTACCTCCCCCTTTTATTATTACCGGTGATTTTAATTCACGTCATGTATCTCGAGGGTCACATTTTTGTGATCTACATTCTCCAGAACTTATTCAAATTTTTGAAGATATCAATGCTTGCATCATCAACAATGGTTCCCCTACTCATAGAGTATATCCAGGACTAGACCCTAGGTCTGCTGTTGACCTAACAGCTTGCTCTTCTAGTCTAGCCCCTCAGCTTTCTGGGAAAACTCTCAATCAAACATATGGAAGTGATCACTTTCCCATTCTTATTACCAAACCCTATGCGGTTATTCCTTTTCCATCTACTACGCCCCTCCTTAAATATAAGCTCGAAAATGCAGATTGGACTAATTTCACTAAATTCTTAGATTCTAAATTAACCCAAATGCAGGTTGACTCCTCAACCAACCCAATAACTTCTTACTCTTTATTGGTACAATATATAACTGAAGCAGCTGACTTATTTATCCCAATCAAAAAACCCTACAGTAAGAACCTTGCCTCCCCTCCATGGTGGGATGCTGAGTGCACCACTATGATTAAAAGGAGAAAAGCTGCAGAGAAACTTTACAACCACTGTATGACAACCGATAATTTTATATTATTTCAAAAAACCTCTGCTCAAACAAGGAGACTTCTTTCCAAAAAGAAAAAAAGTGGTTGGAAAAAATTTTGTGAATCCATGTCCCCTAATACACCAGTAACAATAGTTTGGAAAAATATAAAAAAATTTCGTGGATCTCTTCCTTCTGATAGCAACATTTCTGATAACTCTCTATCATGGTTAAAAGCCTTCTCTGATATGCTAGCTCCTCCTTTTGTTCCTAATGAAAATACAATATGTCCACCGATTCCAGTCCCGTCTAGCATCAACAATAATGAGATAATCTTTTCATTGTCTGAACTACAGTCTGTGTTATCTGGCTTAAAATCCTCTGTTCCAGGAGAAGATGGCATACCCTATGCATGTTTATGTAAATTAAGTCTTAAGGGAAAATTAATTCTTCTCCAAATCTTGAACAATATCTACATATCTTCTAATATTCCTCTGTCTTGGTCAAACCAAATTGTTATACCTATCCTTAAACACGGAAAAGATCCCAAAGAAGCCTCCATACCGCCCAATTGCTCTTTCATCTACTTTTTGTAAAATTTTAGAACATTTAATTAAAAACAGACTTGAATGGTTTTTGGAACATAATTACATCCTTGCTAAAAGTCAATTTGGTTTTCGAAAAGGGAAAAGCACATTAGATAGTTTGAGTATCCTAACTACAGATATTAGGTTGGCTTTTTCTAAAAATGAATACTTGGTGTGTTGTTTCCTTGATATATCATCTGCCTATGACAGTGTTCTCCTTCCGGTGCTCAGGCAGAAAATGCTCCATCTAAACATCCCTGCGAAGACTGTTCACTTCATTTACAATCTATTCATGGGACGATCTATCAAAATTCGCAATAAAGGAATCTTAAACTCGCCCAGAACAATTTGGAAGGGTCTACCACAGGGTTCAGTTTTAAGCCCTATTCTTTACAATATTTACACATATGACCTGGAACATTCAATTTCGTCTTTCTGTGACATATTACAATATGCAGATGATCTTGCTATCTATGTAACGGCTCCTGATATTCTAACTGCCTCCCATCATCTTAACAGAGGCTTATATTATCTTAATCAATGGCTTACTCACCATGGTCTCTCTCTTTCACCTTCTAAAAGCAAAATAATAACATTTAGTAGAAAACGTGTTATCCCTACCATTGATATCTCATATAATGGTGAATCTATTCCAGTTGTTAACAAAGTAAAATTTTTAGGTATTTACTTAGATTGTCATATGACCGGTACTGCTCACTTTAATTACATCAGTGACAAATGTGAAAAAGGTGTTAACATTCTTAGATCTCTCTCTGGCGTATGGTGGGGCTCCCACCCCATGTGTCAAAAAATCCTATACAATGCCATCATCCGTAGTCACTTCGACTATGGTTCTTTTCTCCTGGAGCCCTGCAACAAATCGGCCCTTAGTAGGCTTGAAGCTATCCAAACAAGATGTTTACGTATTATCACAGGCCCAATGAAATCAACTCCTATAAATGCCTTACAAATAGAATATCTTGATCCCCCTCTCTCTTTACGAAGACAGTTTCTAGCTGATAGATTTATCTCAAAAACTCTACAACTAACATCTCACCCCTTACACCGTAAACTAGAATCCCTGCTACTATTAGTTGTAAACAACTCCTATTGGTCTAATAAAAGCTGGCCCCCTATTCTTAAATCTCTTAATAGATTAAAAAATATTGAGTATCCTTGTGTTACATCCCCAATTCTACCTTATTTTGAAACCAGCTATGATGCTATATTACTAAATCCTAAAATCACTCTGAATTTAAACATTAATAAAAATTCTCCAACTGCTAACAGAACTTTCTATAACCTAGTGGCAAAAAAATGGACTGATTGGCTATATATTTTTACTGATGCTTCTAAATTGTCTTCATTCAAATGTGTCGGTTCTGCAGTCTGGATTCCCAAATATAAAATTGTCCTTAACTATAGATGCCCTCCTCAGGCTTCTGTTTTTACAGGGGAAGCTGTAGCCATATATGAGGCTATATCCTACACTTTTTCCCATAAAATTCCTAAATCAGTTTTATTTACTGATTCAAAAAGTTGCCTAACCTCTAAACGGTGTGACTAATGTTTCCGCCATTTTGCGTATCTGTGATGCCGACCGTCGGCAAGCGCACAGACAGGGATATTATAAGCATATGTTTTTTTTAAAGTTGGATTTCCTCGATTTTTTTAAAGGAATGCTGTACGCTTACAATTAAAATATTGGTTTTAATTACCTATTTTGTATATATCTTTACATATTTAGCATATTGGTAGTTATTTGCCATAGAAACATTACTACTTAATATGGGGTACAGAAAATTTTATTGTATTTCTTGATAATTTGTATAAAATAAAACAATAATTAAACTGAAACTAATTTTAATTAACACATTACATATCTAAGTTTACAATACAAACCAAAATTAACAAGGTCCTATACATTTTTTTCACACAACACATGTTTACAAAGTTGACACAAAAAATACTTCCACTTAAAGTAAACAAAAAAGGGTCTCACATTTCTTGTTATCTAAAATGACCCTGAGCGAATGGGACAAAGACCTTTTGTTTGCAGCAACTTAAGCTTATAAGCTACAAATATAAATAAAAGAATCATGTTACATTCAATATAAATTTGAGTATGAGTGGAACAAAGATGGTATGTAATTTGACACCAAAATTAGTACCTCTAAAAACATGTCTATTTTGGATAATATCTACTTACAAATGGAAAAGAAATTATTGTTTCAAGATATACATTAAATTTAGTAATCAATTAAACAAAAAAAAACAAGTTGTTTCTAAGAAATATTTCAAACATCAAGCTCATGAAAGTAGTAAATATCTAAAAATTTTAGCCTCATACATGCTAGCAAAGTGTGGATACGACTTGTCTTCAACAAGATAATGACTAGGTGATTTTTGTAACCATCGTTATTTTGAAACATTATAGTAAACATAACGGGTCTAATAATGACAATCACTTGGGATACTACTTAATATGACATAATTTTTAAATCATGCTTTGTTCACGAATCACAGCAAGAGGTAAAATGAACCGGCGGCTTGTAGGTTGAAGGTGAAGGTTTAGGCAGCATGTTGATACCCAAGCATGGTTGGTCATAATTTACCATTGTTCGATATGTACAAATATGTACAATATACACATAATATATGTATATATATGTACATGGCTACCGATCATGAACATATATATACATATGTTACAAAATGCCAAGGAAACGTACTGAAAATTAGGTTGAGCAACCCCCCCCCCCCCCTTCATTGCGTCCCTAATTTTCGTACGATCCCTTATCAGTATAATGACGTTTGCAATTTGAATGAATGACACGGACCTAGGTTCCAACAATTTTATGATGAGCCAAAATTTCAAAAGACAAACATACATATTATAACTCGTTAGAAACAAATTTATCACAAAAACATAACCCTCTATCTGAGGCACTACATACATACATACGCACATACATACATACATATACAAACTATAGTATATAAATGTGCAGCTTTTTGTTTTCCAAATTTCCCATTACGATTTGGATGGTAACACCTACCTACTTTAACCTTCCCATTAAAATAGCGGCATACCCTTTTTACTGAAAAGGAGGCATTCCATCTTAGTCCTCAGGGGTGACGATGTATCCACTTACCATCAGGTGGACTGTGTGCTCAAGTACAAGTGTTTTTCAGATAGACCTTCAATACTAGTGCCTAAATACCTTGTGTGTAAGACAGTGTTTTTGTGTAGTTTACTGTGAAGTGTGATATGACTCAAAGCAACCAAACACACACAGGGGCACGTTGCAGGCTTTGCAAAAGCTTGATGTTCGCTTTTTGCAAACTGAACAACTACGCCTCTGGTGCTCGTTCCGTGTTGTTCCCGGGAGCAGATCGTATTGCCCCGGAAAATGCCAGGTGTTCGGCAGTGCACGGGTAGGTGCTGGTGGTGTGTGTGCTGCCAACAATTCCCTCACCAAAGTTTGGCGAAAATTTCGGTGAGAAATTGAGCGGTGTGCCTTGTGGAGTATGTCGGCATTTAGAACACTAGCATTCAAGAGCTTCCTGAAAAACTTTTTGTACCAGATTTTGTTCCGCCTTCTTTCAATGGGGTACATGGCGAGCATCTGGTCTTTGCGATCAACCCCCCCCCCCATACAGACATTATAGTCTGGTATGACGGTGGGCTTGTGTGTATCGCCGCACATCGCGGTTGCTAGCCCATGGTATGTCGAGACAAATGCCACACGGTTTTTGTCCCGGTATACGATGAGGTCCACATCCCCCGAAGTGCAACCGTTCACCTGACCTATCGCCATGTCTTTTTTCGTAAGATTCGTCAGCTCAATGGGAACAAACTGACGATTCGTTCGTAAGGTCCCCACGCAGTCAAACCCCCGAACTTTCAATTCTCGCGCAAGCGCGGGTGAATTGTAGAAATTATCCATCCAAATCGTGTGGCCCTTATGCTCAAGACCATTTAAAAGTCTGAGCACAAGAGCTGGCACTTTCCCAGAAACTGGACTGTCCTCTTGTGGGTCTGAGGAGGTATCATGGCCTGCGTGGACTTCAAAGCGTCACAAGTAACCAGTCTGGGACTCACACACCTCGTATCTTTTAATTCCTACTGTAGCTGCTTTGTTGCGGATGAATTGGTTAATATCTAACCAACCCTTCCACATGGTCAGACTTTCATCCACAGACACGTTTTGACCCAAAACATATAATTGTTGGAATTTGTTGTTAAGGTGATCCAAAATTGGCTGCACCTTAAACAACTTGGCCTGAGCCCGTGTCATCAGTTCAGGATCGCAACCGTCATTATCCTGAAAGTGGAGACATTTGCTCAACAGCATGAAGCGGTCATACGTCATCGCCGCAGTGAACCCGGGGGTACTGAAAATGTCCAGCGTGCTGTTCCAGTACTCCTCGAGACGTGATTTCACCACTATCCCGGTAGCGAGGATTATAGCGAAATAAACGTGCAATTCACTTACGTCGGTGTCTTTCCATTTGGTGATGCGGCTGCTCGGACAGAGCGAACCGTCCACCAGCATGACCGTTGCAAGCTGTTGTGCATATCGATTCGTCTCCATGGCAATGTGTTCCATTATATCGCGATCCCATATGGCAGTAAATGCGTCATATGGGCTCGCATATGGAACCGTGGGCCCACAGTTTATCTGGGAGAACGGTTCCCTCCTCAGCTCAGGAGGAGTTTGAGGTTGCGGGAACCCCCTCCATTTAAAATCAAATTTATTTCCTGGCTCCGACATGGGACAGGATGGGGACGAGGGAGTATGGGTAGGTAAGGAAGGCGGAACAGAATAATCAGGAACATGGGATGTGGAAGGAATGGGACCGGAAGAGTTAGGGACAGGTGGGTGATCATTGGATGTCGGAGGCCAGGAAAAAGAAATAAATGCGTCTACTTCCCCACCTTCACCCTCATCCTCCGATGCCGCGAACATTTGGACTATGGTGGATTGGAGTCCAATTTCTTCTTCGCCATCTTCTTCGGAGTCCTCGTCGCTGCCTGTAAAATATAAGATAAAATAACCACATTGGCCGACTGTAATAATTTACGTTTTTTTTAAAATAATCTGTTACATAAGTAGTAACTTAATACAGTCAATTATTCTAAAAATAATTGACTGTATTAAGTTACTACTTATGTAACAGAATCAGTAACATGAGAGCTGATGTTTATAGAACACAGTACGGGTTTTATTTGTATTTTTATTAGCAGCTAAAGCAAAACTATTTTCCCTTACCATAATTAAGGGCGTTGGATATTTCAATATCCCTTAGAGGACGCGACGAAGATGACGAGGAAGTAATTCTAAAAGAAGAAAATAAATTATTAAGAATCAAAATATTAAGTAGACACTTCTGCACATAGAATATATATTTATTAATAGGCACTCACAGACGCCGTTTAGCCCCCATGTCATTGTGGTCCGATCTGAAAAAATAATGTTGTTTTTTGATTTCTATCGTAATAGTTATATTCGAACAGTTAACAGTTCAAAGTCAAATACTATCAATATTTAATAAAGCAATAAAGGAAAAACTTACGCATTTCGCTTTCGGGACGTTGGAGTCCGATTAGGTGTGGAGGTTCCACTCCCTCCAACTTCAACGTGTCTGTAAAACATAAATAGTGTTAAAAATACGTTATTTTATGACCAGTTACGAAAAGTTTAGCTTCAAAATATGAATATAAGTAAAAACTTACAAAGCAGGTGAAGGAACTGAGCAAAGCTCCATATCAACTACTGCTGGTTGGGCCGCTGCAGCTCGGTCCTCCTGAGGGCTCAGCGGCTGGGTCGGGTGGTTGCCGGTGAGGAGGTCCATGGACGACCACAACGACACCGGCACGGGACTAAAAAGAAAGTTAAATTCAATGCCCTGCACGTGAATCGAGTAACAAAACCAACTTCGAAGTGCTTACCCTCGCCTTGCGGCAGGCAGTACTCGAGGTCGCCGCTGAGTCAGCGGCCGCTCTAGAGGCCTCCCCACCGGCAACTCCCCCACCATGCCACAGTAAACTCTAAAATATTAATGCAGAATATTAATGTTGCTAAAAAAAAACGAAGAAACTTGTTAGTTGTTAAATTTGTTATTACGGATCAACAGCAGAAGGCCTTTCGGTGTGGCCAGCACCGCTAGTGGGCCCACCACGCGTCCGCGCACCACCAGTGTGCGCGTGCGCCCCTTCACCACCAGTGTGCGCATGCGCCCCTTCACCACCAGTGTGCGCATGCGCCCCTTCACCACCAGCGTACGCACCACGCCCACGCCCACGGCCACGAGCACGACCACGTCCACCTCTTTAAAGAAAAAAGCAAAAACAAAAAGCATGCAAACCAAAGAGAAAATAAACACAAAAATGCAAGAGATACGCGAGACATGAATGCAAAAGGTGCCCTTAGAGCTAATTTAGTAATGTCCATGCGTAACTTTTTTAACTTACTATAAGACGTCTAGAAAATATGTAAATATTATTTTTGGAGAAATTTTTTGAAAAAAAAAATTGGTTGTCAAAGTTAAAAATAAAATTATTTATTTTTAAATTTATCATCGTGCAACAAACACTTTTTGTCCCAAACAATTTTGGGCTTGGACGCTCTTCAAATGCCTTTATCTCGGCCCAGGTTCGTCTAAGTCCAAAATTGTTCAGGAAAAAATTGTTTGTTTGGGTGCCCCCCCCGACACGACGCAAACGAAGAAAAAAGAAAAAAGAAACAAAAATGCTGTATTTTTATCTTGGTACCTACTTGGTACTTCAAATACCTAAATATCTTTGCTCAGGTTCATCCAAGCCCAAAACTTTTTACGACAAAAAGTGTTAGTATATGCGCCCTCTACATGATGCAAACATAAAAAATAAAAAATTACAAAAATTCTGCTAAGTTTTTTCGCTCCCATATTTTATATTTATTTATTTTATTTATTTAATATTCTTTATTGCACACCATACAAAGCATACAGAAATGACATACTACAAAAAAGTATGCAACTTCCACTATATCTCCACAGTAACTAAATGTTTATGCAATTAAAAGTGATGTAACATTACATGCAAAATATTTAAAAATAACTTCAAACAGAAAATACAAAAGCGTATCTATAATTTCTAGCATGCCCGACATGCCGCCGTTATGACGTCATCAACTGCCAAAACCCTGTCTGTGCCCCTGCCGACTGACGGTAAAGAAATAACCTTCACGTATTTAGACCCAAAATTAAAGTTTTCAAAGCTAAATACACGTTTACCATTGTCATCCATTGCAAATTAATTACATTAGTAGCTTAAATTCTCCAAAACATTACGGTTTTATTCACTTTTTAGACCAAATATTGCAGAAATAAAAGTACGTTCATAGTTCGTTAGACGGCTATGTCGTTGGTTTGGCCTGGTTTTTACAATTAAATTAGCAAAATTATATGTTTCCCAGTAATAAAAATGTGAAAGTACTTACCTTTCCATGGTTTCTCCTTCAAATCACAACAAATTTGATTCAAGAAAACTTATCAAAGGCGTGACAAAACCGGAGTCGGTTGGTTTGACAGCGTCCAATTTGAAGTGCCGATATTTTTTTTTTTACGGAGCAAAGAGTAACAGTAAAGCAGTTTGACACTGAGTATATATTATTAGTCTATGATTTCAAGTGTCGCACCTAAAAAACGCATCGTAGTTCCGTCGTAAAGAGCGCGAAAACATAAACAGGAAACGATGCCGACTGCTGGTCGGCTCACAGACGCGCAAATAATTTGACGTGCCGACTGCTGGTCGACGCACAGACAAGGGGCTAATGTCATTACAGAGCAATATATCTAAAATAAAATCCATCTCCCCATTGATACTGAAAATTAAAGAACTCATACTAAATTGTAATAAGAGTGGGCTTGAGGTAGAGATTGTATGGATTCCTAGTCATTTTGGCATAGAAGGAAATGAACAGGCTGACTCCTGGGCCAAAGGAGCGGTAGATACTGGCTGCCCTTCTCATTTAATGAATTACTCTCATGATTTAATATCACTAGCTCAAATTGAATTAAAGAATTCTTGGGACAGAGATTGGAGCATATCCAGACATAGTAAAGGTAGCTACTTTGGTAAAATTCAACCCCAAATTCCTCCAAAACCTTGGTTTTTCAAATTTAGGTTTCTGAGCAAACAAATCACATCTACAATCTGCCGTTTAAGGCTTGGGCATGTCTGCACTCCTGTATTCCTAGCTAAAATTAGAATCAAAGATCATTCCCTCTGTGAATGTGGTCTGGATGAAGGTTCCCCAGACCACATTTTCTTCAGTTGTCAAAATCACCCAATTTCTTTATATGACATCCTCCCCAAAACAATCCCTCGACCAGTTAATATCAATTCCCTCTTAACTATCCCCGATTCCATATATGTCAATACAATCTCAAAATATATTCGAATGTATAATATTAAAGTATAATTATTGTGTACTAAATTTAGCTTAACCTAATTCTATATTCCCTGCCCAGGCTAATACCCTCCTGTAACTAGATTTTTACTCTATATTGTGTGGTCCACAATTCATATATTTAGTAGCTTTGTTTTTATCCACATTCTCACCTAATAACCACTAACTCCTTTTCCACCGGAAAGCCTCAAGACAAGGTGTGTCAGACCGAAGACCGGACATTGGCAGAATTATTGTGACATTATCACAATACCAAGAGCCATATAGTTATTTAAAAAAAAACTGTTTTTAACCTGTTGTCTTGACCATAGATAAATAAATATGTAGCAAGCTAGGTCTTGACTATATTGATTAAAATAATTAACAAAGAAAAAGTATTTAATTGCAACTATTATATATGGCAACCGTGACAGGCAACTTCGGCGTGCGAAATTTTAAGACTGTAAGTTAAAATATCCGCATATTTTAGATATTTTCAAATTAGAAGTACCTACCTGTATGTACATGCGCGAGTTTACAGTGTAATTTTTAAGAAAGAAAAAAGGAATATGATTTTTTCACGATTACTAGAAAAGGTATGGCCGAATTTAAATATATGAAGATTTGGACGAAACTGAAATCGCTAAATCTGTATTATGTAATATAGAGGACTTATCTAAAGTAATGCAACCCATACCCACAGAATACATTTACCCTGACGGGCTGATTAATATGTCAACTGATGTCATAATATTAACAGAATGCAGGTTAAGCACCAAAGACTATAATATAACCACTTGACTGCGCATACAATGCCCCGACGCTCGAAAACTATTAGTATTTTGTCGCCTATGCATCACCTATGGTACTATTAACCATTTTAGTATTGTCCAAGTTTAGACCTGTGCGTACGCTAAATTAATGCAAATTTTTATAACTTTTCGCCTTCATGCGCGGTGAAGTGGTGTGGCAAACATTCCAGGACAGATTTCCAAAAATAATGGAGTAACTTTTCATTGCTAAGTTTACTTATATATTTTTTTAAATATGAAAATTATTGTTGATTAATTCAGATTATGAGCCACCGCAGGGGTCTGTCTAAAACGGTGGCCGGGTAAATAACGACATGGTTGAGTCGCGCGTTGATGTCTTTTGGAAAAGTCTCGTTCTATTATTAGACAATTCTAATGCTTCTATCTCTTTCTTTCCCTTTGTACGTTTATCGTAAACATTAGTACTTACTGTTACCTTTAATAGCTGAAAGTCGATATCGAAAATAATAAAATTAAAATTAATAAAAAGATTATTCAATTCACTCACTGTGAAAAAATACTTATCTACTTTTAACCGTCTTCAGAAAGAAGAGGAGGTTATCAGTTTGTCGGTATTTTTTCCTAGTTAAAGTTTATAGTTACCTAGTTAAATTACTGTTAATATATTACTGTACACTCCTCGACATTTTATGATAAATCTTTTGCTGTTCTTGGAGTAAGACTCTGAAACTCCTTACCCCAGTCCATTAAAAGTGCTCAATCTTTAAATGTGTTCAAGAAACAAATTAAGGAACACTATTTGTCTCTTTAACTCCTCTCTCTTCCTCCTCTTAGTTATGGTAACTAATATAACTTAAGTATGTTGTCACTTTATAGTATATAACTTGTATTTTTTTGTCTAATTTAGTGCACCCTACCCGTTAATCTTATTTTTATTTTTATTAACTTCCTCTTCTGGGTTGTCTGGAAGAGATTGCTATGGAGCAATAAGACCGCCTTTTGTTTTTCCCTCATTGTTTGTTCATTATTTGTTATATTTATGTTTTGTTGATGTACAATAAAGAGTATTGTATTGTATTGTATTGTTAAATTAGTTAGATTGGTGTACCAATTCAGAACGGCTTACAATTGCAAAAGGACACTAAAGACAAGTTATTGTACGGATCTACTACAATAATAGATATTTGTCGTCGTTGTAAAATTTTTAATAAGAGGGCGATCAATGAGAGTGGTTCAAAAGTGCTGTCTCCAAAATATAGTACTAATTATTTTATGAGAACGGTTTTAAAATCTCTGATTAGGTATTATTGATTCCCGTATATTCATTTTCATCAATTTGAAATAGAATCGACAAATCATTTAATTGAATTAGCAAGATGCATAATTTACAAATATGTAGACGCTTGTTTATATTTTTTTACAAAGAACAATCAGGACCCTTAAACTTTATTTCGAAATAAATATAACAAATTAATTCATTTAAAAAATCAATAATAAAATAAATACATATTTTCGTTATATCTGATTGATTTTGATTAAATATTATTTCTATGATTTTAATTGAGTATTTTTCATAATGATAAAATCCATTTTATCGATAACGAATATTTTCCTTTATTAAGAAGAGCAACCCTAAAGATAGCCATAACAACGCAACTTCTTTCGCAGACACGCGTTCTTCCTCGCCCCCCGGCCCGCAGTAGTGAGTCGTGTGTTTAGAAGAAATCTGCCTATACGCTCTCTAGTGGTTATATTCTCTATGTTAAGCACCAATAAAGAAATACCTGCACTGGATAACTATAAACCATAGAAATATTAAAAACAGGAGAAGTGGCAAGGGGGCGTATCTGTGTCCGCTCGCTATGATCAAAATGCTCAGCTTCTATACAAATGGCCGTTTCTGCGAATTAGTGCGCTTGCGACCGTCATCGTGAAATATTATCAGAATGCCATGTTGTTCAGTGGCTTCTTGTAAAAACCGAGGCCAATACAAAAACTTTGTTAATAATGGAATCACATACCATACCTAAGTACAAGTATTTCTTCATATTTATCTTTAAAATAATACTAAACAACAAATCGTAAAATATTTCTTGATCTTACTACGTTACTTTTGTTTCCAAATATCGAAACCACTGTAATATTTTTGCAGTAAATACATTGCTCCATAACCACTACCTAAGTATGAAACTAGTGACTCAACAAGCAATGTAAATATCACAAAACAATACTTTATTTATGCGGATATATTGCGTAGTACGGCCGCTGTATCTTGTGACGAGCTAGTAATGTGCGTGTGCAGATCCACTATCGACAATAATGTGGATTGGCGAATTGCTATTATAGTTTATTCTCCAATTTGTCAACCGTTTCAATCCGATAGGAGGACCGATGTGACATAATGTTTTTTTTTTACTTATTTTGATTATTTTACAGCAACTACCGTAAAACGGTGTGAATAGGCACAAAATAGAACTTCACACAAAAAAAAATCAATATTATTGTACAGATATGACATATATGACTGCTTCTTATTTTCTCCGCCTGCGTATATTTTCCGAAAATGCCAAAAAAAAATCACTAAAATATTGTTATACATTATGATATTAAACGAAATATATGCTATTTCCTATTCATACTTGAACCGGGGTGTACTGGGATGACAATGGGGTTAATAGGGAAAAAAGCACAGGGTTGTCAAACATTTAAAATGACATTGGGTGAAGGTTTATGCAACTTAGACTTAATAATCAATTTTAAGTCAGTAGCATATTTTGAAAAGGATAGGTGAATAAAAATTTGTAGAGTAGAGAAAGGAATATATTTATTTAAAATTAACCAACACTTATCGTCAATAAGTAAAAAGTAAAAACTTAAACAATTAAATTTCTTCAGAAACAAACAAATCCTCTAACAAACAAAATAATTTATCAACTTAACAATCAACTGTTAATAAATTTGCAAGTAAAATTAAGTAATAATTGTACGTAATATTACTTAATTTTTTATTTTTTGATTATATATATTATCCATTTATATATTATTATTATAAATATAAAGTGTTTCCACCGAGACTCAATCAAAAGAGTCTGACAAAGCCCGAGAGTTTGAAGCTATTTATAATATATTTATATAATATATTTTACATAAGTTAGTATAATTTAACCTAATTAATATTATATTCCATGAGATCTTGTAATATTTCTTCATCTTTCAAGTAATGGTTTCTATTTCTTGCTTTAGAGTTCCGATTAATTTTATCAGTCAAAGCCATTTTCTTCATATTTTTTAAATCAATCTTAATATTTTCTTTGGTTCCAAAATTTACAGCTGATGTTATAATTATCTTGTCTTTCGTATTTACCTTACTTGTTTCTACTGCCTCTATTTTTTCATTAATATTTATCCTTATTTGTTCTTTGGTTTCTTGCTCAATTTCCGAATCTATCGTTAAGTATGTATCACATATTTCTATTTCTTTTTGCAAACAGAAATCATCTTCGAATAATAAAGGCATGTTCTCAATGTCAAGTTCGTTTGCTTCTGCCAACTGACTAAGTTGAAAATAGCAAGCTCTTTTTCTGAATTTTTTATTTGAGTTTTTTTTCTTGTTTGTTCATTTCTTTGTATTTCTTCACTACTTCATATGGTTTTTTGAACACGTCTTTCGGATTTTCATATTTGTTTATATTTTTGCTTAATTCAATAGTTTTCACTTGTTGTTTACTTATTGATTGTTTACAACTTTGAGGGATAGTTTTTCGCTTTTTTACTTCTATTTTGTTAATTAATAGCTCTAGATCTTCTTCCTGTGATGCCTTTGTTGTCACAGTGTTCAAACTATTTTTCATTATTGCATATTTTGCTTCAAATTTCCTTTTCCTTTCTTCTGGGATCTGTTTTGCAATTTATAATGCATAAGGACTTCATTTTTTTGTTAGAACTAATGACGTTAAGGTCAGCTTTAATGCTTTGCGGTGGTTTTATGCTTTCAGATTCACTAATATATCTACTTGGTTCTTGATCATTCTCTTTGTCAGACTCTTTTAGTTGAGTCTCGGTGGAAACACTTTGACTAGGCTTTACTTCAATTTTTTTTCTTTTGGGAATGTTTGGAAAAGTTCAGCCTTCAGTTTTTTTCCACAAAAATAAAATATCTCTCCAGGCTCCTTTGGTGGGTCTAAAGAATGCAACATCTAGAGGCTGCGTCAAGTGTGTTGAATTTGGAGGAAGGAAAATGAAATGCACGTTTTTTTCTTTGCAATCTCGTATCAAATCCAAAAATAAATGGGATGAAAGATTATCTCCAATGAGAATCTTCTTTCCGTCTTTGCCATTAAAATATGATAATGCGATGGTACGAACCCAATCCTCAAAATGTGTTACTGTCAAACCATCCAGACGAGGTACAATTGTATCGACACCCCTTTGGCCCCTGCTCAATCCAAGATTCGTACAAATGTTTTGCTTTGTACACCACATAACAAGGGAGAAGTACACTATCCGCAGATGCTGCCATCATTAATGATGTTGAGGCTTTACTGTGGTTCATGACCCTCTCTGGGTATGGTCTGGGTAAAAGAGGTGCCAACCTCTTTTTGTAAGAACTTTTCTCCTACCAGGGTCGTCCGAGAGGTTCGTCTCGTCATAATTTATTATGTTAGATAAAGGTACTCCTGCTATAGATTTCTCAAGATGAGTAAAATATTCTTCTACAACTTCGCGTGAAACTGTCGCGTGTGATCGTTTAATAATACTACTAACGCAATAATAAAACTTTTTACATAGTCAGGACCTGGTAGATTATCTTTAAACTTTTTTATATTCATACCTATCCTATCTAAGTATCCTTTAACCAAAATTCGCAAATCATAGGTGTCTAACGGATATCCCTACTCAGAACAATAATTTATATTTTCTATAATATATGCCTCTTCCTCGTCAGTTAATACCGTCTGACCACCTTGCTTCGTCAGGAATCTTGTGTTGTGTCTGTGTAAAACAGATTTAGAAATATTATATTTTGCACTAATATCTGCCAACGAACAATTTGATGTTTCGTATTCTCTAAGTGCAATATTCATCGTCTCTTCATCGTATTTTTTATATTGTCTAGCCCGTGGTTTGTATGTGCGAGGCATAGCTATCTGAAACAAAATATAATAAAAATTAGTTGCTTACAGTAGGTGAAATGGAACCTATATTATATGACCTATTGTAAACAACCAATTTTTAAACAATTTAAATTTATCTATACTAATATTATTAATAAAGAGCTACTGACTAATTGACTTATCAACGCAGAGCTGGAGCTATTGCAGCTTGAAACATTTTTCAAAATGAGTCCCCTAAGTGTGTAAAATACGGAATAAAAGTTTGTATGAGACCTTTTTTCTGTGGTCAATTAATACCGAACAAAGCCGACCCGAATCTCTAGTAGAAATATTGTATATATTTATAAAGCGACAACCCTGTCCCTATTCAAACTTTACTGTTTCAAGTAAACCCATAAGCATCCCTATTTACTTGTATTTGCGTTCCTATTAAGACTCAGAGCGTTCCTATTCGCCCTTCTGCTGTTTCTTTTAACCTCGTAACAAAACCAAAATAACAAAATTTTAGATATTTTAACATTTAACCAATAATACATTATATTAAGACTTACCTTCTTGTGTGGATCTCTAGGGATAAACGATTTTCGATTTAAAAACACTTTTGCTACATTAACACAACAAGTTTTCAAATTATGACCCAAGTTTTGAGAGCATGTAAAAGCACAACTGCAACCGTTCGTTTTCGTATGAAAATTATTATGACCGTTTGTTGCAAACTTTACTATGGATAGGTGTTGCCACGAAAAAAAATCGTATATTCTACTACATGACAAAATAATTTCTACCGCTTTGTATGTTTTTTATTTTGTTAAAATCGCGTGCCAATTTCATTCCTGATTTTGTCCCTATTCACCTCGCGATCCATATTCACCCCGTTTTACGGTACTACGCTGAATGCGTAACCAACAGTCGTAAAGTAAGTTGATTAAATTTTAGGTTATTATTACATTTTTACCTACATATATTACACTATTATATTATTTACCTACTTGTATTACACTATGCTCTAAACATATGGTATTTTATTTATTTTATATTCGGGACCCAAAAAAAATATTAGTAAAATTTTGGTATAAATGAAACAATCGTTAACTTTCCAATTTTGTCAGTCATTAACGTATATGTAAAATAAATGGCTTTTTACAGCACAACGATAGTGCCCAATATTTTTGTGTGAGTAAGTAGCACGGTGAATGGTAAATGCACGCTGTGTTTTCAAATATATGGTTTTTAATTAATAATAATAATAATAATAATATTCCACAACTATCACACAACGCCATCTAGTCCCAAGCTAAGCAGAGCTTGTGTTATGGGTACTAGACAACTGATAAACATACTTATATATTTCTAAATACATAAATATTATAGATAAATTACACCCAGACACAGAACAAATGATCGTGCTCATCACACAAACATTTGTCCTGGGTGGGAATCGAACCCACGACCTCCGGCATAGCAGTCAGGGTCACTAACCACTAGACCAACAGGCCTGTCAAACTGTTAATTGATTGTGTAGTACGTTCTGATTTATAAAATGCGAGTGTGTGCGCGACTGTGTATCTACTGCTCTTTCTGATCTGCATGTGTAGTAGTTGGCGCGTGGTAGGGGCCAACTGGAGACACCGGGTTCCGATACATTGTCAACTACTGAGCATATCTCCTTATTTCTTATATCTATGCTATAAACCATATAAAACTATTTGTCAACTAAACCAAAATGACGGGGTTGTAGCTTATATTAAAAAGGACCTAAAGGTGCAAAAAGTCACTGAACTAAAGCTAACACATGCATCAGGCTTACAAATCGTTACTTCTGACTTCATTATATTGGGTATCTATAGATCGCCGTCAGTTGCAAACGCTGATATGTTTATTGATTCCATGAATGCGCACCTGGAAACTATAGCCTCATATAAGAATATTGTTTTAACTGGTGACATTAATATTAACCTTATTACTAAATCGATAGAGCTAGCGTACCAGCACAATAACAGGCAGAAGTACTTAGACATTTTATCTTTACATGGACTCTTGTCCGGTCATTGCTTACCCACTAGACAGGACAACTGCCTTGATCATGTGTTCCTAAAATTAGATAAACATACAAACTCAACACTTGTAGCAGTACTTAATACAACAGTTACAGACAGAAGTTTCTTCTGCATATCAATGATATGTTGCATACCCGTAGCATTCATTGCTATGCAGATGACAGCACTGGTGATGCTCTTTACACCGGCCGAGCCAATATTTCTCGGGAAAACGTCTCCGAGTGCCGGGACAAACTTGTGTCTGAAGTCGAGTCTTTGCTGAACAGAGTCTCGGATTGGGGACGACTAAATCTAGTCCAGTTTAACCCCCAGAAGACACAAGTTTGCGCGTTAACCGCTAAAAAGAACCCCTTTGTCGTATCCCCTCAGTTTCAAGGCACTTCCCTTGTTGCCTCAGCCAGTATCGGAATCCTCGGCGTCGACATATCGAGTGACGTGCAGTTTCGTGGTCACTTGGAGGGGAAGGCCAAATTGGCCTCTAAAAAGCTTGGCGTGCTCAGCAGAGCGGGGCAGTATTTCATGCCGGCACACCGCCTGCAACTTTACAAGGCGCAGGTTCGACCGCACATGGAATACTGTTCCCATCTCTGGGCTGGGGCTCCCCAGTGCCAGCTCCTTCCACTTGACCGCATCCAGCGCAGATCGGCTCGAATCGTCGACGACCGAGTGCTTTCCGATCGGCTCGATTCACTGGCGTTGCGAAGAGATGTTGCATCTCTTTGCGTATTTTATCGCATCTATCACGGGGAGTGCTCTGAGGAATTGTTCGGATTAATCCCAGCCGCCAAATTTCGTGAACGCACGACACGGCAAACGTCCCGATACCATCCACACCATCTGGATGCTTGGCGGTCCACCACTGTACGTTTCACAAGGAGCTTTCTTCCACGTACAACCTCTCTGTGGAATAGTTTATCACCGGCGATTTTTCCGGACCGATACGACCTGGGGACCTTCAAGAAAAGAGCTTACTCCTTTCTAAAGGGCCGGCAACGCACCCGCAATTCTCCTGGTGTTGCGGTTGATCATGGGCGGCGGTAGTCACTTAACATCAGGTGAGCCGCATGCTCGTTTGCCCCCTCTTCTATAAAAAAAAAAAAAAAAAAAAAGACCATTCTATGGTTTTACTCAGCATTGATAAATCCTACAATCTAATGAATAAGCTGCCCCAGACTAAATCTATTACCGATTACAAGTCAGCCCATTTAACACTTGTAAATACAGATATCAATCGTTTTAAGACTTGTAGCGATCCAAACATTTTTGCTGACATCTTAATTAATACAATAAAAACAGCAATTGTTACTAACTCTAAAATTAAATTAGTTAACAACAGCAAAAGGATTTTAAAACCGTGGATTATCACAGGTGCTTTGCGGTGTATTAGGCTTAGGAATAGCATGCAACTAAAAGCAAAACAAGAACCCGCTAATGAAGTCTTAAAAATAACTTTTAAACGTTTTAGGAACTTTTGCACAAATCTAATAAGGAAATTAAAAAGACAGTACTATAAAAACGAAATCGTATTATCTTGCAAAAATCCCAAATTACTATGGTCTAAAATTAATGAAATAACCCAGTTCAAAAGCACTAAAACTTCTAATGTCAGCCTTCTCAATCTGTCACCAGACCCTCTTGAATCTGTGAATAAAGTTCTATTTGAATCTGTAAATAAATTTTTCGTCGACATTGGTAAATCTCTAGCTGAAGATATAACTAATAATTATTTAATACAACATGATAATACCCCTGTAATTAAATCAAATCTAACCTCGTTTGTTTTATTGAACTCTGACTCGCAGGAAGTTTCTGATATACTCATGAGTCTTGACTTTGGAAGTGCTCCTGGTTGGGATGGTATACCAACATTGTTTCTGCAAAGATGTAAAGATTTTGTGGCTCCACTGATTAGCCAACTAGCCAACCTGTGTTTCAAAACAGGTGTATTTCCAAGGGCCCTGAAACGATCACTGGTCACACCAGTATTCAAGAACGGGGAGAAAGGCGATGTCAACAATTACCGTCCTATATCTGTCTTGCCATGTATCTCCAAAATCATAGAAAAACTTTTGAATAAAAGACTCCTCAGTTACTTGCTCCATAATAAAGTTCTATCAAGTTCACAATATGGCTTTAGACAAGGTCTATCTACACAGGACGCAGTATCTGATTTAACAAAGCTAATTATAGAAAAGGTCGATCGTGGAGAAAAAATGTCTCGCCATCTTTCTTGACTTAAAAAAGGCTTTTGACACCATCTCTATCCCCAGACTAGTTCTTAAGCTAGAGAGCATTGGAATAAGGAGCACAGCCCTTGCTCTCTTCAAAGACTACCTGCTTCAGATAAAACAAATGGTTAAAATCGGCACTAGCATAAGACAAGAAGAATGTATATCTTATGGTGTCCCGCAAGGATCTGTCCTCGGTCCAACACTGTTCTTAATATATATTAATCAATTGTGTAACTTAAGGAACTGTGGAGGATAGATCTTCTCATACGCGGATAACAACGCGGTTGTTTTCTCCGGGTGTTCTTGGGAAATAGTACAAAATATCGCTGAAAAGGGCTTAGCAGTTATTGCCAACTGGTTGAACACTAATCTACTAACCTTGAACGCCACAAAGACTAAATAAGTATGTTTTTCTCTCGATCAGAGAACTCAACCAGATGCTAAGTTTCGGCTCAAGGTACATACCTGTGCGAGTCTAAATGATCAGTTGTTTATGTCCAAGTATAGAAAAAGTTAGCTGCATCAAATACTTGGGTGTTATGGTTGATCAAAGGCTCTCCTGGCATAGTCAAATTGAAAAAATTATTGGCAGGATTCGTAAGCTTATCTGGATCTTTAAAAGTCTAAGATATGTGATGTCCAGTACTTTATTAAACAAAGTTTACGTTGCCCTTGCACAGTCCGTACGCACATACTGTATTCCTGTGTGGGGTGGTGCGACTAAAACTAAATTTCTTCACTTAGAGAGAAGTCAAAGATCACTCTTGAAGGTGATGTACTTTAAACCTTATAGATATTCCACACTTGAACTTCATAAAACCTGTGGAATGTTATTGGTAAGAAAATTATATATTTTGAAACTTCTTCTTTACCATCACCAAAAACTACCTTTCGACCGCAGTAAAGCTAATATCAATGAAAGACATATGGAAAAAGTTGCACCGTCTCGCGCAGTACGTACTGCCTTTGCTCGCCGTCAACTGACATCACGGTCCGCTTACCTACCTCACCGGCACGGAAACTTGGCCACTCGTGAATTTGC